>SJYT01043244.1:261256-292796 GCA_006410635.1 Cephalophus harveyi
TGCATAGGAACCTGGAATGTCAGGTCCATGAATCAAGGCAAATTGGAAGTGGTCAAACAAGAGATGACAAGGGTGAACGTCGACATTCTAGGAATCAGCGAACTAAAATGGACTGGAATGGGTGAATTTAACTCAGATGACCATTTTATCTACTACTGTGGGCAGGAATCCCTCAGAAGAAATGGAGTAGCCATCATGGTCAACAAAAGAGTCCGAAATGCAGTACTTGGATGCAATCTCAAAAACGACAGAATGATCTCTGTTCGTCTCCAAGGAAAACCATTCAATATCACAGTTATCCAAGTCTATGCCCCAACCAGTAATGCTGAAGTAGCTGAAGTTGAACGGTTTTATGAAGACCTACACAATCTTTTAGAACTAACACCCAAAGAAAAAGATTTAAAGGGATAAAAAATATATATCCTGACATTTCATCTTAAGTTGAATCCCTAATGAAATGCCTTTCTTTCAACCTTTCTTTACAAGTTAATCCTTTAAAAAAGTATCAGTAATGGCCAATTGTAAAAGAAAGTGAGAAATAGAAACTAGAATCAATACTCCCTTAGGAGTACATAATCAAACAAGAAATAGTTATACTGCAACAAGAACATCATGGTTACTGTGGGAATTCATGTTGTTATGTTGTCTTTAGAATACTTCTTCAAGAATACTTGTTAGAAAATGGCTTTTGTGTGATGGTGCATAGACTCTTGGGGTTGCCTCTCACATGTACTTAAAACATGAATCATGACCTAAGTCTCTTGGATCTATTCAGAATCATCTTACCAAGGAAATTTCATTTAGAAAGTCCCAAAGTACTTTCCAATCATTAATTATGAAAGACAGATTCACGGTTTTGAGTTTTAACTGGTTGCAGTTTTTGAGATTTTCAGATTATGCCTGGAAAAAAATTCTAAGTTCTTGTGTATATTTTTTTTTGCTGTAGTCCTTTAAGAAATAAGTTGTAGATTTATATCCACTTTGTAATTTTAACAAGGCATTGTAAGTTTTTCTAGATTGCAATTAATATCTAGCATTTTTCATGTTAACACATTGAAACTCTATTAATTTTAGAAGAATCTGTATTTAATATTTGTACAATGTTTCCAAATGTGGTCTTCTAAGACATTTGAAATTTCTATTCAAAAATATCTTCTTATATTGTTATCAGAATGTCAATAATAAATGGTTGAATTAGCATTATATCCCATTGGTTTAATTTCTTGTACTGGTTAAAATCAATGCGTTATTTTAGTATAGATTCTATTATTTAAAGCCTCTTGTTACTCCTCTATATCTTGTGATATAGAAATGTTGAAATACACAAAAGAAAAAGCCAGACTATAAAGCTAAAGATCACCCTGCCTTCCAAAGAGGAACTGATATTGTTCTAGTGACATTAGTTCAGTTCAGTCTCTCAGTAGTGTCCAACTCTTTGTGACCCCATGAATCGCAGCACGCCAGGCCTCCCTGTTCATCACCATCTCTCGGAGTTCACTCAGACTCATGTCCATCGAGTCCGTGATGCCATCCAGCCATCTCATCCTCTGTCATCCCCTTCTCCTCCTGCCCCTAATCCCTCCCAGCATCAGAGTCTTTTCCAATGAGTCAACTCTTCACATGAGGTGGCCAAAGTACTGGAGTTTCAGCTTTAGCATCATTCCTTCCAAAGAAATCCCAGGGTTGATCTCCTTCAGAATGGACTGGTTGGATCTCCTTGCAGTCCAAGGGACTCTCAAGAGTCTTCTCCAACACCACAGTTCAAAAGCATTGATTCTTCGACATAGTGGTTGCTAAAATATTATTTTGCTCACCTATCCTTTTCTTCTCAATTTCAGTATATTCTTACTTCATACTTGATGCCTAAAATAAAAATATTTCCCACAAGATTTTTTTGTGACCTTTTGCTATTATCAGCTTGATGGGGCAGCTCGCTCATGGTTGCCCCTCTAGTCCTTCACTCCATAGTCTGTATTATGTTAATACAGAGAAAACCACTGAAACAGGGTGATCATTCTTACTTCTGAAGCCAAAAATCTGTAATTTTTTGGTTTGGAAATAAGTTCCTGTTGGTTAGGGATTGTATGGTGCATGTATTCTGTATATTGTCCAAAACGGTTGATGTCCTAAGTAGTAAAAATATATTTGGTGATTATTAATTATTTATAACTTCCCACTTTCGAAAACAATTTAAGATTATTTGCAACAACAAAAAAAAGACAAAATGGAGTTCACAAAGTGAAGTATGGGAAGAAATCATTTGAAAGATACAGAAATAACCTCCTAACTGTTAATTACTGTAATGAGCTCTCAAATTAACTCTGAGGCATTCCACTTTAGCTTTAATGAAGTACTGGTACTGGACTAGTTAACCCACTGTAATCAGTCTTAAAATGGGACAAAATATATGTGGAAACTGTTTTGACTTTTACTGCACAACAGTCAGTGTAAGACAGAAGGTGAGCTTCATGATTGCCCTAGCTTTCTGCCTGCAGATAATTTCCTAACTGTGGAGTAAGCAGTAAGCTGAAGCCCAAACAGAGCTGAGATGAGGAGATAAAGATCAGAGTCTGGGGCAGATGAATTGTCAGGAAATACCTGGAGTAACAGGCAAATTTGGCCTTGGAATACGGAATGAAGCAGGGCAAAGACTAATAGAGTTTTGCCAAGAGAACACACTGGTCATAGCAAACACCCTCTTCCAACAACACAAGAGAAGACTCTACACATGGACATCACTAGATGTTCAACACCAAAATCAGATTGATTATATTCTTTGCAGCCAAAGATGGAGAAGGTCTATACAGTCAACAAAAACAAGACCAGGAGCTGACTGTGGCTCAGATCATGAACTCCTTATTGCCAAATTCAACTTAAATTGAAGAAAGTAGGAAAAACCACTAGACCATTCAGGTATGACCTAAATCAAATCCCTTATGATTATACAGTGGAAGTGAGAAATAGATTTAAAGGACTAGATCTGATAGATAGAGTGCCTGATGAACTATGGTCAGAGGTTTGTGACATTGTACAGGAGACAGGCAGGGATCAAGACCATCCCCATGGAAAAGAAATGCAAAAAAGCAAAATGACTGTCTGAGGAGGCCTTACAAATAGCTGTGAAGAGAAGAGAAGTGAAAAGCAAAGGAGAAAAGGAAAGATGTAAGTATCTGAATGCAGAGTTACAAAGAATAGCAAGAAGAGATAAGAAAGCCTTCCTCAGCGATCAATGCAAAGAAATAGAGGAAAACAACAGAATGGGAAAGACTAGAGATCTCTTCAAGAAAATTAGAGATACCAAGGGAACATTTCATGTGAAGATAGGCTCGATAAAGGACAGAAATTATGTGGACCTAACAGAAGCAGAAGATATTAAGAAGTGGCAGGAATACACAGAACTATACAAAAAAGATCTTCATGACCAAGGTAATCACGATGGTGTGATCACTCACCTAGAGCCAGACATCCTGGAATGTGAAGTCAAGTGGACCTTAGAAAGCATCACTACGAACAAAGCTAGTGGAGGTGATGGAATTTCAGTTGAGCTATTTCAAATGCTGAAAGATGATGCTGTGAAAGTGCTGCACTCAATCTGCCAGCAAATTTGGAAAACTCAGCAGTGGCCACAGGACTGGAAAAGGTCAGTTTTCATTCCAATTCCAAAGAAAGGCAATGCAAAAGAATGCTCAAACTACCGCACAATTGTACTCATCTCACACGCTAGTAAAGTAATGCTCCAAATTCTCCAAGCCAGGCTTCAGCAGTACGTGAACCGTGAACTTCCTGATGTTCAAGCTGGTTTTAGAAAAGGCAGAGGAACCAGAGATCAAATTGCCAACATCCACTGGATCATGGAAAAAGCAAGAGAGTTCCAGAAAAACATCTATTTCTGCTTTATTGANTTTGCCAACAAAGGTCCATCTAGTCAAGGCTATGGTTTTTCCTGTGGTCATGTATGGCTGTGAGAGTTGGACTGTGAAGAAAGCTGAGCCCCAAAGAATTGATGCTTTTGAACTGTGGTGTTGGAGAAGACTCTCGAGAGTCCCTTGGACTGCAAGGAGATCCAACCAGTCCATTCTGAAGGAGATCAGCCCTGGGTGTTCTTTGGAAGGAATAATGCTAAAGCTGAAACTCCAGTACTTTGGCCACTTCATGCGAAGAGTTGACTCATTGGAAAAGACCCTGATGCTGGGAGGGATTGGGGGCAGGAGGAGAAGGGGATGACCGAGGATGAGATGGCTGGATGGCATCACTGACTCGATGGACGTGAGTCTGAGTGAACTCCGAGAGATGGTGATGGACAGGGAGGCCTGGCGTGCTGTGATTCATGGGGTCACAAAGAGTCGGACACGACTGAGCGACTGAACTGATCTGAGCTGAATGTGATAGGGTGCCAAGAGGGAACCTCTCAGAGGAACGATCTTAGAAGTCTTGTGAATATTGTCATGATTTCTTGGTTGGCCACTGGGCTGTGCAAGTACAGAATGAGTCTATGTTGCACTTACCAGACAGAACTTATACAGGGGTAAGAACAGAATAGAAATAGTAGAGGGTGTGTAGTGCTGGAGTACATTGAAGGGCTGACCTAGCTAGAGGAAGAGATCATGGTAACACCTTGAAAATACTCTGGGCATCCAGCTAAGATACCAAAAAGGCCAGAAAGGCCATTCCTTAGCAGTCAAAACATGACCTAGAGCAAGACTTCCCCTAGAATCACCAATTCTTGACAGAGATCCTAAAGGATTATAGAATATGCATGCTGACTTCTGCCAAGTTAGAGGGACATGGAAAATTCATTGGGAGTTCTACATGTCTGTGCTAATAAAAAAGCTTTTATGAAACAAAGCTTACACAGTATAAGATGATCAGTGAGTCGCTGAAGTTCCTGCCAGAACAATAATCAAAACTCTTTAAGGGAAAATAAACTCTGTCATTTCAACAGAATTCAGTCTCTACATGGTATCATCATCAATATAGATATGGTAATAGATAGGAAAATAGGACTTGCAGTTCAGGGAAAAAAAAAGTAGTCAACAGAAATAAATCCTGAGATTGCCCAGCTGTTGAATTTAACACAGAGTTTAAAGCAGCTATTATAAAAATGTACAAAGAAGTAATGGAAAATAGGTTCAAAGCATTAAATGAAAGCATAGTGAATTTAACATAGAATCTTAAGAGAGAAGTATAAATTGTAATAAAATAACCAAATGGAAATTCTGGAGCTAAAAAATAAAACTGAAATGAAAAACTTATTGATTCAGCTTAACAGCATACTAGATAAGCAGAAGAAAGAGTCAGTGAATTTGAAGACAAAAATAGAAATTAGCAATTGGCACATCAAACAGGACAAAGTTTAAAGGAAAACTTCAGAGACCTGTGGGCCAATGTTCTAAAATATAAATAATAGAATTTCCAGAAGAAGAGAGTGAAAGTTGGGCATAAGAATCTTTGAAGATATCATGGTCAAATATTCCCCAAATTTGATGAAAAACATTTAAAAAAATTTAAATTTGGAAAGTTTAGCTAACTACAAAGAAATTCATATGTAACCACCCTGGTTAAACAACTAAAAACCAAGGATGAAAAGAAAACCTTTAAAGTAGCCAGAGAAAAATGATACCTTAAATAAGTAAGAGTGACTAGATTCTTTTTGTCAGGAATAGTGGAAGCCAGGAGACTTGAATGGCATTATTAAAGTGAAGACAGAAAAAAAAAGAAAACCTGTCAGCCCAGGCTTCTATATCTAATGTATATATCCTCAAAATAAAATTTGAAAAAATATTCTCATGTAAGTGTGAGCTGAACTAATTCATTGTCATCAGATCTGCACTGTGGGAAATTCTAAAAGACATTGTTCTAGTTAATAGGAAATAATAGTAGAGGAAATCTGGATCCGTATGAAATAAAGATGGTATAAAGAACACTGAATATGATGTAACAGTGAGTGAATATAAAATATGATAGTTTTCTTTTCTTTATAATATCCTAAAATGAAGAAAAACTAATTACATTAAAATGTGAGATTTTATATGCTTGTTTATTATACCACTCCACACTTGACCCTTTACACATCCCTTTTGACATTTTTTAGTTCTTCATATTTTTAAACTTCACATTCCACACCTTACAAAATTGCAAGGTTATCAGTGAAGTCGCTTAGTCATGTCTGACTGTGGCCCCATGGACTGTAGCCTACCAGGCTCCTCCATCCATGGGATTTTCCAGGCAAGAGTACTGGAGTGGGGTGCCATTATTACTTGCCCCCAAACAAAAGGGACAAATGAAAAAGTGATAGATGTAAGCCTAACCATATCAATAATTACATTAAATATAAATTGATTAAACACTAATTAAAAGGCAGAGATTGTTAAACTGGATATAAAAATTGAGAGCCACATATATCCTGTTGTAAGAGATGCAGTTTAAATAGAAAAATATAATCAGATTGAAGAAAAGAATGGAAAAGATAAATACTATGCAAACAGCATGTTTAAAAAGGTAGTATGGTTATATTAATACTAATATGAGACAAAATATCAAGACAAAGAGTACCACAAAAGGTAAACAAATATTTAATGAGAATAAAAGGTACAATTCAGTAAGAAGTTGTACTGATCCTAAATATATGTGTGATTCAGTTCAGTTCAATTCAGTTCAGTTGCTCAGCTGTGTTCGACTCTTTGTGACCCCATGAATCGCAGCACGCCAGGCCTCCCTGTCCATCACCAACTCCCGGAGTTCACACAGACTCACGTCCATCGAGTCAGTGATGCCATCCAGCCATCTCGTCCTCGGTCGTCCCCTTCTCCTCCTGCCCCCAGTCCCTCCCAGCATCAGAGTCTTTTCCAGTGAGTCAACTCTTCGCATGAGGTGGCCAAAGTGCTGGAGTTTCAGCTTTAGCATCATTCCTTCCAAAGAAATCCCAGGATTGATCTCCTTCAGAATGGACTAGTTGGATCTCCTTGCAGTCCAAGGGACTCTCAAGAGTCTTCTCCAACACCACAGTTCAAAAGCATCAATTCTTCAGCACTCAGCTTTCTTCATAGTCCAACTTTCACATCCATACATGATCATAGTGGAGGGTAACCTGGATGAACAGACTTTCTCTAGCACTGAATTCTGAGAGGGATTCATGATTCACATACTTAAAGACACTTTCTTATGGATTAAGTTTCTGAAATGATAGAGAATCTTCAAATGGACTTCCTTGTTTTACATTTTTTATAAAAGAAAATTTAAAAAGTACATTTTATTTCTGTTTGAAAATAGATTTAGATAACATTATTTTACTTTTTAAGTTTATTTATTTTAACACAAAAATAGGATTTAGAACAGCTGAAAATATTAGCATGCCCCTCAGAAACTTTCTTTAAATTCAGGTGGTTTAGTAAAGCATTTAAGTTGGTCAGTATGAGNTTCAAATGGACTTCCTTGTTTTACATTTTTTATAAAAGAAAATTTAAAAAGTACATTTTATTTCTGTTTGAAAATAGATTTAGATAACATTATTTTACTTTTTAAGTTTATTTATTTTAACACAAAAATAGGATTTAGAACAGCTGAAAATATTAGCATGCCCCTCAGAAACTTTCTTTAAATTCAGGTGGTTTAGTAAAGCATTTAAGTTGGTCAGTATGAGGCTGAATTTGCAAACTGGTTTCTGATGTCCTGTTTTCTAATTAAAAAGAAATCTGTGTGTTTTAGGTTATAGAGATACAGGTGGCATTTCATTATGAAAATTCAGGCACTCTGTTTGTATTTGTGTCCATATGGAGCACCATCCCACTTGTGCATGGAGGTGGCCTTAGGGGTGCCTTTGGGTAGGGCCAAATTTTCTTCCTTAAAATAGTGCTTTGAAATTTGTCAAGCACTTGGACAGAGCAGGAGGGCACTTGGCGCCAGAAGGGAAAAAGGCATTGAAAAGGGAGGTAGAAGAACACTGGATGAATTTGGCTGACTTCACAGCGTTGCCTGGGGTCTGCTCTGGTTCGGAATATTAATTAGGCGGTTTGTGATTGGTACACATTATTTTATCACACAAAGAAAATTGGTAGATTTTTTCCCTCTTGCTATTCTGTAAAATGAAATCAGTAGTATATTTGCTTGCATAGTTACTAAACATTATAGCTTCCCATAGTCAAGAGGAGGTTAAATTTCAAGGTGACCTAGAGGAAAATATGCCAAATCAGGAGCAACATCAAAGATTTTGTTTTTTAAGTAGCATATTCAAAGGTAAGAGTTCTCAGCCAATAATTAACTTAGATATTTCAGTTGAAATACTGATTTTCTCCTAGGAAATACTCTTAGATAGTCTCTTTTAAATTGTATTATTTTTTATTTAAGTATGACAGTTGCATAGAAAGCTCAGCAACTTTAATCCAGCACATTTTGAATGGTTTGTAATATATATTCCAGAACAAAAAAAGTACCATAGAATCTTCTATGACTTTATATTTTCATCCCCAAAGGACATATAAAAAACCTGTATGTGAGGGTTTTTTTTTTCCAGTAAGACAATATAATGAACTAATCTTTCTCTCAAGGGTTGACATTTTGGGTTACTATTATCAAACTGGGAAATATAAAGGGTCTGGTTTATTGAGTTTCTCTTCTAAATGAAGGTACTTCCTCATGCACACAGTATAATAAGGGTACATAAATTATGTTTATTTTGTGACAAGATCCATACAGAAATGTTTAAATTCCTTCAAATAAATATTAACTGTCACTTATTTAGCCATTGCAGAACTTATGTAATATTTAACATCTATTCAGGTATAGTTGTATGGTTGAAGCAGTCTAATTTCAGTGTTATCAGTTCTCATTTTTGGTTGAGGTTATTACAGTTCTATTTTGTATATTATCTTGTTTTGTAAATAGGTGAGATTTGTTGACATATTAAGCTAGTAATCAAGAGTAGCTAATTCCTTCTCTAATTAATGAACAAAGAACCACCTAGTTTTATGTCCCTAAAGTGTGCATCACTTCATGGCAAATATATGACTGAGCGCCGAAGAATTGATGCTTTTGAACTGTGGTGTTGGAGAAGACTCTTGAGAGTCCCTTGGACTGCAAGGAGATCCAACCAGTCCATTCTGAAGGG
The DNA here is from genome assembly GCA_006410635.1 of Cephalophus harveyi. Lineage (NCBI taxonomy): Eukaryota > Metazoa > Chordata > Mammalia > Artiodactyla > Bovidae > Cephalophus > Cephalophus harveyi. Next base: position 270,360 of record SJYT01043244.1, read on the forward strand.
GATCAGCCCTGGGTGTTCATTGGAAGGACTGATGCTGAAGCTGGAACTCCAATATTTTGGCCACCTAATGAGAAGAACTGATTCATTTGAAAAGACCTTGATGCTGGGAAAGATTGAAGGTGGGAGGAGAAGGGGACGACAGAGGAAGAGATGGCTGGATGGCATCACCGACTCAATGGACATGAGTTTGAGTGAACTCTGAGAGTTGGTGATGGACAGGGAGGACTGGCATGCTGCGGTCCATGGGGTTGCAAAGAGTCAAACACGGCTGAGCGACTGAACTGAACTGAAAGTGTGCTTATGTCCAAGGGATGGGGAAGGGTATGTATATGTCACGGGGAGCAGAGAAGATGATCCATTGCATGGTGTGAAAAAAAAGTATTAGAACTTCTCTTTTTATACTATTCATTTTAGCATTATCTTATCCTACAATTTCTAATTTTGAGTGTATTTTGTAATGTGCATAATATAATAGTGCAGTAATATTTTATTGGTGGTGCTTCATATCCCTACTTATTCTTTTTAGTCTCTTTTGCTGAGCTTTATTATTTGAATAGTGGATGGTGAGTTCTTAAAAGCACTTCTTTTACCTCTCTATTAGAATTTGACCTCTTTTAACTCCCCAACTCCTTAAACCTGTTGGACATTTTCATTATTCAGTAAATATTTATATGGACTGTGGTTCTCCCTAAGTAAATCCTTGTATTTGTGTGTGCGTATGTGTGTGTGTGTGTGTGTGTGTGTGCTCAGTTGTGTCTGACTCTTTGGGACCCCATGGACTGTAGCCCACCAACTCCTCTGTTCATGGAATTTCCCAATGGAGTGGGTTACCATTTCCTCCTCCAAGATATCTACCTGACCCAGGAATAGGAAACCAGTGTCTCCTGTATCTCCTGAATTGTCAGGCAGATTCTTTACCACTGAGTCACCTGGGAAGCCAAGGAAATCCTTCCATTCCACAACTGAAGAGTAGAAAGGAGCCCATGATTTGTTTCCTGCCTGTCTGGATCCTTTAGACCATCTGCTCCTTGCCTTCAGTCTGCTGGAAGTCAGCATCCTGGATGCTTAAAGCTGCCCTAGACTTAGATTTGTGATCCTTCTTAACTTTATATTTTACTACTGCTGACCTTTTTGCCTCACAGTCATACCCTCTTCATTCTTGGTCCCTTAACTGGGAATCATCACATGTTTGATTTTTAGATGAGTTTGTAGGGGAAAATTTTAATTCTCCGTATCAGTGGAAATGTAGTGAAGACTTATCATGTTTCATGGTCCATAAATTACAGAGCCTGAAAGGTGTAAACATTAAAAGAGAAATGGGAAAAAAAATAAGAGAAAGGGCATGGGAGTGACAGTGAGAGAGACGGACAACCTGGGGGAGGAGACAGAGGTGGAGATGAGGTACGGAGATAGAAAGACAGGTGGATGGAAAAATAGATAAAGGCATCAGTTCAGTTCAGTTCAGTCACTCAGTCGTCTCCGACTCTTTGCGACCCCATGAATTGCAGCACGCCAGGCCCCCCTGTCCATCATCAACTCCCAGAGTTCCCCCAAACTGATGTGCATCGAGTCGATGATGCCATCCAGCCATCTCATCCTCTGTCATCCCCTTCTCCTCCTGTCCCCAATCCCTCCTAGCATCAGAGTCTTTTCCCATGAGTCAACTCTTCTCATGAGGTGGCCAAAGTACTGGAGTTTCAGCTTTAGCATCATTCCTTCCAAAGAACACCCAAGACTGATCTCAGAGAAGACCAATTCCATGATATGATGATCTAAACTATAAAATTAATTTCCAGTTATCACTGCCTTTATCTTCCTGAAGACTATGTATCAGATGTAATCACACAGACATAGTTAGTGCTGGAATGGTTCACTGACAGCCAAGCAACTTTCAGATCCATACACCAAATATCACCATTCTGTATTACCCGAAAAATCTTAGCTTTTCCTTCTTTAGTGAGGAAATTTATGCTTGTTATATTTTATTCTGTTCTTGGGTTTCCTATATCTTGGTCTTATCCAAGAGAGTTTACCATTATAACCAGAGGGAGCTGAACCTGAGGGGGAGCCAACTGAATTAATTTATAAGTTTCTTACTGGCAAACTCTGATTTTATTTTTACATTTGTGATATTGTGATTTATAATATGAAATACACATTTGGTCTTGACTTATTTCCTGCAACAGAGCTCCTAAAACCCTTGGAATTTCCTGCAATAAAAACCATAAAAGTGTCTTTTCTTATGTTAATGAGGTGATTTTTAGAAAGGTCTTAGCTGACAGGTGGCACTAGTGGTAAAGAACCCGCCTGCCAATGCAGGAGACATGAGACTTGGGTTTGATACCTGGGTCAGGAAGATCCCCTGGAGAAGGCAATGCCAACCCATTCCAGTATTCTTGCGTGTAGAGTCCTACGGAGAGAGGAGCCTGGTGGCTACAGGCCATAGAGTCGCAAAGAGTCAGACACTACTGAAGTGACATAGCATGCAGGTAACCTAAGGATGGGGCTGTTTGCCTGTGGTGGTGATCATGTGATTAGAGGATTGGCACTTTGAATATACCTTTCCACCCTTTCTGCCTTCCAAGAGGGGAGAGGAGCTGGAGATTGAATTATCAGAAATGGCAGAAATGACCAATCAGTTGTGACTGTAATGAAGTCTTCATAAAAACCCAAAAGAATAGGGCTCAGAGAGCTTCAGTGGAATGCGGCACATCTGGAGAGGGCATGGAAGCTCCGTACCCCTTCCCCACACCTCACCCAATACATCTCTTCCTTCTGGTTGTTCCTGAGTTATATACTTTTTACAATAAACCAGTGACTTAGTAACATGTTTCTCTGAGTTTTGTGAATTGCTCTGGCAAATAAACCTGAGGAGGGGGCCTTGGTAACCTCTGATTTGTAGCCAGTCACTGAGAAGTCTAGATAAGAACCTGGACTTGTGACTGGTGTCTGAAATCCAGAGAGGGTTCATGCAACCTCCAGTCTGTAGCTGATTGGTCCAGAAGCAGAGGTGGGTTTGTGATTGGCAATCTGAAGTCAGGGCAGAGTGAGGGCATTCTTTGTAAAACTGACCCTTAACCTGTAGGATCTGATGCTATCTCCAGGTAGATAGTGTCAAAATTGAGTTGAATTGTAGGACACCAAGAGAATTGCTTGGATGTGTGACAAATTGACAGAGAATTACATAATTATCTGTAATTTTGCAACCAGGTCAATATACAATGAAGTTAATTTACTTAATTTTGCTTTCAATTATTAGAAATATATTTTTATTTTATTTCAGAATTACATAAATAATATACATGGTTGTAAGTATCTATAAAATCCACAAAATAAGATTTATTCCAAGAAGTCTTATTTTTCTTTTCTTCTCTATTTCATTCCCCATTGTAACCATTAAAAAAATTTTTACAGTTTCTTGTTAATAATATGAGCAAATGTCTCAATATTTGTATATATCTATACCAGTGTCTGTATCTGTGTATCTCCTTCCTTCTCATAGATAAATAACAATAAATGTACATATACATTGTTGTTTTTGTTTACTTGCTAAGTCCTGTCTGACTCTTTTGCAACTCTATGGGCTGTAGCCCGCCAGGCTCCTCTGTCCGTGGGATTTCCCAGGCAAGAATACTGGAGTGGGTTTCCATTTCCTCCTCCAGGGGATCTACATGACCCAGGGATTGAACCCACATCTCCTGCATTGGCAGATGGATTTATTTCCACTGATTCTTTTCCCCACCAGGGAAGCCCTTATACATATATATACATAGTACATGCATAGTTTCTGTATCTATGTTGTTTTAAAGAATTTAAACAATTCAAATTTTAAAAATTGAATACTAATGTATAGATACATTCCTCGTCCCTTTTTTATAGCTGTATAGTACTGGCACAGTGTTAAAGAATATGCCTGCCAATGCAGGAGACACAAGAGACATGGGTTCAATCCCTGGGTCAGGAAGATCCTCTGAAGTATGAAATGGCAACCCACTCGTTTTCTTGCCTGGAAAACACCATGGACAGAGGAAGCTGGCGGGCTACAGTCTGTGGGATTGCAAAGAGTCAGACACAACTGGGCACACACACACACAGAGTACTTAATTCCATATTTATTCATCATCAAGTATTAATAGTCGTTTGGGTTTTTCTATTTTTTTTCCGTATAAGTAGTAGTGTAAAGCAGTGATTATCAATTTCTGACATTACTGACATTAAAAAGATGATTGAACCCTGCCTCTTCAGCTTTTGATTCAGTGAGTAATTTATTATGTTAAATTGATTTGTTTCTTCAAGTGTCACTATTGTATGTGTATGTGTGTGTGTTTATGTATTATAGAAAATTTTACTCACATATAAAGCTAGATATGATAACTCAAGGAACCCCCATGCATCTATTATCCAGTTTCAACAACTATCAATTCAGAACCAATTTTGTTTTATCCATACCATACTCATTTTCCCTTTTCCCACTGGGTTGTTTTGAGGAAAATCTCAGGCTTGAATTTTGTGACTTTGGTCAAATTACTTAATAATATTAAATGTCAGTTGCTTCCTCTATAACATGGGAATGATCATACCTATTTTCAGTGGTATGCTGGTAAACCTATAAGAACCAGCTCTCTAGGGGAAAACAGGTCCTGATTTGTATCATGTGCCAGTTTCTCTGATGTAAAACCTCACATCATGGCTAATTTCAAGCTACCAATGTGATGCCACCGAGTTGAGAAGAATTGGGAAGAGACATGTACAATCATTAGCATTCCCTTGCCAGTACATGCCAGCTCCACCACACCCCTGATGCCACTTCACAGAGCTGTAATGAGGACTTACTGGGGGGTAGTACAGGTCATATAGTATCAATAAATTCTAGCCCTGACTGTTCTTATGATTTCTAGGCTGATGAGACTCTGTTATCACTTGAGAGACTCCTTCAACAAGTTTTTCCTCATTACATGTTTTCCTGCATCTAAACATTCAGTTCTCACTACTATCAAAAGACCCATAAAGCAGTGTGATCCCATTCACTGACTTACTCTGTGTAATAATTGGCTTGCTACACATTATAATTAAAATAAAACTGAAATACCTTAATCCCTTAGGGAATATAGCAAAAAAATGTTACTATATCTGCCTCATAGATTTCATAATCTGATGAATATTAAGTATTTTGAGGGGAGTATAAAGTTATTTCAGACTTTTGTATTTTGGGCTTTTATTTTAGTCTTGTCATCATTAATTGCCATCTGCTATTGATAGAAACCAGATGCCATGATCTTCGTTTTCTGAATGTTGAGCTTTAAGCCAACTTTTTCACTCTCCTCTTTCACTTTCATCAAGAGGCCTTTTAGCTCCTCTTCACTTTATGTGGTGTTGGAGAAGACTCTTGAGAGTCCCTTGGACTGCAAGGAGATCCAACCAGTCCATTCTGAAGGAGATCAGCCCTGGGATTTCTTTGGAAGGAATGATGCTGAAGCTGAAACTCCAGTACTTTGGCCACCTCATGAGAAGAGTTGACTCATTGGAAAAGACTCTGATGCTGGGAGGGATTGGGGGCAGGAGGAGAAGGGGATGACCGAGGATGAGATGGCTGGATGGCATCACTGACTCGATGGACGTGAGTCTGAGTGAACTCCGAGAGATGGTGATGGACAGGGAGGCCTGGCGTGCTGTGATTCATGGGGTCACAAAGAGTCGGACACGACTGAGCGACTGAACTGAACTGAACTGATTGATAGAAACATCTGGGGAAATATAAATATTTCCATTTATAGTTATGATATAATGAACAACATATGCCCAATTCAGTTTATCATGTCTTGGCTTGCATGTTAAAAACCAATAGAATAAGTAATTGTGCTAATGTCTTTAGAGGATGTAGCTTAATGGTTTACTTACATTGCTTTGACATTTTGTTCATGGGGATTTGAGGAATGTTAATTGTTGTCATTGTGCACATTTAAAAAAATCAAAGGGATCTTAGTATCTTACATTGTATATCTTCTCTTCACTTTGTAATCTTTTCTCAGTGAGGTAAAAGCAAATCAGACAAATCCTGAAACCACTGTCACTGTGTTCTGAGTTCCATTTATTCAAATTTTGGGAAACTTGCTAAAGATTTGACACAAATAGAAAATCAAGTTTAGGACTGTAGGTGTTGTGAAAAAGTTCAGTTGTCATGAAGTTATTTCATGAGGGGAAATCAAATGAAATTGGATATATTGTGTGCCATGTTAAAAATTCAATTAACATTATAGTTACATTATATTTAATCCAGTGGTTTGTAAGACTAAATATGAAACAATTAAAGATACCAAGTGAGCAAAGCATCAGTTCAGTCAATTCAGTTGCTCAGTGGTGTCCGACTCTTTGAGACCCCATGAATTGCAGCATGCCAGGCCTCCCTGTCCATCACCAACTCCTGGAATTCACTCAGACTCATGTCCATTGAGTCAGTGATGTCATCCAGCCATCTCATCCTCTGTCGTCCCCTTCTCCTCCTGCCCCCAATCCCGCCCAGCATCAGGGTCTTTTCCAATGAGTCAACTCTTTGCATGAGGTGGCCAAAGTATTGGAGTTTCAGCTTTAGCATCAGTCCTTTCAAAGAACACCCAGGACTGATCGCCTTTAGAATGGACTGGTTGGATCTCCTTGCAGTCCAAGGGACTCTCAAGAGTCTTCACCAACACCACAGTTCAAAAGCATCAATTCTTTGGCGCTCAGCCTTCTTCACAGTCCAACTCTCACATCCATCCACGACCACTGGAAAAACCATTGCCTTGACTAGACGGACCTTTGTTGGCAAAATAATGTCTCTGCTTTTGAATATGCTATCTAGGTTGATCATAACTTTCCTTCCAAGGAGTAAGCGTTTTTTAATTTCATGGCTGCAATCACCATCTGTAGTGATTTTGGAGCCCCCCAAAATAAAGTCTGACACTGTTTCCACTGTTTCGCCATCTATTTCCCATGAAGTGATGGGACCAGATGCCATGATCTTCGTTTTCTGAATATTGAGTTTTAAGTCAACTTTTTCACTCTCCTCTTTCACTTTCATCAAGAGGCTTTTTAGTTCCTCTTCACTTTCTGCCATAAGGGTGGTGTCATCTGCATGTCTGCTGCTGCTACTAAGTCACTTCAGTCGTGTCTGACTCTGTGCGACCCCATAGATGGCAGCCCACCAGGCTCCCCCATTCCTGGGATTCTCCAAGCAAGAACACTGGAGTGGGTTACCATTTCCTACTCCAATAGGAGTAAAAAAAAAACTTTTCACTTTTCATGAAAGTGAAAAGTGAAAGTGAAGTCGCTCAGTCGTGTCCGACCCTCAGCGACACCATGGACTGCGGCCTTCCAGGCTCCTCCGTCCATGGGATTTTCCAGGCAAGAGTACTGGAGTGGAGTGCCATTGCATTCTCTGAGGTTATTGATATTTTTCCTGGCAGTCTTGATTCCATCTTGCACTTCTTCCAGTCCAGCGTTTCTCATGATGTACTCTACGTATAAGTTAAATAAGCAGGGTGACAATATACAGCCTTGACATACTCCTTTTCCTATTGGAACCAGTCTATTGTTCTATGAGCAAAGCATAGTCATGGTGAAACTGGAGTGGGCATTGTTTTGGGTAGCATTAATGTCAGGGTTGGGCTTCACTCATGTCTCAGTGGTAAAGAATATTTTTATTCTTTGTAGGAGAATAAAATACATGTTGCCAGTGTAGGAGACGTGAGTTTGATCCCTGGGCTGGGCAGACCCCTGGGAGAAGGAAATGGTACCCCACTCCAATATTCTTGCCTGGGAAATCCCACAGACATAGGAGCCTGGCTACAGTCCATGGGGGTCACAAAAATGTCAGATAGGGCTTACTACTAAACAACAACAAAATGTCAGGGTATGCACACACTCAAAAAGTGTACAAAATATGCATTATTTTCTCAGTAAAACTAATCTGATACTTTCTAAAGTCTTCCCTAATTTGTTTCATCCATTCAACTGACCAGTTTTTTTTTTCACTCTTCAGTTTTATTTTAAATTATAGTTGCTGTACTTCCCAGGTGGCACAGTGGTGGAGAATCCACCTGCTAAAGTAGGAGACCCAGGAGACTCAGGTTCAGACTCAGATTGGGAAGATCCCCTGGAGAAGGAAATGGCAACCCACTCCAGTATTCTTGCTTGGAGAATTCCATGGACAGAGGAGCCTGGGGGACTGCAGTCCATGGGGTCCCAAAGAGTCACACAACTGAGCATGAAGGCACATAGTTACTGTACAATATTATATAACTTGTAGGCATATAGGATAGTGATTCACAATTTTTGAAGGTTATACTCCATTTATAGCTATTATAAAATATTGGTTATATTCCCCATGTTGTGAAATATATCTTTGTAGCTTATTTTATACCTAATAGTTTATACCCCTTAATTTCCTACCCCAATATTACCTGTCCTCCCTTCCCACTCTCCTCTTTTTACCCTTCAGTTTTAAAGCTAAAGTGATCAAATATTTGCTACAATCTCCAATGATTGACCAGCACTTGTGAAGACTTGAAAATATAGAACTGAAGTCTTTTATCACCAGTCTTCTACTTTCTTTGTCTTTTAGGCAAGCCTGGACTCAGATCTTCATTATGTGTAATAAAACATACAGGATTATTTTTCCTGTAGGGCTAATAATATTTCTAAGGCTAGTTGGATATAATGAGATCGATCTGATTTTGATTAATAAAGAAAATTTGAGTCACATCATCAACATTTGCTATGCTGTGCTTAGTTGCTCAGTCATGTCCAATTCTGTGCAATCCTGGGGACTGTAGCCACCCAGGCTCTGCTGTCCATGGGATTCTCCAGGAAAGATTACTGGAATGGGTTGCCATGCCCTCCTCCAGGGGATCTTCCCAACCCAGGGGATCAAACTTGGGTCTCCCTCATTGCAGGCAGATTCTTTACTGTCTGAGCCACCAGGGAAGCCCAAGAATACTGGAGTGGGTAGCCTATCTCTTCTCCAAGGGATCTTCCTGACCCAGGGATCGAACCAGGGTTTCCTGCATTGCAGGCAGATTCTTTATCAGCTAAGCTACCTGAGATGCCCCAACATTGGCTATAATAAGGCTTAAAAGCTGTTGGAGCACCATTGCTACATTATTGGTCTTTGTGTAATGAAGCAATGGGTGGGTAACCAGAGCAATGAAATAAAGATGTACAGTAGGGATACACTAATGGCAGTGCTGGTACAGGTCAGAAAGGAAATCGTTTTGTGAAAATGTAAATATAATCAAATACTACATTTTCATAATGTTTAGACTTTGAAATTATATAGTCACAGCTACAAAAACCCACAACCCTTCCGATAGGTCTTATTTCTGCTTATTTCTAACTCCTAGTCCCCATTATAAGCCATCAAAGAATTTGGGTTGAATACTCACATTTTATAGTGTTATACTTAGGAATGCAATTATCATATCAAAGGTGAACAGACTGTATATTAAATTATAGAAGATAATTATCAAGCACTATGTGCCAGGTACCATCCTAAGAGCTGTACCTATGATAACTCATTTAATTCTCTCAATAATTTTAAAAATCAGTTGTTATTATGATCTCATTTTATAGGTGAAGAAATGGATGCCTAGAGATTTCAAGTTGGCCAGGATCACACAACTATTAAACAACAGAGGCAGGATTTGAAAGAAGTCTGTCTAGCGCTGACCCTTATACTTACAGTTACCCTTATACTATACTGCAGCCTACAGAGAGTATTTTAAAATGAAGTAGATGTGATATATGTATTTTAAATGTCACAGTTAGCTGCTGGTAGCATAGAAGATTTGAAGGTTTCCAAAGAGACTACTAAAGAGAGTAATTGTATAAAACATGTTGGTGGTTTAGTTGCTAAGTTGTGTCCAACTCTTGCGACCCCATGCACTGTAGCCCGCCAGGGTCCTCTATCTCCAAGTCAGAATACTGGAGTGGGTTGCAATTTCCTTCTCCAGGGGATCTTCCCAACCCAGGAATCAAACCCAGGTCTCCTGCACTGCAGGCAGATTCTTTACCGACTGAGCTATAACTAGGTTGTAAATGAGCTAGAGACATCAGTGAAGTCATAACTAGAGATAAATGTAGAAATTTAACTGAAATCCTCCTTAAAGCCTTAAAGATGTGGCTTCCCCCAACCCCTTCCCTGGTGACTTGTTTTCCTGGAGTAGAACAACTGATTAGCATATTTATTTCTGTTGTTAATGCCAAGCTTGTTTGCCACCACTGGCTTTGTCTGATTGGTGGCATTTAGTGCAGTGCTTGGTGGTTCTCTCCGGAGCTCTTAGACGTCAGCTGTAAATCATCTGCTCAGCATCCCTGACTGCGCACACTATACCTCCCACCTGGTGCCCTGGGCACAGGCATCCACACATGTTCCATATGTGGACAGAATTTTGCTCAGCATGGAGGGTGGGGTGAAAACACTGCAAATTAGAAGGTGAATTCGTAGCTCTCTGGGCAGGCCCTTATGTGTGTAAATCCTGTTCCTTGTAATTGGAAATGTGTTTGTAAATCCCTATACACCCAGGTGAGACTGTTATGCCCTGTACATTGGTTGGAAAGGAAAAACAATCTGCTAAAAGAGGCCAAATATACTTATGAAAACTGGGCAGTATGTGTGGGCTTTTTGCAACCATAATCTTTCATGAAATTAAATTTCAATCTTTCATAGAGTACTTAATATTTCTTAAAAAAAATCCTGAAATCTATATTCAGTGATAGCTTGCTGCTGCTGCTGTGAAGTCGCTTCAGTCGTGCTTAGTGCTATTTCAATCTTTAGAAAGAGATCTTGATGTCACCTCTTGTGACATCTTTATAGGGAATCATATTATTGTAATCTAAGCTGAAAGTCTGCCTGGCTCTCAGGTTGGGTGGGGTGGTGATGTTTTAGGGGGCGGTAGTGAAGTTGCATTGTATTAGCAAATAAACTTAAGGTAGCTTTTACTAATAACTTTTGCGAAGTACAAATGATTTTTCCTATTTGACATTCTTTAATGAAAAGTTTAATTGTCAAACTTTATCACTGAATTTATCACTGTAATTGTTTATATGTTCTTTTAGAGTTTCTTAGTCAGAGATTTTCAATATTAAAAAAAACCACATGTATGAAAATGGGGGTTACCTCTCTGTAAAGATGCATGTTGATTTCAAAAGTCATGTGGACTCTTGCACTTTCCAGTTGAGAACCTAGAATGTTTTCTACACATTTTTGTCAACATATTTATTTTATGATATAAATTCTTTCTCACTTTCCTGCTGTCCACACATCTGACTAATGTCCTGCATTGTTTTATGTGGTGTTACATTCTCTTATACTTTGTATTCTAGACAAATTTGAATTGTAAAATCACTTTTTAGAAAATGAGTTATTCCTTTATGAAGTGAAAGTGAAAGTCACTCAGTTGTGTCCGACTCTTTGCGACCCCCTGGACTATACAGTCCATGGAATTCTCCAGGCTAGAATACTGGAGTGGGTAACCTTTCCCTTCTTCAGGGGATCTTTCCAACCCAGAGATCAAACCCAGGTCTCTCATATTGCAGATGGATTCTTTACCAGCTGAGCCATCATTGCCTCTCAACCTAACTCTTGAGTCACAGAAACATTTTCTCTGAGTAAGAGCAGTGCAGCTCCTCATGATCTTCTTCATTTATTTGAGTTGTGTTATGAAGTCCTAATCTCTGGTATCCCAGAAGGCGACCTTATTTGGAAGTAAGATTACTGCACATATAATTAATTAAGATGAGATCATACCAGAGTAGGATGGGCTCTTAACTCAAAGTGACTCATATTCTTATAAGAAGACACAGAGACACAGGTAAAATGCCATGTGAAGGTAGATAATTGGAATGATGTAGCTGTAAGCCAAGGAGTGCCTTGGCCCATCAGAGGCTAGGAAAGAGCATGAACAAACTTTCCTTGACAGTCCTTAGGAAGAACCAATGTACTGACACCTTGATTTTTTTGGGCTTCTGGCCTCCAGAACTGTAAGACAATAAATTTCTGTTGTTTTAAGCCAGCCAAGTTGTGATACTTTGTTATAGCAGCCCTAGGACACTAATACCAGATGTAAAGCAATGAATTCACATTAAAAACTGTTCTCCTGATACCAGAATTCCAACCCTTCTCGTGCCTTGCTGGGTTTCTCTTGCAGTAATTTTCTAGGCACTGTCCTTGATGGTCTTTGGTTTGTACCTATCCATTCTATACACCACTACCATTTTAATGTTTCCTTCTGTGTACACAAAATTCCAGTGACCACTCTTCATTGTGCCTGCAGCAATGCAAATTCTTGAGTGAGGCCTTTAAAGGCCTTCTTTTCTGGCTTCAGTTGCCTTTCTAGCTCTTCTTACTCTCCACCCCCAAGGCCCCAATTCTGCAACAACACCCCACCAGAGAATTTTACTCCCCCTTTAAAACCAAGCTCAAAGCCTGCTGTCATTGTTTATTGATTCTGTCCCCAAAGCATTTGTTGTCCCTTTGGGCTCACAAAATAATGTAGATTTCTTTTATGATACTTAAAATAGTTTGCTTTGCATTACCAATGTCTGTGCCTGAGTCTTCCTTTGTTTTAAGCCCTCAAGGAATCTTTAACCTCTGTTGGCAGAAATCTGGCATCCTCGGGGTAGATCATAATTCCATAGCAGACCAACTAGAAACACATTCTGCTGATTTCAGGTTTCCGGTGAGCTCCTCCTGATGTGTTCCTCTTTTATTCTCTTGCTTGAAGAATACAGTAATGGACTCAGATCAAAGCCTTTTCTGTCCTTATTCCCATCACTATTTGTATCTCCTTACCTACCACAGGAGGGTAAGTTAGAATCTGATGATTCCCTCCTGACAGAAAGTCACAAGGGAGACAGTTTTTCACACTAAATCTCTTAATTTCCTCCCTGATCTAGTGAAGGCTCTAAACCAAATGTAGCAAAATTTTTCTTTTAATTGGATTCCTCTGTTAGTAAAAACATCCCTCTATTAGTAAAAATAATTAGTAAAAGACTATACATAGAATGATGTATAATTATGTATTTGCCTGTTTATTTACTTTATAAATTCTATACTATACTCCTATACTTACCTACTTTGCATGCTATAGAACATATACATTGTATGTTAAAATATAAAAATTCTGATATTTCCTTACCACCTATAAATAGAGGTATATAAATGAATTCTTTTAAAAAATGTTTAGATAGGTGCCTTTTCAAATAGAAACTATAGATAAAAAAAGACTAAAGCTACTGAATGAATTATGCTGCTGCTGCTGCTGCTAAGTTGCTTCAGTCGTGTCCGACTCTGTGCAACCCCATAGACGGCAGCCCACCAGGCTCCCCCCTCCCTGGGATTCTCTAGGCAAGAATACTGGAGTGGGTTGCCATTTCCTCCTCCAATGCATGAAAGTGAAAAGTCAAAGTGAAGTCGCTCAGTCGTGTCTGACTCTTCGCGACCCCATGGACTGCAGCCTACCAGGCTCCTCTGTCCATGAGATTTTCCAGGCAAGAGTACCGGAGTAGGGTGCCATTGCTATATTTTCCAGAAAAATATGTCTTTGTTTTGTAAGTCATTAGGGACATGGATAGATTTAGGGCTTCTAAAAAGGAGTTTTAATGATGTAGAAGCAGCCCACATGTATGGGCTAGGTATTGTTCTGTGCATTTACATATGTTAACTATATAACCCAAGAAGGTGGGTAATATTGTTTATTTTCAGTATTTCACATATAAGGAAACGGAAGCTCAGAGTATGTGCATAATTTACCAAGGACATAGATATTATATGGCAGAACTGTGATGTGAACCCAGGCAGTTTGGTTATAGAGTCCTTGCTCTTGGCTACTACTGTACAGCCTACATTCATCACAATTTCCCTTCAGCTGCTATAAAGTAAACAGATTATTCTTCTGGATGACAGTAGGAAATGCTGTGGAAAAGAGGAAAACAGACTCTGAAGTTGCTCATTTAGCAAACAACTATTGAGTGGTACTGTGCAAAATCAATGTAAGGCCCAATCACTTCTCTCAAGAAACTTAAAATCTAATAAAGGAAATAGAATTAAGTGAAGTGTGATAAGAATATATTAAAAGGATGTATTAATCAGGGAAATCCAGTATTGCTGTGATAACAAATTCACCCCCAAGCTGCAGTTTAACTCAATAGTCTGATAGGAGCTGAAGACTCTTCAGAGTAGTTGTCCTCCATGCAGGGACTCAGCAATCTTAGGTATTTCCAAATTGTGGCTATATTATCACAATGTGTGACTGCCATTGCCATCAAGGAAAGGAAATAAAGGAACCTAGAGAACTCTGAGTCACTGTTCTATGCTTCAAGTAGGAAATAGTGCCCTGGAACTTCAAAGAAACTAGATGTGTTTGGGAGTATGTGACTATCTTTGTTGCTGTTGTTTAGTTCCTCAGTTGTCCAACTCTTTGCAACACCATGGACTGCAGCACACCAGGCTTCTCTATCCTTCACCATCTCCTGGAGTTTGCTCAAACTCATGTCCATTGAGTCAGTCATGCCATCAAACCATCTCATCCTCTGTAGTCCCCTTCTCTTCTTGCCCTCAATCTTTCCCAGCATAGAGTCTTTTCCAATGAGTCGACTCTGCATAAGGTGACCAAAGCATGGGAGCCTCAGCTTCAGCATCAGTCCTTCCAATGAATATTCAGGGTTGATTTCCTTTAGGATTGACTGGTTTGTTCCCTTTGCTATCCGAGGGATTCCCAAGAGTCTTCTCCAGCACCACAACTCGAAAGCATCAGTTCTTCAGCACCCAGGCTTTTTTATGGTCCAACTCTCACATCTGTACATGACTGCTGGAAAAACCATAGCTTTAACTATATGGACCTTTATCAGAAAAGTGATGTCTCTGCTTTTTATTATGCTGTCTGGGTTTGTCGTAACTTTTCTTCCAAGGAGCAAGTGTCTTTTAATTTCATGGTTTTAATTACTGTCCACAGTGATTTTGGAGCCCAAGAAAATAAAGTCTGTCACTGTTTCTGTTGTTTCCCCATCTATTTGCCATGAAGTGATGGGACCAGATGCCATGATCTTAGTTTTTTTGAATGTTGAGTTTTAAACCAGCTTTTTTACTCTATTCTTTCACCTTTCACTAAATCAAGAGGTTCTTTAGTTTCTCTTCACTTGCTACCATTAGGGTGGTATCATCTGCATATTTGAGATTATTGATATTTCTCCCAGAAATCTTGATTCCAGCTTGAGCTTCATCCAGCCTGGCATTTTGCATGATGTACTGTGCATATAAGTTAAATAAGCAGGGTGACAATATACAGCCTTGATGTACTTCTTTACCAATTTTGAATCAGTCCATTGTTTTTTTTTGTTTGTTTTTTTTTTCAGTCCATTGTTTCATGTCTGGTTTTAACTGTTGCTTCTTGACATGCATAGAGGTTTTTGAAGAAGCAATTAAGGCAGTCTGGTACTCCTCTCTGTTTAATAATTTTCCACAGTTTGTTCTGATCCACACAGTCAAGATTCTAAGCATCGTTAATGAAGCAGAAGTAGATGTTTTCCAGGAATTCCCTTGCTTTTTCTATGATCCAACCATTTGCCTTGTTGCATTTCTTTTTCTTGGGGATGACTTTGGTCACCACCATCTGTACGGTGTTACAAACCTCCATCTGTAGTTCTTCATACACTCTATCAGATCTAATCCCTTGAATCTATTTATCACTTCCACTGTATAATCATAAGGGATTTGATTTAGGTCATAGCTGAATGGCCCAGTGGTTTTCCCTACGTTCTTTAATTTAAGTGTGAATTTTGCAATAAGGAGCTTATGATCTGAGCCACAGTCAGTTCCTGATCTTATCTTTGCTGACTATAGAGCTTCTCCATCTTCGCCTGCAGAGAATATAATCCATCTGATTTCAGTATTGACTATCTGGTGATGTCCATGTGTAGAATTGTCTCTTGTGTTGTTGGAAAAGGGTGTTTGCTATGACCAGTGCATTCTCTTGACAAAACTCTATGAGCTTTTGCCCTGCTTCATTTTGTACTCCAAGGCCAAACTTGCCTGTTACTCCAGGTATCTCTTGACTTCCTACTTTTCATTCCAGTCCCTTGTGATTAAAAGGACGTCTTTTTTGGTGTTAGTTTTAGAAGGTCTTGTAGGTCTTCATAGAACCATTCAGCTTCATCATCTTCAGTATTAGGGATTGGAGCATAGACTTTGCTTACTGTGGTGTTGAATGGTTTACTTTGGAAACGAACAGAAATCATTCTGTCATTTTTGAGACTGCACCCAAGTACTGCATTTTGGACTCTTGTGTTGACTATGAGGGCTACTACATTTCTTGTAGGGATTCTTGCCCACAGTAGTAGATATAATGATCACCTGAATTAATTTTCCCATTTCTGTCCATTTTAGTTCACTGATTCCTAAAATGTTGATATTCACTCTTGTCATCTCTTGTTTCACCACTTCCAATTTACCTTGATTCCAGGTTCCTATGCAATATATTGTTCTTTACAGCATCAGACTTTACTTTCACCACCAGACACATCCACAGCTTGGCATTGTTTCTGCTTTGACTCAGACTCTTCATTCCTCCTGGAGCTATTTCTCTGCTCTTCTCCAGTAGCATTTTGGACACCTTCTGACCTGAGGGGTTAATCTTTCAGTGTCATATCTTTTTGCCTTTTCATGCTGTTCATGGGGTTCGCAAGGCAAGAATGCTGAAGTAGCTTGCTAATCCCTTCTCCAATGGACCACATTTGGTCAGAACTCTCCACCATGACCTGTCCGTCTTGGGTGGCCCAACACAATATGGCTCATAGTTTCATTGAATTAGACAAAGCTGTGATCCATGTGATCACATGGCTAGTTTTGGTTAGTTTTCTGTGATTGTGGTTTTTATTCCGTCTGCCTTCTGATGGATACGAGGCTTGTGCAAGCTTCCTGATGGGAGGGACTGGCTGTGGGGAAAAATGGGTCTTGCTCTGGTGGGCAGGGCCATGCTCAGTAAATCTTTATTCCAATTTTCTGCTGATGGTTAGGGCTGTGCTCCTTCCCTGTAGTTTGACCTGAGGCACCTCAGTCCTAGAGTTTGCAGTCTCTGTGGTAGGATGTAGGCTCCAGTGAGCAACAAATGCCCTGACCAAAAGGTATGTACAAGTTAATTGGAACAGAAGAGAGTTGGACAAGAGTTAATTAGGATTCTTTGGGAATTTGACTAGAAAGTAGCAGAAAATATCATGAAGTCATAATAGAAGCTGGTGAAGGTAATTGAGAGACATCAAACAAAAGGTTCTGGCCATCTCATAGGAAGAAGCTGTAGGTAGAGTCCCTCCAGTACCACGGAGAGCTCCTTCCATTTGAATTACTGTAATACCACAAGATGTCAATTGTAGTGCCTTCCCTGGTAGCTCAGCTGGTAAAGAATCTGCCTGCAATGCAGGAGACTCCGGTTTGATCCCTGGGTTGGGAAGATCCCCTGGAGGAAGGGATAGGCTACCCACTCCAGTATTCTTGGGCTTCCCAGCTGGCTCAGCTGGTAAAGAATTCACGTGCAATGTGGGAGACCTGAATTGGGAAGGTCCCCTGGAGTAGGGAACAGCTGCCACTCCAGTATTCTGACCTGGAGAATTCCATGGACATGTATAGTCCATGAGGTTGTGAAGAGTAGGACACGACTAAGTGACTTTCACTTTATTCAACAACAGTTCATTCCACAAACATTTATTATGTGTCTATCATAATTTTTTGTGTGTAAAAAATTCATAATGTAACAGTCTGATGGGGAAGACAGATAACTCCCTGTAATGCAATGAATAGTTCAATAACAGAACTATTCTCTGGATAGTATGAGAACATGGAAATGTTCCTAACATCAGGAAGGAATTATACAGGAAAGTTTCATGGAGGAGATGATTTATGATAGCATATGTATATTAAGTGAGAAGTAATCATTTAGCCAAGCCAGAGGAAGAAAGGGCACTTTAGGTCAAAGGTCAGCAAACTTTTTTCTGTAAATGGCATGATGGTATTTTAGGCTTTTCGGGTTATAATAGTAGGTCTCTTTGGCATATTTTTTCACTTTTTTTTTTTTTTTTTTACAAATTTTAATAATGCAAAACTATTCTTAGTTCAGTGGTTGTACAAAAACAGGCCATGGTTCAGATTTGACCAATGGATCATAGTTTGCTGACCCTTCATCTAGGCAGAAAGAATAGGAGTAAAGCCAGAGATAAGTACATACAGCTGTATATATACTGTTTGGTTTTGATAGAATATGAAATTTGAATAGGGATCATGATAAATAGACAGAATATCATGTTGGACTTAGGCCTATTTTTTTTATTAAGGTTTGATTAAACTTAAAGATTTAAATCAGTAGAATGATAAAATTAGATGTGTGCTTTAGAAAGATACCTCTATTGAGAATTAACCTTATGAGGCAAAACTGAACACAGAGACCAATTTGAGAGCTATTGGCACTCGTCAAAAAAAGAGATAACAAAAGCCTGAAATAAAGGCATAGTGGAAAAGGGTAGGTAAGAGGGGACACAGTTGAAAAAATTTTGAGGAAACATCAGAAAAACTTGATGTAGATTGAAGTGACTCCAAGATAAAGCAAGTAGTATTTTTTAGCTGAGATAATAAATATTATGCTGACTCATTGATGTTACTCCTTTAACAGGAACTCTGATAATCATTTGTTCCAGATTTACACCATCTGGAGTTAGAAACCAGAGGCACATCTTCTGTCCTGATGTGACTTTTGAGGAAATCTATTGGGCTTTGCAGGAAGGGTATGGGGAACTTTTGTTCCTGTCCATCAAATAGACTGAGCAGTACTTTTCCTGTGGCAGAATGCCTGTTCAAGGTAAAGGATAAAGAACTCAATATATAGATTCATGGAAATAGTTCTAAAAGCTGTGGTCTTTTGGGACTATCAGTTATTTCAGCTATTTTTGGATCAAGAAATCCAAAACTTCATATACTTTGAAATTGCCCTCTGAATGAATGTTGGGCAATTTGTTGATTGCCCAACATTTTTATATAGCTTCCCATATTGTTAGTATCACCATCCCCAAATAGAATTTCCATGTAGCTTAGTTTCTACCTACTAGACCAACACTCATGAGACTTGAATATAGAAGTATGCAGGATGAAGTGGGGACCAAGGTGGAGAAATCCAGATTCAGCCAAGTGCAGCAATGAAAATGAGGGGAATATAGTTATATATGGTGGCCACTGTAGTGCAATTAGCTTGGAAAGGCTTGGGCAGACAACATGTAGAGATTATTATCTTGTTGTTCAGTCACTAAGTCAGATCTGATTCTTTGTGGCCCCATGAACTGCAGCACACCAGACTTCCTTGTCCTTCACTACTTCCTGGAGTTTGCTTAGATTCATGTCCATTGAGTCAGTGATGTTATCTAACCATCTCATCCTCTGCCGTCCTCTTCTTTTGCCTTCAATCTTTCCCAGAATCAGGATCTTTTCCAATGAATTTGCTCTCCACATTAGGTGGCCAAAGTATTGGAGCTTCAGCTTCAGTATCAGTCTTTCTAATGAATATTCAGGGTTGATTTTTTTAATAGAATTGACTGGTTTGGTCTCCTTGCAGTGCAAGGGACTCTCAAGAATTTCCTCCAACACCACAGTTAGAAAGCATCAATTCTTCAGCGCTCAATTTTCTTTATGGTCCAACTCTCACTGTATATGACTACTGGGAAAACCATAGGTTTGATTAGGCAGACCTTTGTTGGCAAAATGATGTCTTTGTTTTATAATATTCAGTCTAGGTTTGTCATAGCTTTTCTTCCAAGGAGTGAGTGTCTTTTAATTTCATGGCTTCAGTCACTGTCTTCTGTGATTTTGGAGCTCAAGAAAACAAAATCTGTCACTGGTTCTACATTTTCCCCTTTTATTTGCCATGAAGTGATGGGACCAGATACTATGATCTTAGTTTTTTAAGTGTTGAGTTCCAAGCCAGCTTTTTCACTTTCCACTTTCACCCCCATCAAGAGGCTCTTTAGTTCCTCTTCACTTTCTGCCATTAAAGTGGTATCATCTGTGTATCTGAGATTGTTGATATTTCTGCTGGCAATCTTGATTCAAGCTTGTGATTCATCCAGCTTGGCATTTTGCATGATGTACTCTACATATAAGTTAAATAAGCAGGGTGACAATATGCAGCCTTATTGTACTCCTTTCCCAATTTTGAACCAATCAGTTTTCATATGTCCGGTTCTAACTGTTGCTTCTTGATCTGCATACAGGTTTCTTGGGAGACAGGTAAGGTAGCCTGGTATTCCCATCTCTTTAAAAATTTTCCAGAGTTTGTTGTGATTCATGAGTCAAAGGCTTTAGTCTAGTCAATGAAGCAGAAGTAGATGTTTTTCTGGATGTTGTTCTCTCTTGCTTTCTCCATGATCCAATAGATGTTGGCAATTTGATCTCTGATTCCTCTACCTTTTTTAAACCCAGCTTGTTCATCTGGAATTTCTCAATTCAGGTACTTCTGAAGCATAGCTTACAGGATTTTGAGCATAACCTTGCTAGCATGTGAAATGAATGCAAGTGTATGATCATTTGAACATTCCTTGGCATTGCCCTCCTTTGGAATTGGAATGAAAACTGACCTTTTCCAGTCCTGTGGCTACTGCTGAGTTTTCCAAATTTGCTGACATATTGAGTGCAGCACTTTAGCAGCATCATCTTTTAAGTAGCTCAGCTGGAATTCCATCACCTTCACTGGCTTTGTTTGTAGTAATGCTTCCTAAGGGGCATTTGACTTCACCACTGAGCAACTTTTAAGAGGAGAGGCAGAGTATGCAATATTAGGAGGAAAGACAGCAGAAATATACTCTGAAACAGTGGACCAGAGAGCTTCAATTAAAGACAGTGCAGACTTTACATAGCTCTTTGGAAAGGATGCTACTTTGTTAAACTCAGTGTTTAGGCCACATTGATCTAAGTGTAACTGGATGACTTTGCCCCTTACGGAGCAATTTTGACCTGAAAATGTCTCACTCACAACAGTACCTAATTCAAGGACATGTCTACCAATAGGAAAAAAGTTATCCAATAACTATCTGGTGAGAAATTAATGTCTTTGAAGACAGAAAGGTGGAGGAGCAGTGGAGAGCACTTGAGTGTGTGCCTGGAGGAAGGCCCTCTATTCAGGTTCACTCTCAGATGGTTTATGTTTGATCTCTAGATTTAGAGTTCTCTTGAATCAGCACAGGGTCTGTCCTAGAATTGAAGTACTGACACTGAAGGACAGAAGGAGGGAAGAAGCCAGTGGAAGTGTGAGATAGCAGATGGATTTGTGTTCCAGTTCTGTTTGCTAGCTCTGTTATTGACATGTGTTTAATGTTGGCAAGTTACTAAAATCCACTGGTTCTTGGTAATTCTCCTGTATCTTTTAAGTGGGAATGATAATAACAGCTAACACATATAGTACTGACTGTGTGTGTGTGTGCTCATTTAATCTTCGAGCCACCCTGATATTATCATCTGCATTTTCCTGGAGAGGAAAGTGAGGAACAGAGTGTTTTGTTTTTTTTTTCCAGAGTGTTGAGTAACTGGCCTAAGATTCCGCAGTTCCCTGGTAGTGGAACAAAGGTCTGAACCCTGGCTGATTGCCTCCAGGGTCTGTGCTCTCAAACTTTCCCTTCTACTGCCTCCTCAGTGGTAATAAGATAATAATATGGGTAAAACACCTGCACAGACAGGGCATTTGATAAATGGTAGTGCTTGGAGAGGGATGGGGAGGGAGGGCAACAGCAGGAATCAGCTTTGTAGTGAGTGAGCAAAGAATCAGGTTGACTTAGAATAAATTCTTTGAGCCTGGATTCTCATGCATTTTCTAACATATGCCCATAGAACATACACTTCCAGAATGATTTTTTTTTTAAGATTTTAGTACTTTTTTGCTTCTAGATTTAAATCTGAAACTGAATTGCCTTCAAATCAGTGCTTCAAAAGTTAAATACACCCACTGCATGAGTGTGAGTGTGGGCGCACATACTCTTCATTATCTTGTAGCGCTACTTGAAAGCTGTTCTTTTCATATCCATTTTCATCAGGCTGGTACTTCACAGATAAGCTGCAATGAGGATGTTTTCAGGAAGTTCAGTGATTACTTTTCATCATATAAAATCATGTTTGGCTTTGCTGAGATATTTGTGTACATTAACCTAGCAAAGAAGGCAAATAATAGACAAGACAGATTCTGTAAGTAAATATTTATTCATATTCGAATCAGATGAAAAGATTAAAGGGTGACATAAAGAAACTCCATAATTCATTTTCTCTCTTCACTTAAAATGTAAGACTAACTTTCCAGACTGCATTTTTAGAAGAGTCTACTTTTTTATTAATTGATGTAAGTTTTTAGATATCCTTTTTTTCTTTTTAAATTGTATTTATTATGG
>SJYT01043244.1:293927-342185 GCA_006410635.1 Cephalophus harveyi
ACTTCCTGACAAAATATTCTACCATACTTTCTGAAAGTGTTTTTTAAACAGTAAAATACTTATTTTAAAATTTTATCATTTTTATAAATGAAGGTTACATTTATCACAAATCAAAAATCTCTAATCTTAATGTACTTTCCCTTTATTTCGTGATATCCCATCCCCAGATGCCTTATTTCTTGAATTCCACAAAAAGCCAGGACATGCTTCTACCCACTTGAACAATAACCATGGCAAATAACAGACTGAATAGATTGGAGTAATCCACATCTTTACTCTATAAAATACACCCAACATGAATGTGTAATTTTCCTACTACCTTGGTTATTTTTGGGTATAAAGTCTTCAGAGTATTTCTTGGAAGTGAATAGCCTACATTTTTTATGAGGATATGTACATTTTATTTTCAAGATGGAGGAATCATAGAAATTCTAGTTAAAGCTCTGAAGACCCAAGGTATGCACATTAAAAGCATAGAAGAGTATTCCTGAGGGAAAATGGAGTTCATACAAGGTTTAGTCATAAACTTAAAATAACTGAAGACATGTCAAGGAAAAATGACATCCTGGAAGGCATAGAAATGCATACCACTGTCTTAAAAGGTATCATGGAAGCATCTTGAGAACAATTAAAGACATTGTGAGCCTAATCTTGCAGAAGTATAGTGTGGATAAAGGAAATTCTTATATGGATTCCTATCCTTTAACCACAACTTCAAGAAAACAAGTGCTAGATATTTTTAAACTAGATATGCAGTGGTTCAAAGAACTTAATGAATTAAAAACATTCATGCTTTGTCAAATGAATAGTTGTTTTATAAAGTTATATTATTTCTTGATACGGAAATCATAACTAGATTGTGAATATTCCTATTTTTCACATGTGTGTATATGATAAGGAAAATATAGCTGTAATATCAGTGTTTTAAAATCTGTCAAGACAGTTATCAATCTCATAGAGACTCACAGTTTGAAAGATATACTTTACTTTTTTGTCCAAAGTTAGACCAAGAGAGCCATACTTCCTGAAGTGCTTTCTTTCTCTCATGGTCCAATTCTCTTGCAAAAGAATTCCACAGAAAACAATTTTGTATGAAAGTTTGCACATAGCCACAACAATGAAAATATAACATTGATTGTAAATACATTATACACATATATATTTTATGTGTATATACCTCCCTGAGATTCACAGTGTAATTAAATTCTTTTATCATATATCTGATTTTCTCTTTTTCAAGTAATTTTAAAATTCAATGTATATAGCCTATTATCCAGCATGCAGCAGGCGAAAACACCATCATACCTTTAAATTCATTATCAAATTCAAATTAAAGTTACCCAAGAGTAGGCTTCCAAATCATATTTATTACTTAGATGGTATATGTCTTTCATGACATGAAAGCCATTTAAAAGATCACTATGGTGGATACAGTAAATTGTGTTTCACAGAATGCTGGAAGCTGACATTGACTCCTCTCCTTCTCCTGGATCTCATTATGTGCCTACCTCTGCCTGTTATATCTGCCTTTGTGAGCTGTCCTCCTATTTTTCTTCTGTTCATTTAAATTGTACTCAGAGAGCTAAGGAGCTGAAAGGAGTCTTAGTGATCATGGACCAGTAGTGTATAGTCGTTGGGAGTGAAGCTTGAGAGGGAGCACCCTGACCAAGGTCATGCAGCAGCGGGCAACAGAGCTAAGGGTACAGTCTTGTGCTTATGCTCTGCTGCCTCATGTGCATAAACAAATGTGGGAAATCTTAGCTTTTTCCTCAAAACTCAACTCTTCAACAGAGCCGTTTCTTTTTACTTTTTCTATCATGGTTTTACTACAAGATATTGAATACAGTTCCCCATGCTCTGCAATAGGACCTTGTTGTTAACAGAGTCATTTCTGACTGCAGCAAGGGTGCTGGTATGCATCCAGGCTGTACTGCCATTGCTATATAAACTATAGGTGAGTTTTTACCTCCATTATCTTATTTTCCTAATGGGTAAAATGGAGAAAATAACAGCTCTTACTGCGTAGGATTGTTCAAAAGCCTTAAACAAGTTCATGAAGTGCTTAGAATAGTGTCAGGCCATAGTGCTCAAGAAGCATTAGTTGTCCTTATAGTTGTCCACATTAATCACTCTTTCTCTTCTCTTTTGTATTTTTCACAAATAGCACCCAGTTAGTGCTTGCTTGTTTTGTAGTTGTTTTATTTAGAATGTTAGTTTATTCCAGTTCTCTCTTCTCAGCTGAAGTCATTTCAAGGTCGGGACAATGTCCTGTATTTCTTCTGTGTACCTAAATATGGTCTAACCCAACATTTCATGCAACACAGGGATTCTGTAAATATTGTTTTCTTTGCTGACTCACTCAGAATGTCTGGGAACTGGTATTTATTCTATCTCTTTAGGTGATGCTGCTGTGTAGCCAAGTTGGAGAACTGCTGTGCTGGACAGTTGGATTGCAAGAATGTTATCCTATGGAGTATTTACCCACGGCAGGGCATGAGGCAATTGCAATTCTATATCTGCCTTATAAAATTCTTTCAAATAATATGCAGTCTAGACATTGACTCACTTTCTTAGAGGAGCTTTGAGGAGTGAGGAGGTATTTGAATATGAATCCTGTTACCAAGGTTCTGAGACCCTGAAACCTTATTTTGTTTGATTCATTTCCCTTCCCACATAATTGCGGCTGTAACTTTTGCTTTTCCTTTCTGGCCAGGCTGACTCCTGCAGATGTGTCATTTCCCATACACTGGATCCCTGCTTTATGCCTGACCAGAAAGGCATGGCAATTCCTTAGTCACAGCTACTGAGTCTCCTTTGGCACTCTATGATTTCCCTGGAAGTCTGTCATCTTCTCTAACCTTGAGGTTTCTCTGACTTGGTGACTTTCATCCTTTTGTTGCAAGATACAGCTTAAATTTATATATAAATTTACATTTAAATATGTATATATTTGAATGAGAATAAAGAGCATTATTAGGATATGTCAAAATATATACTTGTTCTTCTATTTCTTTGGCCAGTATGACCTATTCTGAACAACTTGTTATTCTAGAAGATTCTGTTTCATTAGTTGATATAACATATGTGTATAATTTATATTGTCTTTTATTTTTATAGTTATTTGTTTTATATTTATTTAGAAAATATTTCTTGAGTATCTGAAGTGTGTCATACATTGTGATAGTTGCTTGAAATACAAAGATTAAAGACATAGTCCCTGGTAGACTCTCTGTAGAGGTAATTAAGAGTATGATGGAGTGATGTATGGACTGTTGTGATGGCATGTAGGTAAGGCACCTGTTCAAACATGGAAGTACTGTATCAGATGCTTCCATATGTATTGGGTAATTTAATTTTCCAAATAGCTTTAGGATGGAGTGGACATGGTGTTTTAATTTTATAGACTAGAAAACTATCTCAGAGAGAAGCCATTTACCCAAGTTCATAAAGCCAATTTTATTAAATTTTTAACTGTCCACTCATGGCAATGTTTTTTATTAATACACTTTATTTTTAGAGCAGTTTTAAGTCACAGGAAAATTGAGTAAAAGGTACATAGATTTTCCATACACCACCCTCCTCCAACCTTCTGGGTGTCTTGCACCGCAGTGGTATCTTTGTTATAACAGATCAACCTGCACTGACCCATCATTGTCACTAAAAGTCTATACTTTACACTAGGTTTCATTTTTGGTGTCGTGTATTCACCATTGTATTATTTGTTTTTCTATTTTATTTTTTTTAATTTTTTTACTTTACAATACTGGAATAGTTTCACTGGCCTAAATTTCTCTGTGCTCTGCTTATTCATATCTCCCATCTTCCCTCCCAACCCCTAGCAACCACAGTCTCTGTAATTTTGCCTTTTCCAAAATGTCACATGGTTGGGATCATGCAGCATGTAGTTCTCTCATATTGGTTTCTTTCATTTAATAATATGTACTTTTTTATTTGAGAAGGGCCTGGCAATGCACTCCAGTATTCTTGCCTGGAGAATCCCATGGATAGAGGAGCCTGGAGGGCTGTAGTCCATAGGGTTGCAAAGAATTGGACACAAGTGAAGTGACTCAGCACAGCACAGGACAGCACAACACTTATTCATGCTTTTTCATGGCTTGATAGCTCATTTCCTTTCAGCTCTGAATAATATTCCGTTGTTTGTATGTACCACACTTTATTTACCCATTCGCTTACTAAAGGATGTCTTGGTTGCTTCCCAGTTTTGACAGTTATGAATAAAACTGCTATATACATCCATGTGCAGGTTTCTGAGTGGACATAAATTTCCAGTGTATTTGAGTGAATACCAAGGAGTGTGATTTCTGGATTATATGGTTAGAGTATGTCTATATTTGTAAGAAAAATGCCAAACTATCTTCCAAAGTGGCTATACCATTTTGTATTCTCACTGGCAATGAATAAGAATTCCTGTAGCTCCATATCCTCACTAGCATTTAGAACTGTCATTATTTTGGACTTTGGTTAAATATTAGGTGTGTAGTGGCATTTCATTGTTTTAATTTGTAATTCTCTAATGACATATGATATTGAACATCTTTTCATATGCCTACCTGCCATCTGTATAACTTTTTTGCCTGTTTTTAAAAATCAAGTTCATTTTCTTAGTGTTGAGTTACCTATTCATATTTTATATCTAAGGTAAACATGAGAAGAACATCTTATTACAAAGTAGAAAAATCATCTCCTGATAGTTCAGCTGGGAGCTGACCTGGTACTCTGCTATGCCATGATGATCTTGTGTTGAAAATGAGCAGTTTCATAGGTTATCTACTCTGAGACAGAGTTGATGTGGTTTAAGACAAAAACAAGACCACTTTTTAATCATGCCTGAACACAGACAAAAGCAAGAACACAGTACAAGCCAAAAGCATGACCAATATTCCCTCTCCATGCTAATGTGATCGCTGTTGCTGTTATCAACCTCAACTTTAACTCTTCCCAATTCTCATGTCTCATAGATAAAAATGAAGATACTCAGTGATAAAATTGCTCCTACTTTCTAATAGTACCAAGATTGGAATCAAAACCACCTTTCCCTGGAACCTCCCCAACAAAACTGAAGGGGTTGCCAGGATGCAGGACTTTCAGTACTATAATCAGGAAATAATCTAACACAAACCCAAATATTTTAACCAGCTCCTGCTAACATCTTCCTATTGAGATACCTCCAGATTCTTAGTAGTATTTGGTGACCCTTGCTGGAAACTCCTCCAATAAATCCAACCTTGTTACACCGCAGGTGTGGTCCTGGTGGTCTTTGGTGATGGGTAAAGACCAATCAACAAAATCAAAATTAAGCAAATATTATAACAATTAGTTTAGTAGATTGCTCCTTAACAATAATGTTTTCAATGATTACTTTCCTTCTGACAATAGAAAATAGAAAACCACACAACTTATGGGGAAGCCAGACAGCATGTTAAATGTTAACATAAAAGAACCAGAAAATATTGTTATGCCATCATATGAAGGACTTTGTTTTGTTGTTTTTCTAACAACACCCTTTCCTTTCTATTTGTCAGGTATCATGTCTGACCACCAATTTGGTAACCAGTTTATGTGCAGTGTGGTGGCTTCTCATGTGAGTCATCTGCCCACAACCAACCTCAGCTTCGTCTGGATTGCTCCACCTGCTGGTACAGGCTGTGTGAATTTTATGTAAGTACCCCAAGTGTCTATGACTGGTACAGAAGGCAACTGTGTTATCAAACCAAACTTGGATCTACCCACCTGTGTACAGTAAAATCCATCAATGGACAGCATCTTGTGGTGAAGGGAAGTACAATGTTTATCACAGGCATCAAGGAAGGAGTCCAGGTAGCTGGTGCTCAAGAGACCTGAACTCCCCCAGTGATCTTTAGGAAAAGGTTTTTAAAGACAGGATGAGGGAGAAGGTTGCAGGGTGTGTGATCAGTTTGTGGACCTTCTTCTGATTGGTTGATGATAAGGCAATCAGAAGTCAGTATCATCAACCTTCTGGTTCCAACCAGTCTGGAGTCAAGATGCTTGTGGCAGCATACAGTTAGCTTCTACCTGGTGGGGGTTTCAATACTGCAAAGTAGCTCAGAGGCATTACCTGAAGCTCTTGAGGAGGAACTCAAGGTCCTTGAATTTGTTTAATAGCTAAACTATTATAATTTTGTCTTGCTTGACTGCTTTCCTTT
This sequence comes from Cephalophus harveyi, assembly GCA_006410635.1. Taxonomy (NCBI): domain Eukaryota; kingdom Metazoa; phylum Chordata; class Mammalia; order Artiodactyla; family Bovidae; genus Cephalophus; species Cephalophus harveyi. Next base: position 300,113 of record SJYT01043244.1, read on the forward strand.
GTTTCTGCATTTTCTTCTCTGATTAAATTCATGCTTTGGCACTTGGGGAAGGCCTGGGAGGCTGAAGTTTTTCTACAAGTAACAGGCAGGCATGCATAGGTTTCCCTAGTAGCTCAAATGGTAAAGTGTCTGCCTGTAGTGCAGGAGACCCACGTTCAATCCCTGGGTTGGGAAGATCCTCTGCAGAAGGAAATGGCAACCCACTCCAGTATTCTTGCCTGGAGAATTCCAGGACAGAGGAGCCTGGTGGGCTATAGTCCATGGAGTCACAAAGAGTCGGAACCGACTGAGCAACTAACACACACACACACACACACAAACACACAAGAGACAGGAGTAGGACATGCAGTGGTCTGTCTGCAAAGGCCCTGTAGAGTCCTGCTTGGTTACATACCCTCTCTAGGGTTATGTATAGAGTAACTATTTAAAGGTATTATTTTAGCAGGTTTGACCTTAATTAAAACCACTCATTTTGGTAACAAAAAACACCAAAATTGCAAAAATAAAAATTCAATAAGATAAAAGTATGTGAAGAAATGAAGACAATAGGGAAATGATTTTCAGAAAATAAGATGAAAACAGATACAAAAAAAATGCTATAAGGATCCACACACAGTTTAGAAGACTAGAGATTTAGAGATTCAGCTTTTAGCTAAACCTAGCCACAAGTGGTTCCAAATAGGAAAAGGAGTACGTCAAGGCTGTATATTGTCACCCTGCTTATTTAACTTATATGCAGAGTACATCATGAGAAACACTGGGCTGGAAGAAACACAGGCTAGAATCAAGATTGCCAGGAGAAATATCAATAACCTCAGATATGCAGATGACACCACCCTTATGGCAGAAAATGAAGAGGAACTAAAAAGCCTCTTGATGAAAGTGAAAGAGGAGAGTGAAAAAGTTGGCTTAAAGCTCAACATTCAGAAAACACACCTCATGCGAAGAGTTGACTCATTGGAAAAGACTCTGATGCTGGGAGGGATTGGGGGCAGGAGGAGAAGGGGACGACAGAGGATGAGATGGCTGGATGGCATCACTGACTCGATGGACGTGAATCTGAGTGAACTCCGGGAATTGGTGATGGACAGGGAGGCCTGGCGTGCTGTGATTCATGGGGTCGCAAAGAGTCGGACACGACTGAGCGACTGAACTGAACTGAGCCACAAGTGCCAAGAGGAAAACATAAACAGTTAGCTGATTCATGGTGGTAAGAAGTCAGAACTGTATAGAAACTTACTGCATCTCTCCTGTGCTCATCAGGAGGAAACAGGGAAGGGTAGTGAGCAGTATCCCAATAGCATCCTTAGATAAACTCTGCACTGTGGTTCAGAGTCTGTGACTTGTGACATTGCTCAGTGAAGATCATTCCCCTGCTCCTGCCACACAATCATCACTTCTCATCTTTCTTATCTCTTTTTTTCTCCCACTGTATTTTTTTTCAGTTCTAACACATGATATACTTCATTTATTTATGTATGTTATTTATTTTCTGATTGTTTCTGCTGAAATGCAGGTTCCTTGAAGGTAAGAATGGTTTTCTGTTTTGTTTACTGATTCACCCCAGTTATCTAATATAGTTCCTGCACACACTGGAAGCACTACCTAAATATTTGTTGAATAGATGAGTAGGCCAATGGAATAAGTTCTGAAACAGCTATTCTATGGGCAGTCAGGTGAAACAGGGCTGGAATCCATCTTGAATACTGTTCTATGCCAGCCTTCTCCTCAGACAGAAAGATCCTGTAAAACCTGAATACTCCAAAATTTACCACTGCCTTTTCTTACAACGTGGGAGACCTGGGTTCGATCCCTGGGTTGGGAAGATCTCCTGGAGAAGGAAATGGCAACCCACTCCAGTATTGTTGCCTGGAAAATCCCATGGAGGAGGAACCTGGTAGGCTACAGTCCATGGGGTTGCAAAGAGTCGGACACGACTGAGAGACATTTACTTTACTTTTCTTCTCCCTTAATAATATACAGTTCATTGTGAAGGGTGTTTGTCACATCACTGATTATGTATTTTCTCTGCCTATCCTCTGGGTTACTCAGGCTGCAAACATCAGATTCACCCACCTGGCTGGTTGACATTTAATCCCATCATTTTCTCCCTCAGAAAGTTTTTCACCCTTGAACTCTTTCTTTCCAGTACCTCTTGCTAAGGAGCTTGCAATAGCTTCCTAACTGGTTTACCTCCAGCCTGTTTCTCATCCAGTCCATCTCACAGTTAATCTTCCTAAGGCACAAAGTGTGATTGCTCAAAACTTGGATAGCCTAAGACTTTCTTCTAATGGCCAGCTTTTTGGAGTGGGTTTGAGGGCGCTTTCAAATCTTGCAGTTTATCAGCTTCTTTCTTGTCTCCCATTACCTCTGCCTCCTGATGGTCACAAATTGGCAGCACATCCCACAATTCCCTAAACATTCCCTGACTTTTTCTCTTTCTCCATGCTTTTCCCTTAGTTTGGAATGCATATTCTCTCAAATTCAATTGTTAAATTCTTACTCATTCTTCAAGCTGCCATACATTCTTAAATAAAAATCTTCTATAAAGCTTTCTGAGATATCAGCAACAGAATTGATGTGTATTGTCACATTTTGCTTATAACTCTGTCATGCACGTGTACTAAGTCACTTCAGTCATGTTTGACTCTTTGCGACTCCATGGACCAAAACCAACCAGGCTCCTCTGTCCATGTGATTCTCTTGGCAAGAATACTGGGGTGGGTTGCCATGCCCTTTCCCAGGGGATCTTTCTGACCCAGAGATTGAACTTATGTCTCTTCGTCTCCTGCATTGGCAGGTGGGTTCTTTACCATTAATGCCACCTGGGAAGCCCAACTCTGTTATAATGCTGACTATATTTTACTATTTACTTATATTTGATTTATTTTTTTAAATATAAATTTATTTATTTTAATTGGAGGTTAATTACTTTACAATATTGTATTGGTTTTGCCATAGCTTTTTTCTATTAGATTAGATTGGAAAAGGACAAATTCTTATTTCTTCATGATTCCTCCTCAGTTGGTTCAAGGACTTAATACACAGGAATCATAGAAAATATCCTTTGAATTCTGCATCCTAGGAGACTGGGAAAGGGGTTATTCTAGGACCTCCCACATGTTCTCAAGTCCCTTATATTAAATAGCACGGTAGAGTGGACCCTCTATATCTATGGTTTATGTATTCAGGGGAAAATCCAGGGATATGGAGTGCCAGCATTTTATCTGTTGTACAATGTGGTCTATCTTTAGTTTAATAGTAACCTCTGACTCTTTTTTGGCACACTTTGTCTTACTCATGTTGGCACTTATTAGGATAATTTAAATTCTTGCCATTCATAAGCTCTTCATTTAAAACAAGTATTCCTTTTTTTGAAAAAACACAAAGTAAATCTGTGCCAGCTGTACAGAACTGCATATTTCCAAATAGATAGTTTTTAATTTAATCTGTTTTAAAATGATATTTAATGGCTTGTGGCATCACTGTTCCTGGGATATCAAATTGTATTCTCTTAGAGATAATGTATTGCATGTCAGCTCCAAACAATATTTTATTAGCATTTGGTAAAAAAAAAAAATACAATTTGGTAATAAGTAATTTTACTGATTACAAAGAAGTTTACACACCCTCACTTATATTTCCTAATAAAATTTTGATGATGCACTTTGTACCTTTCAACTTGCTTAGTAAATGTTTAAGTCTATGCTTATTGTAAGCAACGATTATGTTGAATGTTACATAAAGTAGCTGCCTCCTGTGTGGGCAAGATGTTTTTATTGATCTCTTTTCCTAATTAGTTTGTGAGAGAGTATAGGGAAACTGAAGATTAAACATGACCTACTGACCAATTCATTTGAAATTTTCTGAGCTAAAGTCTTACAATTTCTTACCTTTGTTTCTTACTGTAGTATTTATTACATGTTGAGTAGAGCTATATGTAAGGATCAGTATCTGTAATTAGTATGTGGCCAGCAATACTTGAAGATTTCTAGTGTTCAATATTAATTTAAACATTACACACACACACACACACACAAACCCACAAAATCCTATGGCATTTCTGACTAACCCTCAAAATTAAAGTTTTTACTTTTTAAGATAGGGAAAATTACTTTTAGGAAATTAAACTTCAACCATACTTACATGCTTTTGTAATGTACTTTGTATGAGGTTTTCATATCATTAGTTAATTCATTGTTGTTATTGTTGTTCAGTTGCTCAGTCATGTCTGACTCTTTGCAACCCCACAGACTGCAGCACGCAAGGCTTCCCTGTGCTTCACTATTTCCTGGAGTTTGCTCAAACTCGTCCATTGAGTCAATGATGCTATCCAATCATCTCATCCTCTTTCTCCTCCTCCTCCTCCTGCCCTCAATCTTTCCCAGCATCAGGGTCTTTTCCAGTGAGTCATCTCTTCACATCAGGTGGCCCAAGTATTGGAGCTTCAGCTTCAGTATCAGTCCTTCCAGTGAATATTCAGGACTGACTTCCTTTAGGATTGACTGATTTGATCTCTTTGCTGTCCTAGTGACTCTCAATAGTGTTCTCCAGCACCACAGTTTGAAAACATTAAATCTTTGGCTCTCAGCTTTCTTTATGGTCCAGCTCTCACATCTATATATGACTAGTAGAAAAAACATAGCCTTGACTAGATGGACCTTTGTTGGCAAAGTGATATGTCTGCTTTTAATATGCTATCTAGGTTTGTCATAGCTTTTCTTCCAAGGAGCAAATGTCTTTTAATTTCATGGCTTTTCTGTCCACAGTGATTTTGGAGCCAAAGAAAATAGTCTGTCACCTTTTTCATTTTTTCCCCATCTATTTGCCATGAAGTGATGGATGATATCCCATGATCTTAGTTTTTTGAATGTTGAGTATTAAGCCAGCTTTTTTCACTCTCTTCTTTCACTTTCATCAAGAGACTCTTTAGTTTCTCCTAGTTTGTTCATTCATGTCATTATTTAATTTTTCACATGTGTGTTTTTGCCGGGGTCCAGCCCCAGTGGATCCAGGGTGATTCGAAGGTGGGGATGGAGTCGGTGTCCTTGGAAAAATACATATTTAATTACAGATATAGAGAGAGATCAGAAACGGATAGTGTAGTAGGAAAATTAGTGGAGAAAAAGAGGCTGAATAACTTGGTTTATGTGGAATAGCATCCATGCTCCAGATGGGGATTCAGCCAGAAAAATGGGGAGCAAGAAAGAACGACATGGGGGAGTCAGTCTTTCCAGGAACTGATCCCATTTCTTTATTTTTTAGGTTTGCTTATATACCTTTTTTTACACATGGGGATGAATACAGAGTCATGTGGGGGTCAGTAGTCCTGACCTTTATCAAAATCAGGTGCTTTACATAAACGTATAAAAAAAAGTCTTAGGGGTTTTTACATCATCTTCTAGCCATGAGGCTTGCTGACATTTATGACGCTTTCTTTCTGATAACCAAAAAACTTATTTTTTCCAAGGGTGTTTTTTCTTAAACCAGGCACCATGTCACACAAGCTAGTCTGTCAGCAGAGAGGTTTGACCTGAGACACCCTTGTCCCACCCAGGGCAGGGAATTAGCAGCAATTATTGACACAACAAACAAAAAATCCTTCACCAATATAATTCCTAACCAACTCACTATACTAATAATTTCTAACTTCACGAAAGAATTTGCCTTTAGTAAGTCTAAAACATTTCGTGCCTCTCATGGTTGGGGGGCTGTAAACAATCACATGTGGCCGGACGAACCTGTACAGGCAGGCTAGATAACCTTCAGAGTTCGTAAGTTGAAACACTCTTGTTGCGCCCAGGAATTTTTATTAACTTGGAGCTGCAAGTCAACTCCTTCTCCAAGAGAAATGGTTATGGGGGAGAGCCCCCTGTAAAGTACTCTGGTTTTGGGGGTAGATGCTTGGGAACAGGGGGTTTCCTGAGGCTTGATCACGCCTTTGCATATGCCAAGCTTCCTTCCTCATGATCTTTGCCATGGGCAGAGTTCCTCACGCTGGCCCCTGGCATGTTTTCTTTTATAACTGGGCTTGAAATCCTTCAGAATCAGGGACTGTATTAGGTTTTTTTATGTAACTAATATAGTTCTTAATACCAGACTATAGACAATAGAGGGCCCTCAATAAGTTTTTTCTTGCTTTATTTTTTATTTTTTATTTTATTTCATTTCTTGAAGCGTCATGTTAGTTTCAAGTGTATGGCACAGTAATTCATATATATATGCACATACATGCATATATATATTCCTTTTTAGATCCTCTTCCCTTATAGGTTATTACAAAATATTAAGTGTAGTCAGTAAATATTTCTTAATAGCTAATAATGACATATTTCACTGATTCTAAAATAGTCTTTTTTTTTTCTTTACATTTTTAAATCTCTTAAGTTGCTTCTTACACCTTCCCTGGTAGTTCAGTAGTAAAGAATCCACATGGATTTGATCCCTGTGTTGGGAGCATCCTCTGGAGAACAAAATGGTCACTCCCTCTAGTATTCTTGCCTGGAAAATCCATGGACAGAGGAACCTGGCAGGCTACAGTCCATGGCATTGCAAAGAGTCAAACACAACTGAGCAACAGAGCACACACACACACATTATGGTTGATGGTCTTGGATTTGAAGAAATCCAGCAACTAATATTTATCATTTTATGTTTCTCGTCTCTCTAGATCTGGCAGTTGAATTGACACTGCACCCAATTCTGCAACCTCATATTAGTATTGCCAGTGTATGGTCCAAACTCTGTGATTTTAAAACCCAATTATCTATTTGAATCCTTTTTCACAGAATCTCATAGTAAGAAGTATGGACTATTTGAACTGAAATACCAAACCATTATATAACATGCTGTGTGTGCCATTCCCAGAAAAGAATAAGTGGCACTCTGTCTGAATAAGCCATGTTTTATTGATAAACCACTTAGCAACATAATGATTTATACTGTGTTTTTACTGCCTTTCTCATTACAAATAATCAAGTGAGAGAGAGGAGAGAATGGCCTGAGGATAAAGTTGCTAGCTGTACTGGTACAAATATATCAAAGAGATCAGTAACTAAAATTATTCTGTCCTTAGTTTTATGACACCAGTTGATAACATTTACATCTTAAATGATAATTTCATCCAGAGATCTGCTTAGTGTGCAGATCTTACAATAATACAGTTTGTCTTCACTTTTGTATTTGATTAATCTTTAGTGACTAGTAAATTCAAACTTATCCAAAGTTTTTGGATGTAAATTTAAAATTTTTTTCCAAGGGTGAGGAGATGGTATAGAAAGAGGGAGGAGGAGAAGGAAGAAGGAGGTTAAGGCGGGGAAGGTGGAGGTGAAAAGGTAGAAAAAAGGACAAGGGAAGGAGGAAAGCAAGGCTGGAAGGAAAGAAAGAAATCTCCTGGGCATGCAACTCTAACAGTTAGAAACTAACAAGGAAATAGAGTTGTAAAATAACAACTACAAAATTAACTAATATTTTTGAAAATTTACAACATACCAGTCACTATTCTAAGTAGTTTATGTCCTTTAATCCATTATATCCTCACAGTTATTCTGTAAAGTAGATGCTATTATTATCTCAGTTTACAGATGAGTAGATTGAAGTACAGGCCTTCCCTGGTGGCTCAGTGGTAAAGAATCTGCCTGCAGTGTAGGAGATACAGGCGATGCTAGTTGGATCCCTGAGTTGGGAAGATCCCCTAGAGGAAAACATGGCAACCAACTCCAGTATTCTTGCCTGGAGAATCCCATGGACAGAGAAACCTGACAGGCTAGAGAAAATACGGTCGCACAGAGTCGGACATGACTGAAGTGACTTAGCATGCATGCAGATTGAAGTACAGAGATGTTAGATAACTTGCTTAACATAACTCCGATTGACACAACCTGGATTCAGAAGACAATCCAGTTTCAAGCAAGTGATTTTTGCCACTTTCCTACATTTTCCTCTAAAATCATCACTTACCTCTTTTATATGATAAACTGCCTATGGTATTGATATGATGAAAACTAGAGTTTTTAATGAAATATTAGACAACCACTGATTTAAACTTCTGAAATGTGACTGATTAATATGTCAAGCATGAGCCTGATCTTGATATGTATGATATAGGTTCATTCTTCAGTGCTGATTATATCCCATGCATTGTCACAAGGGGAATCACATATAGGGAGTTCAGTTCAGTTCAGTCGCTCAGTCGTGTCCAACTCTTTGCAACCCCATGAATCGCAGCATGCCAGGCCTCCCTGTTCATTACCATCTCTCGGAGTTCACTCAGACTCACGTCCATCGAGTCCGTGATGCCATCCAGCCATCTCATCCTCTGTCGTCCCCTTCTCCTCCTGCCCCCAATCCCTCCCAGCATCAGAGTCTTTTCCAATGAGTCAACTCTTCACATGAGGTGGCCAAAGTACTGGAGTTTCAGCTTTAGCATCATTCCTTCTAAAGAAATCCCAGGGTTGATCTCCTTGCAGTCCAGGAGACTCTCAAGAGTCTTCTCCAACACCACAGTTCAAAAGGATCAATTCTTTGGTGCTCAGCCTTCTTCACAGTCCAACTCTCACATCCATACATGACCACAGGAAAAACCATAGCCTTGACTAAATCCCTCCCAGCATCAGAGTCTTTTCCAATGAGTCAACTCTTCTCATGAGGTGGCCAAAATACTGGAGGTTCAGCTTTAGCATCATTTCTTCCAAAGAAATCCCAGGGTTGATCTCCTTCAGAATGGACTGGTTGGATCTCCTTGTAGTCCAAGGGACTCTCAAGAGTCTTCTCCAACACCACAGTTCAAAAGCATCAATTCTTTTGTGTTCATGGTTGCCCATTTATTTCCATCGATCAGAAGAAAACATTGGAGATGTTTGCCTTGTTACTTAAATGTTTGAAATAAGATCAGGAACTCCCCCACAGGTATGTTTATGGGGAGTGCATTCATTCCTCATGTGAAGAGTTGACTCATTGGAAAGGACTCTGACGCTGGGAGGGATTGGGGGCAGGAGGAGAAGGGGATGACAGAGGATGAGATGGCTGGATGGCATCACCGACTCGATGGACGTGAGTTTGAGTGAACTCCAGGAGATGGTGATGGACAGGGAGGCCTGGCGTGCTGCGATTCATAGGGTCACAAAGAGTCGGACAGGACTGAGCGACTGAACTGACTGACTGACTGACTGATTCATACCTATAGATAAGGACACTAACAGTTGATATATACAGATTTTATTTTACTTTGTTTAAAAAATTTTTTAAACTGGAAGATAATTGCTTTACAAAGTTGCACTGGTTTCTGCTGACAACAGCACACATCAGCCATAAGTGTGTGTGTGTGTGTGTGTGTGTGTGTGTGTGTGTGTGTGTATCTCCCTTTCCTCAGGAGCCTCCCTCTCGCCCCCACATACCACCCCTCTAGGTCCTCTCTCCCCTCTATGTCCTCCCTCTCACTCCCCAATCCCACCTCTCTAGGTCGTCACAGAGCACCAGGCTCCCTGAGTTATATAGCAGCTTCCCACTATCTATCTAATTTGCACACTGTAGTGTATATATGTCAATGCTGCTCTCTCAATTCATCCCACACTCTCTTTTCCCCGCTGTGTCAACAAGTCCATCCTCTACATCTGTGTGTCTATTCCTGCCATGCAAATAGGTGCACCAGTACCATTTTTCTAGATTCCATATATATGTGTTAATATATAATATTTGTTTTTCTCTCTCTAAATTACTTCACTCTGTATACAGGCTCTAGGTTCATCTATCTCAATTCGACTGACTCACATTCATTCCTTTATATGGATGAGTAATATTCCATTGTATGTATGTATCACAGCTTTTTTATCCATTCATCTATTGATGGACATCTAAGTTGCTTCCATGTCCTGGCTATTGTAAATAGTACTGCAGTAAATGATAGGGGACGTGTATCTTTTTGAATTATGGTTTTCTCAGGGTTTATGGCCAGTAGTGAGATTGCTGGGTCACATGGTAGTTTTATTCCTAGTTTGTTTAAGAAATCTGCATGCTGTTGTCCAATGTGGTTGTATCAATTTACATTCCCACCAGTAGTGCAAGAGGGTACCCTTTTTCCCACATCCTCTCCAGAATTTATTGTTTGCATATTTTTGGTGATGGCCATTCTAAAAAGTGTGAAGTGATATCTCATAGTTTTGATTTGCATTTCTCTAATAATGAACAATGTTGAGCATCTTTTCGTGTGTTTATTGGCTGTCTATATGTCTTCTTTGGAGAAATGTTTGTTTAGGTGTTGGTTATACATAGCTTGGGCTTCCCAGGTGGCTCAGTGGGTGAAGAATCTGCTTGCAGTGCAGAAGATGCAAGAGATGTGGGTTAGATCCCGGTTCAGGAAGATCCACTGGAGAAGGATATGGCACCCCACTCCAGTATTCTTGCCTGGAGAATCCCACGGATGGAGGAGCCTGGTGGGCTCCAGTCCATAGAGTTGCAAAGAGTCAGACATGACTGAGGACACACACAGGCATGCCTACATAGCTTTCTGCAAAAATAAATTACTTCTCATGTAAGGCCAAAATGATTGTATCCACACTGTTTGATAAAACCAGATATGCTGTTTTACTAGGGAGGAATTTCATCTGTTTCCTAAGTTACAAGTCTGTTAATTTTTTCCTGTTGATCCAGTTTTCTTTTTTTTTTAAACAGACATTCCCCAACTTGAGACAGTTATTTCAAAAACATACCTTCGAATGATAGGATTAAAAAAAATCTGCACTTAAAAGCGAGTGGCTAGAAGCCTAACTGATACTTCTCATTTCCTCACAGGCCTGTTTTTCATCAAAGTTAAATAGCCAATTAAGCTTGGACAAGGAGATAGTCAAAGTTCAGGGACTAATGTGTGTTCTTATTTATCAACATTTTGTCAAATGAGGTCAAGATGCTTCCTGGGGATTTATTTAATCCTTACTTTTAAAGAGTATGGTAAAATCTTGAGATAAAATATGTTCATTAATCACCAGAAAGGTGTAAGAAATTATTTTTATTACAGTAATTACACAGCATATATTTTTTTAATTACAGATATTCAGAAGGGAAAACTATTCCCTTCCATTTTTCCAGTCTCCTTTATCCCTTCCTGTGTCTTCTTCTTGTAAAAAGCTACCATTTAAATGGCACTGGTTATATTAGGGAAAGCTACCGGAATCTTAGTGTGACACTTTTCTTTGCATCAAAATGTTAAGACTATCAGAGAAATAGAAACTGCTTTATAGTGAGAAAAATTGTCTACATCAGAAATGAAGTATTTTTAACTCAGGTCCAAATAGGGACCTGCATCTATGAAATTCTATCCCACAGTAAATAGTTTTTGGTGATTAAAAAAGTTTTTTTTTTTCTTTTTATGTAGAAATAGTAGTTTTTCCTAATGTTAAGTCTTAAAACTCTATAGCAAACCCATCCTTTTCTTCCTCCCTTCCATTCCTGTAATGTAACTGTAACTTGTGGAGGGCACTTAAGTAAATGGACTAAGGTTTGGAAACCTTGAAAGTGAAAGAGAAAATTAGTTGCTCAGTCATGTCTGACTCTTTGCGGACCTCATGGACTATACAGTCCATGGAATTCTCTAGGCCAGAATACTGGAGTGGGTAGCCTTTCCCTTCTCCAGGGGATCTTCCCCACCCAGGGATCAAACCTAGATGCTCCTTATTACAAGGCCTTGTGGTTTAGACGGGATTACTACTCTAATTTGCTCTTCTTACTAGAAAACACACGTAACTCTTATGAAAGCAGAAGGACCCAAATCAGTAAATCTAAAAGTTTTACATATTACAGTTATCAACAGTTCTCCATATCTGATAGAAATTTTCTAATGAGATGTGGGCAGAGATTTGAGTTATTTCTCTGTTAGTAGAATTCAGTGAAACCAAATTCTTTTAGAAGCCAAAAATGTGAAATTACTTCTTTTTCTTTAAACTGACTACACAGTCAATAATAGTGATGACAAAAATTTCTGGGAAATAGGTAAATAAGCTTTTCTCATGGCAGCAGCAACTCCACAGTTTGCCAACATAATCACTGGGTTAATATATACTAGCAAGAGGATTTTGCTTAATTCTGCTTTAAGATCTTTAAATATTAAGACATTATTACAAATAGGAAATAAAATTTTGATTTCTTCTTCCAGATAAAAAATTTTTTGAAGAACTTATCCTCTCTGACTTATTTGGGCATACTGTATGTGTATATTTATATACAGATATCTATATTGTGTATATGTGTGTGTGTGTATATATGCACACATGGGTATAGCATATATACATGTATACACATAGGCATATATACACACACATATTCAAAAATTTGTTTAAAATTGTACTTTCTAACATGGTAGCTATATGTGATTATTTAAATTTAAATGATTAAAGTCAAATAAAACTAAATAATAGGTTCTTCATTTGCACTAGCTACAGTTCAAGTTCTCATTAGCCATAAATGTCTAGTGACTATTATATTATACAGCACACCTAGCACATTTCCATTATTATAGAAAGTTCAGTGTGCAGTACTGATTTAGAGGATTGAGTGAATTATTTTTTCTCTAATGTTACCTTAAAATTTACAGAATGTAAATAACCATATACTTCAAAGGACATTGATTTTGGAGTTGTCCTGTGAACTTGAATTCTCATAACTGCTAACCTGGACAAGTAGGGAAATTTTATGTAAAAAACTGATTACCAAACTCTTAATTTTAATTTTGTTTGCTGCTGCTGCTGCTGCTGCTGCTGCTGCTGCTAAGTTGCTTCAGTCGTGTCCGACTCTGTGCGACCCCATAAACGGCAGCCCACCAGGCTCCGCCATCCCTGGGATTCTCCAGGCAAGAACAATGGAGTGGGTTGCCATTTCCTTCTCCAATGCATGAAAGTGAAAAGGGAAAGGGAAGTCGCTCAGTCGTGTCCGACTCTTCGCGACCCCATGGACTGCAGCCCAGCAGGCTCCTCCATCCATGGGGTTTTCCAGGCAAGAGTACTGGAGTGGGGTGCCATTGCCTTTTGTTTGTCAGTGCAGCAATTACTATGGTCCTTAACTTTATGGGCAGTGCTAGGCCAAGCGTGGCAGGTGAGGATCCCCTCTGGCTCCCTTCCCACACAGTGCTCAGGACTCAGAGCTGCTCCTTGGCTACCCTGGTTCCCCGTCCCCACTTCTGAGCCTCAGCCCCTGCTTTGACCCTGCCAATTCCTCATTTCCCCCCATCCCCTGCCACATGTTTCAAGTTCTGGGTCTTTTCAAGTATGCCCTTGTGCCATGAAAATTTACTACCATGTACCTAATATTTAAAATTAACTGATCTGAAAGGCTAATCATCATTAATAGGAAAGTGAGTGATAATGAAATTTGGAATACCATGTGATGATGATGGTGATAATGATAAGAAAGAAAGAAAATGAAGTCACTTAGTCATGTCTCACTCTTTGTGACTCCATGGACTATAACCTACCAGGCTTCTCTGTCCATGGGATTTTCCAGGCAAGAGTACTGGAGTGGGTTGCCATTGCCTTCTCCAGGTGATAATCATAGTATTAGTCAAAATAGCAGCATCCATTTGTTGAACACCTGTGCACCAGGAAAACTACTAAATTCCTCTCTTCGAACCACCTACTGAAGGAAGAGCTCAAAGAGCTCAGAGACAGGTTGGTTTTGATCTAAAACATGTCCTTTTAACTACTATCCTATATACCACTCTATATCACTTTTAAAATATTAATAGTAATTATGAAAGACAATATAGCAACTTGGGAAATGCCTAGAATATTAAATGATAAAAGCATAAAAAATTATTCCACTAAAATCACATAGAAACTGAAATGATTAAAATATATTAAAAACTTGTTTGAAAGAGAAAAAAAAACAACAACATAGTTCAGGGGAAAATGAGAGCTATCAAAACTGGATCAGAAAGTAGGAACTGAGATTTTGGTAGCCTCTGGGTATTTTAAATCTGGGTTTAGGTCCTAGGCCTAGAATTCTGATTGGCACCTGTAGGAACAGTCATGATATAGGAGAGGACAGGAATCAGGACCTGGGCTTGCTGCATGAAGCTTAGATCTTCAAAGTATTATTCAGCTCTGCCTGGGAAAACAGCAAAGAAGCTTGTTATTTGACTGAAGCCTTTGGTAAAAATAAGTCACTTATGAGAAACAAAAACTCTCAGCATGTGAGAAGTCTAGTTTTACATTATTCTCCTGGTATGGAACACCAAGTTAAGAAATTGACATCTTGTAGAAGCTTTAGAAGGGGAAATAGAAAGAATGAAAACAGGCATATTTCAAGAGATCATGGAGGGGAATTTTCTGGAATTAAGGAAGACAGGAGTCTTTTCTATTTAATCAAAATAAATAAAATAAATTAGCACTGATATAGATCATAGTGAACCTTCAGAAGGTCAGAGACATAGAAAATCTCAAAGACAACCACAAAGAAAAGGCAGATAACCTGTAATTTTAGTCTAGCAGTGCTTTTTTCATAAGCAACAATAGGTGACAATGAAACAGTATCTTCAAAGTGGGGAAGGAAAATAATTGTCTTCCCAGAATTCTATACCTTGATGAAGTATCAGTCATTGTGAAAACAAAGACATTTTTTAAAAAATAAGAATTTTAATTGTTTTTCCCACACAGAGAGAATTTTAAAACAAGTTTTTAAGGAATGTACTTAAAAAAGAAAAAAGAAAACAAACTCAGAAGATGTAGGATGCATGAAATTGTGGTGTAATACAATAATTATTAGTAAGAATGTTAGAAATTCTAAATGAATGTTGAAGATACAAGTAAATATATATGTATACTATAAACTAATAATTATTTTAGGATAGAATTTAAAGACAAAGAATAACAAAAATACTAAGCAACATCAATGTGTAAGAAAAATCAGTATTAAAATTTTCTAAGGTCCTCCAGTTGTTCTGGAAGAAGATTATAGGCTTAGTTAAGAATGATTTTTGAAAACATAAATGTATAGATCAGAAATAAGTGCATAACTTCCAAAATAGGGGGTGGGATGGGGAAAGAATGAAATAAAATTTGATCCACCAAAGCTAGTGGATGTGATGGAATTCCAGTTGAACTATATCAAATCTTAAAAGATGAGGCTGTTAAAGTGCTGCACTCAGTATGCCAGCAAATTTGGAATACTCAGCAGTGGCCACAGGACTGGTAAAGGTTAGTTTTAATTCCAGTCTCAAAGAAAGGCAATGCCAAAGAATGTTCAAACTACTGCACAATTGCACTCATCTCACATGCTAGCAAAGTAATGCTCAAAATTTTCCAAGCGACACTTCAGTGATATAAGAACTGAAAACTGCCAGATGTTCGAGGCTGAATTTAGAAAAGGGACAGGAACGAGGATCAAATTGCCAAGAATCCATTGGATCTTAGAAAAATCAAGAGAGTTCCAAAAAAAATCTGCTTTTTTGACTACACTAAAGCCTTTGACTGTGTGGATCACAAAAAACTGTGGAAAATTCATCAACAGATGGAAATATCAGACCACCTTACCTGCCACCTGAGAAATCTGTATGCAGATCAAGAAACACATTAGAACCAGACACGGAACAATGAACTGATTCCAAATTGGGAAAGGAGTACATCAAGGCTGTATATTGTCATTCTGCTTATTTAACTTACCTGCAGAGTTCAGTTCAGTTCAGTTCAGTTCTGTTCAGTCACTCAGTCATGTCCAACTCTTTTGACCCCATGAATCGCAGCACGCCAGGCCTCCCTGTCCATCACCATCTCTCGGAGTTCACTCAGACTCACGTCCATCAAGTCAGTGATGCCATCCAGCCATCTCATCCTCAGTCGTCCCCTTCTCCTCCTGCCCCCAATCCCTCCCAGCATCAGAGTCTTTTCCAATGAGTCAACTCTTCGCATGAGGTGGCCAAAGTACCTGCAGAGTACATCATGCAAAATGCCAGGCTGGATGAAGCTCAGGCTGGAATCAAGATTTCTGGGAGGAATATCGATAACATCATATATGCAGATGACAGCACCCTATGGCAGAAAGCGAAGAACCAAAGAGCCTCTTGATGAAAGTGAAAGAGAAGAGTGAAAAAAGTTGGCTTAAAACTCAACCTTCAAAAAACGAAGATCATGGCATCGGTCCCATCACTTCATGGCAAATAGATGAGGAAAGACTTTATTTTCTTGGGCTCCAGACTCACTGCAGATAGTGACTGCAGCCTTGAAATTATAAGATGCTTGCTCCTTGGAAGAAAAACCATGACCAACCTAGACAGCATATTAAAAAGCAGAGACATTGCTTTGCTGACAAAGGTCCATCTAGTCAAAGCTATGGTTTTTCCATTAGTCATATATGGATGTGAGAGTTGGACCATAAAGAAAGCTGAGCACCAAAGAATTGATGCTTTTGAACTGTGGTGTTGGAGAAGACTCTTGAGAGTCCCTTGGATGGCAAGGAGATCAAACCAGTCCATCCTAAAGGAAATCAGTCCTGAATATTCATTGAAAGGACTGATGCTGAAACCGAAGCTCCAATACTTTGGCCACCTGATGCAAAGAGCTGACTCATTGGAAAAGACCCTGATGTTGGGAAAGATTGAAGGTGGGAGGAGAAGGGAACAACAGAGGATGAGATGGTTGGATGACATCACTGACACAATAGACATGAGTTTGACAGCTCTGGGAGTTGGTGATGGACAGGGAAGCTGGGCATGCTGCAGGGGTTGCAAAGAGTCATACACAACTAAGTGACTGAACTGTACTGACCGAAAGAAAGGGGGAAGGCAAGTATAAAAAGCATAGAAATATAAAATGTGATATGCTGCTGCTGCTGCTGCTAAGTCACTTCAGTCATGTCCAACTCTGTGCGACCCCATAGACGGCAGCCCCCCAGGTTCCCCGTCCCTGGGATTCTCCAGGCAAGAACACTGGAGTGGGTTGCCATTTCCTTCTCCAATGCATGAAAGTGAAAAGTGAAAGTGAAGTCACTCAGTTGTATCCAACTCTTAGCGACCCATGGACTGCAGCCTACCAGGTTTCTCTGTGCATGGGATTTTCCAGGCAAGAGTACTGGAGTGGGGTGCCATCACCTTCTCTGAAAATGTGATATAAGATACTATAAATATGTAGGTATATATGTGTGTGTGTGTGTGTGTGTGTGTATACAGAAACACATACACATATATTCACAATAAATGTAAACATTCAATTCACCAATTAAGACACTGTAACTTTCAGAATGCAATTTCAAAAATCCAGCAATATACTGCTTCCAAGAGAGAAACCTAAACATAATGACACAGACACATTAAAGGCAAATAGTGGGAGAAATGACATACCAGGAAATTTTTTTAAATATTTTTATTTATTTATTCATTTGGTTTTGCTGGGTCTTAGTTGTGGCATGTAGAATCTTTGATCTTCATTGTAGCAATTGAAATCTTTAATGCAGCTTTTGAGATCTTTTAGTTATAGCGTACAAACTCTTGTTTGCAACACGTGGACTCTAATTCCCTGAACAGGGATTAAACCCAAATCTCCTGCATTGGGAGCATGAAGTAGCTACTGGACCACCAGGGAAGTACCCAGGAAAATGTTAGCCAAAATAGAGTTGGTATCACTATATTTTTTGAAGTATAGTTAATTTATCGGTATCACTATGTTAATATCAGACCAAATAATAAAATTAATAATACTAGGGATAAAGAGGAGATTGAAAAATCTGGCTTAAAACGCAACATTCAAAAAACTAAGATCATGGCATCTGGTCCCATCACTTCATGGCAAATAGATGGGAAAAAGTGGAAACGGTAGCAGATTTTATTTTCTTGGGCCTTAGAATCACTGTGGATGGTGACTGCAGCCAGGAAATTAAAAGACACTTGCTCCTTGATAGAAAAGCCATGGCAAATCTAGACAGTATAATAAAAAAGCAGACATCACTTTGCTGACAGAAGTCCATCTAGTCAAAGCTATGGTTTTTCCAGTAGTTGTGTATGGATGTGAGAGTTGGATCATAAAGAAGGCTGAGCGCCGAAGAACTGATTCTTCCAAACTGTAGTGTTGGAGAGAAGACTCTTGAGAGTCCCTTGGACTGCAAGGAGATCAAACCAGTCAATCCTAAAGGAAATCAACTCTAAATATTTATTGGAAGGACTGATGCTGAAAATACTGAAGTTTCAATACTTTGGCTACCTAATGCAAAGAGCCAACTCATTGGAAAAGATGCTCATGCTGGGAAAGATTGAAGGCAGGAGGAAAAGAGGGTGACAAGATGAGATGGTCGAATGGTATCACTGACTTAATGGACATGAGTTTGAGCAAACTCTGGGCAATAGTGAAGGACAGGGAAGCCTGGCATGCTAGTCTATGGGGTTGCAAACAGTTGGACACAACCTAGTGACTGAACAACAATAGCAGGGATAAAATAATTACTTAAAAACAAAATAACATGCATAAATACAGAGTGAAAGAAATATGCAAAAGTGAAAATTGCCTTTGAGCTGGCAAATACTGATTACATATTTTCCAATATTAATGTTTGAATTGAAGTACTATTATAAAATTACTTGAACAAAAATTTCTCTAAAATATATTTGTTGGATGGATGAGCAAATGCATGAATATACGAATGAAAAACATACCTTAATGCATAAAGGTACCAGAAGACTGTGTTAGAAAATTAGAGTTTCTCCTATGTTATTTAAACTTCCATGCATGCACTCATGACATCTGGCTTTATGTTGTAACATTTTAAATTTAGAGTCACAAGTCTACATAAAACTTTGCTGTTAAATTAAAAAAAAAAACAGTTTGAGGAAATAAAAATATTTAAACCATGTATTTTCTGGAATTCTTAGATCACTTTTTAAAAATTGAAGCAGTTCATATTGAGAAGTTGTCATATTTAGCACTGAGAAATATTGAACAAAATTATTTCCATCTCCATTTAGCACCTCACAGTACTGAGATCAGGTTTTGTTTATCCACATTGGCAAGTCCTAAGCTGGAAACAAAAATGTGTTAGTCAAATCTCTTCCATTTGTCTCCACTACTGGTATTTATAGAAGGGATTATGAATAATATGAACATACCAGTTATCTGGGCTGACATATATTTCAAAGAGCAATGCTCTAAAATATTATGCAAAAGATAAACAGTTGAAATGCTTCTAATTAAAAATGTACACTGTAGTTGCAAGGAGTTGGTCCCTTAATCAACCCCTGGTTTTAACTTAAGCAAATATATTGAAAATATGGCTGTAAAGCTAAGCTACATAAGCCTTTCTTCTAAATCTGCCTGCAGGCATTAATGCTCAGATTTGAGATGGCATCCTTATTTGCTAAGTGCAAAGATGGTTACAAAAGAGCTTTTCTCACTTTGAGGATAAAAGCTAACGTATTCTTTAATTTTGGTTACTGCCTGGCTCCTCTCAGCACCATAATAGTTATTTGGCTCCAAACCAAAAAGTAGCAATGCAGTGCTTACATGTCTATGGATCAAAATTAGATGAAAAATTGCTGTTTCTCATCTCCAAAGCTATTTGCTGCACATTTTATAACCCTCAAGATGCCTTTTGTAATATATGATAACAGAGCCAACTGCAGCATCTGCCTGGAAAGAGATTACTTTAATTATGGACTCAATGTCCTATTTTCTGCAAGTGATCCCTAGAGACAGGCTTCCTGCCGGAAGAGAGGTGCAAGGATGCACATTAAAGCTTACATGTCAACCATGAAGAGGTGGATAAAGTGAGACAAGGACACCCATAAACTGCCTTCATTTTCCTAGTCTGTAATGTGATGGAAGAGTCTATAGTGATAGGTTTTTAATTATTCCAGCATCTGTTCTTATGGACTTCTGATGGTAAGGGCAAGACAAGCTTATAAAAGAGCAAAACCTTTGACAACTCTGTACAGGAAACACTATATTTAAAAGGTTAGATAAAACATCATCTTTAAACTTTCTTCTTCCAAATTGAAAAATATAGGTGTTTTATTAGTAACATGTTATAATATTATTAGAAAGTGAAGCTGAGTGGTTTTCTTGTCAATCTCATTCTTGATAACACATCAAGTGCCTCATTATTAAGAATTCATTTGCCATTAAGTATAGTAGAACTGCTAATAATGAATTTCATTTAGGATCAATGTGTATATCTTGTGTATTTCTATGGAAGTTCTTTATAATTTAACACTGATTTAACATTATGAATGGACACTTAAAGCAAATTTTTACCTTGTTTGTATTGATATTAATTATAGAATTAGACTCCTTGATAGATAACTTTTCAGAGAATGAGTGTGTGGTTTTTCTTTTTAAAAGCATAGCACATACTCAATAGGATATTTGGGATTCCATCTGATTTCTCAAAAACTATAAGCATATTTTGAATTTTCTTAAAGATGGGGGATTATGGAAGAGTAACCATGGGAATTAATTTTAAACTTCAAAAGGAATTTAAGGGATTTGGCATGGAATAATTTTGTGTAGGAGAGGAAAAATGGAACAGAAAAATGTACCTACAGTCATATTAGGGGAAAACATCAAATCTTTTAATATTACACCAAAGAATTAAAGTAATATGTATGGATTTATTGGAAAATAGAAACCTATTAGAAGAAACTGAGAGTATAAATAACTGTACTAAATCATCAATGCAAAGAAAATAATTCCTGATAATAAGTTTTTATATTTTACCATTGAAACATAGGTTTTTAAAATTTTATACAGTGGTTCTACGTATGTTGTGCAATCAGAATTCCCATACAAATAAATAGCAAGGGGAGATTTCTAAACGGCTCACTTGGAGCATGAGATGACCTCTTCTAAGATCAAAGAGAATCAGAATTTTCTCTTGAGGAGTATTTATTTTGTAATTTCAGTGCCATATTGCACTTTGGTGACTGCAAATAAGACTTAGAATAATAGACTTATCATTTAATCCAAGTGTTATATTTGGAATATATGTTTTTTTCCCCTGCCAATTGTTTGTTTTCAGACATTGCTCTTTGTAAAAATGTCATGTTAATTGTTTTTGGCTTTCAGTATTTTATGTTTGAGTTGGGATATAAATTCCTTAATTTTGACTTATAATTTAAAAGAATGATGGTAAAGAAATACATGCTGCAGACAGGCTTTGTTTTTCACATTTAAACTTGACTGTAAAAACTACTTCTTTTTAAATGTTTTAAGATAATTTATTTTATGACTGTGAAAGCAATATTTATGTAGTGAAGAAAACATTTAAAACCACAGCTAGGTGAATACCTATGCGTGTAAACACATTTACATGCACCTTGGCACTTGTTCCCCTGTGTAAGTGTGCATGCATGTGTGTGTACACAGACACACACCCCCGCATGTGTACATGTGTGCATATTCCCGTTACCTCATGAATAAGAATATTAGGTATCTTAAGCCTAATTTTTCTAGCTATATATATGTGTTCGGTTTTATTTATTTATTTTTCAATAAAGCTGGGTTTCTACCATACATTCTGTTTTCTAATCTAGCTTTGTTTTAAACCTAATGTAACATTATAAATGTTTTCCTAATAAACCTCCATCTACAACATCATCAGGACAGTATTCTATTATATGGCTGTGCTATATTTAATTAATTCTTTACTTATGGACATTTTGCATGTTTCCAATGTTTACTATTGTAACAGCTTTATGATGAACAATCTTATAGCTAATGCTCTTTGCACACTCCTAATTATGAAAGCATATTATTTTCATGTTAAATTATCAAGTCAACCTGATTAAAATGAAAAGCTAAACTATGAAGTCAGCCCAGTTAAAATAAAATCATATTATGATCTTTGTACAAAGGCCAGCATCACAAAGACAGTAGTTAACTTTTCATTTTTTAACAGTAATAGTTCTGTTTGATAGGTACTGATAGGTTAAGGTAAGTGTCAGTTTTCTTATCATTGTTCTAACTACCTAGTCACCACTTTAATTAAGAAAGCATTGTTTCTCACCTTGCAGTATTTTCTGTTCCATTGTTAGGTTTCAATAAATGCCTTTTAAACATCTGTTTTATAAGGCAAACTAATTCAGTTGAAATTCAAATTCTGTCCCTTTTCTAAAGCCCACTGGAATGCATAGCCTTGCAGCTAACTTATCACTAGTAAGTGAGCCCGGAGAAGGCAATGGCACCTCACTCCAGTACTCTTGCCTGGAAAACCCCATGGATGGAGGAGCCTGGTAGGCTGCTTTCTATGGGGTCGCTAAGAGTCGGACATGACTGAACAACTTCACTTTCACTTTTCACTTTCATGCATTGGAGAAGGAAATGGCAACCCACTCCAGTGTTCTTGCCTGGAGAATCCCAGGGATGCGGGAGCCTGATGGGCTGCCGTCTGTGGGGTCGCACAGAGTCGGACACGACAAGCGAGTTAGCAGTAGCAGCAGCAGTAAGTGAGCCTGTTAGTCTAATACTTACATATTTTTAAGTATCTTTGTTATTCAGCTGTATAATTTTGTGTGTGTGTGTGTGAGGAAAACATAAGGAATGTAAATTTCATTAGTAAATGAGAGTGGCTTTATTATATAAATATTCACCTACTAAATTCTTAATTATTTAATGTTTATAGGCCACCCACTCCAGTGTTCTTGCCTGGAGAATCCCAGGGACGGGGAGCCTGGTGGGCTGCCTTCTTGGGGTCACACAGAGTCGGACACGACTGAAGTGACTTAGCAGCAGCAGTAGAACCTTTAAAATCGTCATGAGTGATGACACATACATCTTTCTATTTCTTAATGCTACTTTTTGTAGCATTGTGATTGTCCTTTCTTCCATATTCTAATTAGTCTTTACTGGGAAACTAGATTCTTAAAATAAATATCTTTGAGCTTTTCCCAAAGGAAGTCCTAAAGACTGATTCTTAGACATCATGGTTTATTGTACAAATATGGTTAATATTGACCATTTTAACTATGTAGAAGAATCTATAAAATAGTGTCTTTTTCATCTTGGTAATGCCTTTTCCACCCTTATTTCTGACATTTCTATGTCAAAAGCAAGGAATCACATCAATAGAAAGAACCTGGCCTCATATTTAGTGCCATGACCTAAAGCTTTGGATATCTGTCTGCACATGGTCTCAATGCACTGATAAATAAATCATCTAGAAGTGAGAATTCACAGTGAAATATTCAAGTTTATGTGTACACTAGATTCTTCCAGGGAATTAAATGCTGACTTCAAGTGTATAAATTGTAGAATGATAACTGTAAACATGAGTAAGCAGAAGAGCGACAAAACTGTTATCAATATGTAGACAAATGAAGATCTGTAAGAGGAAATAAAATTTTAATTGTTCTTACAAAATTAGGATCTATGAGTTATCAGTTTTATACCAAGAGGTAGACCGTGGAAGCAGTTGTGGACTCAGTCTCCAAACTGGCCGTATGGCGTCCATGACCCTCCAAATTCCGAGAAGCCTCTCAGGGGGCAGTGGAAAGAGAAGAATCACAGATAGCAATTGCTGGAAGAGTGGTTACATGTCAGATAATATTGTATTTTTATGGTGTCTGAATTATATCAGTCCTGATGGAAAGGCCTTGGAAAGTGTGTTTGGGTTTCCAGAAGAAGTCTCTGGGAAACTACTATAAGTCAACTTTTTTATGAGGTAATTTTCTATATCTGATCTTTTTGTATTTATGCAAAATGAAAGATGATTTAAAAAAATTTTTTTTTAACATAATGACACCTGTCTTGAGACCTATAGCCTCCTTTTCTAATTCTACACTGAGAAAATAAAGGTAAAATTCTAGAGCACACTGAAGAACCTTTTTTCATAGTTCCCTAAAATAATTCATTAAGTGTTTAGGAAAGTTATGACCAACCTAGATAGCATATTCAAAAGCAGAGACATTACTTTGCCGACTAAGGTCCGTCTAGTCAAGGCTATAGTTTTTCCTGTGGTCATGTATGGATGTGAGAGTTGGACTGTAAAGAATGCTGAGCGCTGAAGAATTGATGCATTTGAACTGTGGTGTTGGAGAAGACTCTTGAGAGTCCCTTGGACTGCAAGGAAATCCAACCAGTCCATTCTAAAGGAGATCAGTCTTGGGATTTCTTTGGAAGGAATGATGCTGAAGCTGAAACTCCAGTACTTTGGCCACCTCATGCGAAGAGTTGACTCATTGGAAAAGACTCTGATGTTGGGAGGGATTGAGGGCAGGAGGAGAAGGGGACGACAGAGGATGAGATGGCTGGATGGCATCACCAACTCGATGGACATGAATCTGAGTGAACTCCGGGAGTTGGTGATGGACAGGGAGGCCTGGCGTGCTGGGATTCATGGGGTCGCAAAGAGTTGGACACGATTGAGCGACTGAACTGAACTGAAGTGTTTTTAATGAAAGATTTTATCAGAGGATTTAAATATCAAATACCTTTGAAATACATTTTTGTTGTTTCAGATCCATTTACCCAAAACTTTTCAGTACAGCAGTGTTGGGAATGAGCATGGCCTTATGTAATTAGTATCTGAAATATTTTGCTATTTTCTCATGGAAGTTTTCAAAATAATGTACTTTAGTGTGCCAGTTTGTAAGTCTTTGAGTTTAAAATATAACTTACAGAGTGACTACTAAAGCTGTTATTATTGTGGCACTTTTGTTGCACCTCTGCCAGTTCACAAGAATGACTTCCCAGCACCCATAATGCTTATCCACCAGTGAAAGTTTTGTTTTTAAGTATGAAATTGTCACAATACCCAATAACAGTAGTTGACCAAGAAGTATGAATTCCTGGAAAATCAAAGGGTTAAATTAATGAAATTGTAGTAAATATAGTAATGATACTCACTTCTGTTCAGTTGCTCAGTCATATCCGACTCTTTGCGACCCCATGGTTTGCAGCAAGCCAGGCTTCCCAACTCCCAGAGCTTGCTTAGACTCATGTCATTGAGTTGGTGATGCCACCCAACCATCTCATCCTCTGTCATCCCCTTCTCTTCCCTTCAGTCTTTCCCAGCATCAGGGTCTTTTTCAGTGAGTCAGTTCTTCACATCAGGTGGCCAAAGTGTTGGAACTTCAGCTTCAGCATCAGTCCTTCCAATGAATATTCAGAACTGATATCCTTTAGGATTGACTGGTTTGATCTCCTTGCAGTCCAAGGGACTCCCTAGAGTCTTCTCCAGCACCACAGTTCAAAAGCATCAATTCTTCAGAGCTCAGCTTTCTTTATGGTCCAACTCTCACATCCATACATGACTACTGGAAAAACAATAGCTTTGACTAGACAGGCCTTTGTTGGCAAAGTATTGTCTCTGCTTTTTAATATGATATCTAGGTCGGTCATAACTTTCCTTCAAAGGAGTAAGCATGTTTTAATTTCATGGCTGCAATCACCATCTGCAGTGATTTTGGAGCCCAAGAAAATAAAGTCTGTCACTATTTCCATTGTTTCCCCATCTATTTGCCATGAAGTGATGGGACCAGATGCCATAATCTTAGTTTTCTGAATGTTGAGTTTTAAGCCAGCTTTTTCTTTCATAGATATTTACTTTTCACTTGCTTCATCAAGTTAAATTCATGACTTGACTTTAAATCTGAGTAAAACTGCATTTTAAAAACATCCACCCAGTTGCCTGTATTAGTAACTTCAAAACATATGCAAAGATTTATCTTGTTTTACTCTGGAAAGAGTAAAACTTTTATATGTCATCATGAAGTGTGTAAAACTTTGTGATGTCAGATATTAACCAAAATATGATTATATAGCTGAAAGTTGAATTTTTTGAGTATTTGAAAATGGAAAAAATGGATTTCATAGCAAAATCAACTCAGAAATAGCTATATAGTAGTATTTGTCTGCATTACTGCAAATTCAGTTACTTCTATGAACAAATCTTTTCAGTATATAAAGTTGCTTGAGTCACAGTTGGGCAACTAACAGGTGACAATGAAAAATCATACAGCAAAGATTCCAACATACGTTTGTATTATCTCAATGATTGCTTATGTTTCTTTCTGCACTTTCCTCCATCTCTAATTGCAACTGGCCATTCCTCTGGATAACTAAAGATGTATAAGTTAACTTGGATAATGCTATCTTTTTAGAAACATAGCCAAGAAGGTGTATTATTGATAAGAGAGTTTTCTTAGCATGGAAAACTTTAAGTTCTAAAAGTAGCTAGAACAAACTAAACTCTTATTTTAAAGATAAGGAAACTGAGGCCCAGGGAGGGTGATTCAACATCACAAAGCCGGGTGACGACAGAGTAGAACCCAAGGCTTTTGTTTCCTTTCTTCTTCATCATACCGTGCTGATCCTTCTGGGTCCTCTGGGCCCTCAGAGGGCACTGCAGGCATACTCCACCCATCTGCTCTCCATCTTTCTTCTAGTTATTAATGCAGCAAAGACAGGGAGAAACATTACACCTAAACCCAGTACTGATCCCTAACTGCTGATGAAAATGGGAACAGTTTATTTGGATTTATTAATCTATTAGACTGTTACTTTATATTCTAGATTTTCTGAGACAGGCTTGATTTCAGATAACTGTATTGTTTCTAATAAGGTCATTTGTTTAATATATAGCACTAACTCATATATATATATATAAAATTATGAGTTTCCTATATAAACTCATAAAAATATAGGATTTAATCTTCATTTGTTAACAGTCCCTTAGAATAACCTTCCAAATTAGGAAAAAAAATTTTTTGTCAGATTATCCATCCTTATTTTTATTTAAGAACATATGATTCCCCCTAGGTATCTCTCTGTGTGCCATCTACTATGCTAGGATCTTTGCCTCATTCTTCTTAGTTAATTTCATAGCACTTTTATGAAATAAGCTATATTATTATCCCCATTTTACAGATGAGAAATTAGAGGGTTGGGGTACTTAATAGCATTCTCATTACACAGCTAGTTTATATAGCTAGTAAGAGGCAGGATTGCAACTCAGGTTTAGCTGGGGCTAATATGAGCCCTTAATTGATGCTTTTCCAATGACTACACAAAGTTGATTATTACTATATGTAAATGTAGAACAAATGAACAAGAAAAGAAGAAGGCTTACTATAAAATATTATAGTCTGGAGTCTATTTATATGGTAATGGTTAATAAATTGATTAAGAAGTATTGAGTGTTTAGGAAAACCACTATTTGGAGAAAAGGGGGAAAAGAAAATTTTAAATAAAAGAAAAAGACGTGGTCTTCTGATTCATTGAAGGAGTCAAAACTGGCATGTTATAATAGAAAAATACAAAAAAAAAGATGAGAAAAATACAGGGAAAGGAGATCTTCAAGTCTTCCTTCTTTCCTCAGAGACCTTCTTACTGATATATTACTTGTATTCCATGTGTAAGATTTTATTACTATGCTCATAGCATCACCTTCAGTTTTCTGGACTCATCTGGAGATTTTACTTATATGGAAAATCCAATTTTCCAACCATATTTAAATAATGAAGCATTTTGTATACATGTATATGCATACTTGCATGTGTCCTAAGTTGCTTTAGTCACGTCTGACTCTGTGTGACCCTATGGACTGTAGCTTGCCAGGCTCCTCTGTCCAGGGGATTCTTCAGGCAAAAATAGTGAAGTGAGTTTCTATGCCCTCCTCCAGGGGATGTTCCAAGCCCAGGTTTCCTGCATTGACAGGTGGGTTCTTTACCACTAGCGCCACCTGGGAAGCACATACGAGTATGGCTTTTAAAAATACTATGTATCCTCGCTTTAAAAAAGTAAAGACAATCAGATTGACATGTTAAGTTCTCATGTCATTGACTTCTTTGTCTCAGTTTTCTTGTCTAGAGACAGTTACTTCTATTTAGCATTTTCCTAATTCATTTAGGGAAAATCATGAAGAAATGCTTCAATATGCCTCCTTGATACTCCTAGGTGTCAGTAATCATAAAGACATAAAGCATTGTCTGTTGGCTATTATCTTTTCTCAGTTCCTGTGCAGTTCTACTTCAAATTGACAACGATGTGGATGTTATCACATAACAGTAAACAAAACAACTGGTCAGAGGATCATAGAGGATAATTAGCCATGTGTATAGCAAGAGAACAGGTTTCCAGTGACCTTCCAGGGGGACTAATGTCACATCTATATTAACATCCTCATTATTAACCTGAAACAAGAGAAAACAGCAAGTTAATTAAATTCTTAGATGATGCTAAATGATTAAGTGCTTGTTACTAAATTCCAGTGAGAAGACAAAATTCAAAAGGTCCCTAGAGAATGTTAGAAGATAGTCTAGAAATAACAGCGATAAAATTGAACCTTAAAAATGCAAGCAGATATATCTAGAGAGGAAGTCGTTTTAAATACTAACATTAGATAAGTTTGAATTAGAATGCAGTGGTGATAAAAGAAGCCTTAAGGTGATGTTAAACCGAACATTAAACATAAGCTTGAAATGTAATATAGTTAAAATGATACTATATCTAGGAACCTTGTATTCAGATTCTATATAATGGCATCAGATTAACACTCTCTGCTGATGAGACCTCATTTAGAGTTCCTTGGTTACAGATTACAAAGCAGTAAGAAAAAGGAAAGATTAGTCTTTATTATATGTATGCACATATACTACAGCCCAGGAAAATCCAGTGCTAGCCAGCTACAAAATGCAAAAAAATGAAATAGTACATGAGATTTTTTGGTTAGGTTGCTGTTCCAGCTGTTCCCATTAAATTGTATACTAGTTGTCTGGGAAGAAAAAATCTGGAAACAAATTTGTTTGAAATACTCTTTAGCAACCAAGTGGCAGAGGCAGGAGTCTGAGTAGAGGAGGCAGGACCGACAAATATGTGGCACTGGGGAATCTGTACGAAGGTTGGAAGGGCGAGGTGGGGCCAGATGGTGTCCCCCTGGGCAGCTAGAGGACTTGTTTCTGAGGACCTGGGGAGAGAGAGTGGCTGGGGGTGAGGGTTCCTCATGAAGTAGAAACTGGTGAGGGGCGAAGAGGTTAGTGAAACTCACTTGAACTCCGTGTTTTCTGATGCACCTAAGAAGGCAAAATGACTAATTATTATCTATTTTCTACTGGTTCTGTAGAGGCAACAAGGCAAACCATTTGAATAACTAGCCTCATTGTCACCAGCTTATTCCTCACAGAAATGCCGTTAGCTCATTCAAGTGCTTTATGGCAGAATCATTATATCACTCACTGGATAGACTCATAATTTGGGACACTAAAAAAAGTTCTATTGGATTTTAATACGTGAAATGTGTTTCCCTCTGATGAAAGAAGTTTTAGGGTTGATTTTTTTTTTAATTGTGTTATGTCTGCTAAGGGAAATTCACAATGAATTAATTCTGCTCAATGAATTTTTGCTCTTATAAAAAATTGTTTTAATGCCAAACATTGCCTGTTCTGAATATTGTACCAGAGGCATTTATTTACAACCTGGTACATATGTAGTTTGAGCTTCTTAGCATAACTTACAGTGAATTAATGACTTGTTATTTATTGCTCAGGCACTCTTTGGGCGTGATTTATAGGGCTGTGCTTTGCACTGGCGGTTACTTTTCAGTGTCTGTGCTGGCTGTCTCATCAATATCATTAAATGAATTCACAGTGACACAGCTCTGCTACTGTAGTTTTTGATATGAGGGATAACTGAACATAAATCAGGACTTATGTTTAATTCATAAGATGTACCAATCTCTCATGTAGGCGTGAGTTAGGTTAGAGGATGTCACAGACGTATTTCACAGTACCTTTTATGATTAAACCCAAGCTTTTCTGTATGGCTGTATGCACTAGGTAAAAATAATAGGTTGCTATACACTATGCCATTTTTCAGGTAAATGCAATCTATTCTTATTTAGGTATGATTGGTTTCTATTGTTGTCCCACCAATGGAATATATTTTTAGAAGTAATACTGAGAGAGCTATAATGAAAAAACTGTTACTTCAAGTTTGTAATTCTTATATATTCTTTAAGTAGTTCAATATTAATAACTATAATTTATTTTTTAATCTTATGTTGCAAAATGTTTTTAAAAAATAGAATAATTAAACATTCATGCCATGTCAAAATATTTTTTATTTTAAGCCTTAAGATTTCTTTTCAGTAATAACTTTAAAAATAACTATGAGAAAATAAGCCTGTTTATCTTTCCTTATTAGTCCAGCCCAAGAAAAGGAAAATATTACATATTAATATGCTGTAAGGAAAGTCAGTCCCCTTCTTGTTTGAAAGCAAACAACTGTACAGAATATAGAAATCAAGATATGTCAGTTTCCTAAAAAAAACAAAAAGTGACAGAAATGAACTCTCCTAGTGTCGGGAGAATTTTCCTGGCATTGTTGTTATCTTTGCTGCAGTGCCCGATATTTATTCTTTGAACCAAACACTCTGAATGCACTGTAATCCATGCAGAAGACATGATTTTTTTTCTCCTGGAGAGAAGGGTAATCTGACTCCAGCCGTGCTGCTACCAGGGTGCTGGGGTAATGGTAAGATTGCCAGGCTGTCGAGCCTCGTCACTGGCCTGCTGTGGAGCCCTGTGATCAGCTCTGCAGACTGTCACAAAGAAAGAATATGATATGTTCCTGCCAAAGAAAATAATTCCAACATATGCAAGAAACTGACACAAATGTCTTCTCCTCCTTCCTCTGGTTACAGTTGATTAGACCTAGCTTGAGGTCGTGATGATTTTAAGACCTACTTATTTGGGCCTTGCTCTGAAAAGAAGATGGATGAGCTATTGCTTTCAAGGCCCAGCTGACAAAAGGATGAGAGGAAATGACATTACTTAGTAGTGTAATAAGTAATTGATTTCATAATGCTTAGGGCAAAGGGCAGAGTAAATGCACGCAGGAGAGGAGAGGTGGCCCAGGGCATGTCAGCAGAGGGCAAAGAAAGCAACACTGGGGAATAGGTGTTTTGGAGGGGAAAATTACTAAAATTACTAAAGAAAAGGAATTGGTAACAGCAGGATAATCAAAGTACTTCAGATATCTGTCTCTTATACACATCTAGATGTGTATAAGAGACAGCATTCATGCCATGTCAAAATATTTTTTATTTTAAGCCTTAAGATTTCTTTTCAGTAATAACTTTAAAAATAACTATGAGAAAATAAGCCTGTTTATCTTTCCTTATTAGTCCAGCCCAAGAAAAGGAAAATATTACATATTAATATGCTGTAAGGAAAGTCAGTCCCCTTCTTGTTTGAAAGCAAACAACTGTACAGAATATAGAAATCAAGATATGTCAGTTTCCTAAAAAAAACAAAAAGTGACAGAAATGAACTCTCCTAGTGTCGGGAGAATTTTCCTGGCATTGTTGTTATCTTTGCTGCAGTGCCCGATATTTATTCTTTGAACCAAACACTCTGAATGCACTGTAATCCATGCAGAAGACATGATTTTTTTTCTCCTGGAGAGAAGGGTAATCTGACTCCAGCCGTGCTGCTACCAGGGTGCTGGGGTAATGGTAAGATTGCCAGGCTGTCGAGCCTCGTCACTGGCCTGCTGTGGAGCCCTGTGATCAGCTCTGCAGACTGTCACAAAGAAAGAATATGATATGTTCCTGCCAAAGAAAATAATTCCAACATATGCAAGAAACTGACACAAATGTCTTCTCCTCCTTCCTCTGGTTACAGTTGATTAGACCTAGCTTGAGGTCGTGATGATTTTAAGACCTACTTATTTGGGCCTTGCTCTGAAAAGAAGATGGATGAGCTATTGCTTTCAAGGCCCAGCTGACAAAAGGATGAGAGGAAATGACATTACTTAGTAGTGTAATAAGTAATTGATTTCATAATGCTTAGGGCAAAGGGCAGAGTAAATGCACGCAGGAGAGGAGAGGTGGCCCAGGGCATGTCAGCAGAGGGCAAAGAAAGCAACACTGGGGAATAGGTGTTTTGGAGGGGAAAATTACTAAAATTACTAAAGAAAAGGAATTGGTAACAGCAGGATAATCAAAGTACTTCCTTCTGGTATGAACTGTGAGATAAAGAATTATTAAAAAGTAGTATATTTCTGTAAACAGTATCAATCAGAAAATATATGATTCCTGGAATTTGTATCATTTAGGAGTAGGTTCTACTCCTACTCATAAGAGAATATCTGACTTGTAGTGGCTTTAAAAAAATGCAAGTAGGACATATATTAAGTTAACCTCAAGAATGCATTCCAATATACATTAGGTGCAAATATTATTTGATTCTGCTTTTACAAGATGGACTTCCCAGGTGGCACAAGTGGTAAAGAACCAGTCTGCCAGTGCAGGAGATGTAAAAGATGTAGGTTCGATCCTTGGGTTGGGAAGATTCCCCTGGAGAAGGGCATGGCAACCCACTCTAGTATTCTTGCCTGGAGAATCCCATGGACAGAGGAGCCTGGCAGGCTACAGTCCACAGGGTCGCAGAGTCAGACACGACTGAAGCAAATTAGCACATACAAGGTACCTAGAATAGTCAAATTCATAAGAGTCAGAGAGTGCATTGGTAGATGCCAGGAGCCAAGGGTGTGAGTAGTGGGGTAGGGGGCATAGGGACCTAATGTTTAAAGGGGATAGAGTTTCAGTTTAGGAAGGTGAAAAATTGGGGAGCTGGATGATGGTGAGAGTTACACAACAGTATGAATGTGCTTAGTGCCACTGAATAGTATAGTTAAATATGGTTAAAGTAGTCTGTTTTATATTATGTGACTTTTACCTCAAAAAAAAAAAAAGTTAAAAAAATACAAGTCTGTTTTGCTTACTGATGAAGGCGTTCATGCCACATATTCTACTATGTGCCTGTGTGTGTGCATGTGTGTGTGCACATGTGTGCATGTTTCTGCTGTCCATGGGACAACAGGGATCATTTTTTAGCTGATTCTTTCACAATTTTCTTCTATATGTCTACATAACATGCTTATTTTGCTAGTGCTTTGTTTTCCAGTTTTAGGTATTATCTCTTGATTTTCTACAATGGGAGACTGGATGTTATTATGTGATTTTGGTTGGATCAATATAAATGGTCTATGATATTGATTATGTAAATATGATTCAGAACTGAGTCATATACTACACTGTAATTTCCTTCCCTGCTTAAGTTTTTGATTTCCCCAGAATTAATAATTTCCTTGTTTTTTATTTGCTTTCTTTTCTAAGTATTTCTATCTCCTCTAGTTCTCTCAACACATTTGAACATATTAGGTTTTCCATCCATTTAAACTTCCCAAGACTCTTTCCTGTAGCTCCTGGCCTGTTCTAATCTGGACTGGCCACTCTCTGGGAGGGCTGCACAGCCGGTACCCTGGGATCTCCTCATTATCTCACTCACTTTGCCTCTCTAGTTTTCTTTATTTTACTATTTCTCTTTCTTGATATATTCCCTGCAGCCTCTTCAGCTTCTGTCATTGTTATTGATTTGTTATTTGAAAGATAGCATCCTCCAGTAAATTCTTGAGTAGGAAAAAAGGTTTTGAGACTTTGTAGGTCTGAGAATGTCTTAATTCTACCTCTTGATTGATAGGTTGATTGTGTATAGAATTCTTCAGTGGAAATGTTTCCTTCAGGACTGGAAGGGGATTCTTCAGTACCTTCTAGCCCTCAGTATAGCTTGAGAAGACCATTCTGATTCTTCATTCTTTCTAAGAAAAGTTTTGTTCTTTACAAAGTTAGGATTTGTGGGATTTCATGATGCTGTAGACTATTATGGCTTTGTTTTTATTCATTCTGCTAGAACCTCAGTGAGCTCTTCCATATGCAAATGCTTGCTCTTCAGGACTAGGAAATTCTATTGAATTATGTTACTGAGGATCTGTCCTATTCCTATCCCCATTTTCTCTACTCTCTTTCTGGTATGCCTCTATCATGACGTTTGACATTTTGTACAGATCCTCTTGTTTTCTTTACTTTTTGCTTTTCTTTCTACCTAGTTGTCTTTTTGCTCTACCTTCTGAGTGACTATGCCAATGCCTTTGACTGTGTGGATCACAATAAACTGTGGAAAATTCTGAAAGAAATGGGAATACCAGACCACCTGACCTGTCTCTTGAGAAACCTATATGCAGGTCAGGAAGCAACAATTAGAACTGGACATGGAACAACAGACTGGTTCCAAATCAGAAAAGGAGTACGTCAAGGCTGTATATTGTCACCCTGCTTATTTAACTAATATGCAGAGTACATCATGAGAAACAGATGTTCAAGCTGGCTTTAGAAAAGGCAGAGGAACCAGAGATCAAATTGCCAACATCCGCTGGATCATGGAAAAAGCAAGAGAGTTCCAGAAAAACATCTACTTCTGCTTTATTGACTATACCAAAGCCTTTGACTGTGTGGATCACAATAAACTGTGGAAAATTCTGAAAGAGATGGGAATACCAGACCACCTGACCTGCCTCTGGAGAAACCTGTATGCAGGTCAGGAAGCAACAGTTAGAACTGGACATGGAACAACAGACTGGTTCCAAATAAGAAAAGGAGTACGTCAAGGCTGTATATTGTCACCCTGCTTATTTAACTTATATGCAGAGTACATCATGAGAAATGCTGGACTGGAAGAAACACAAGCTGGAATCCAGATTGCTGGGAGAAATATCAATAACCTCAGATATGCAGATAATACCACCCTTATGGCAGAAAGTGAAGAGGAACTAAAAAGCCTCTTGATGAAAGTGAAAGAGGAGAGTGAAAAAGTTGGCTTAAAGCTCAACATTCAGAAAACGAAATGCTGTATTAGTTTCTAAATATTCCTCCAAAAAAATCCATAAGAACATACTATAAAACTAAATACCCGTAATTTAATTGCTTCACATTACTACTTCAGATCAGTTTACTAATTTTAAAATCAAACTGACATACAGTAATAGAGTTCCCAGCCACACAATAAAAGTATCATACAAAAGAAAGATAATACCTAGTTTGTTAGGAGTTATATACTAATGTTGCTTCTTTTAAACTACAAACCATAATCAATACTGCAAAAAGGAGATGTTACATGGAGAGTACATACAGATGAGCTAAACAGACAAACAGGCATGCCTTGACATTAAACTTCTCCAGAAGAAAGTAAATGTATTACAGAGAGTTTCAGGATGGAAAACAGTGATCTTGAGAAATGATCAAGAAAAAAATATTTGAAAAACACTGTCATACCTAACTGTACAGCAAACAGGTGGCATAACACCACAGA
Organism: Cephalophus harveyi; assembly: GCA_006410635.1. Lineage (NCBI taxonomy): Eukaryota > Metazoa > Chordata > Mammalia > Artiodactyla > Bovidae > Cephalophus > Cephalophus harveyi. The sequence continues at coordinate 335,217 of SJYT01043244.1, forward strand.
GATGGAAATTAGTTCAAGCAGCTTTAAAAAGCTGTATTTCTTACTACACATCATTTGTGTGTTGTATTTTAAGCACCAAAAAAATCCATTAAAAAAGCTGAATTCAGTAGTCTTACTTATAGCAACAATATTGCCATCGCCCTTTTTTTTTTAATACTACAGATACAGTGTAAAGCAAATAAATAATTATGTTTACTCCATTAAAAGCTAAAACCAAAACAAAAAACAAAAACAGATACAAGTATAAAATTAAAGAGATAAAATAAAACTCCTGCAATTATAAATATAAATCAAAAGTATCAGTAGAAACTCATTTTTTCCTCTCTTAAAAGAAAGTATTTCCTAGCCTGGTTCATTGGAAAAGATTCAGAACACCAACAATGACGTCTCAGGAGCAATGAGCACCCGGCCACCTGGACTGTGGTCTCTATATAGTATATTTCCACTAAAACGAAGTAGGTCCCCTTCAAGAATGGCTGTCTCTCCAAGTGGGGTAGGAAATGCACTAGAAGAGCCTGGAATATCTTCTTGAGCCCCAGTGCAAACAGGCTATTGAGGACGCAAGCAGCCATATCAGAAGGCACAGGACCCAGCCTGAAGGCACCCCACACCCCTACAAGAAACTACCTGAGCATAAAAACACAGACCCTAAGAAAACTATTACGGATTTAAATGTATCAAATATATTAACACTTGTCAGTTCAAATGATAGCAAAGAAAATTCACTGGTCATCAGGAGAGGCTGCTAACGGATTAACTCATGATTACTAAAACTTAACAAAGGGAAAGAATCAGGTTCTTTTCCTGTCTTTCCTATACTAACCATAACCAAACAGTTAATACAAGAGAGAACTTTGGGAGGAATTCTACCTAGATGAAGAAGGAATGACAGAAAGTCACCATTTTGAAAACTCTAATAATTTATAATCAATAAAGGGTGCTAAAAGCTATTATATAAAAGATTGATGGAAAACCTTCTAATGAGAGAGATCAGGCAATAAATACCATCTGAACCTAGAGCTCAATCTGTGAACCCCTTGGACTACAGGAGATCCAACCAGTCCATTCTAAAGGAGTTCAACCCTGGGATTTCTTTGGAAGGAATGATGCTAAAGCTGAAACTCCAGTACTTTGGCCACCTCATGCGAAGAGTTGACTCACTGGAAGAGACTGATGCTGGGAGGGATTGGGAGCAGGAGGAGAAGGGGGCGACAGAGGATGAGATGGCTGGATGGCATCATCGACTTGATGGACATGAGTTTGAATATACTCCGGGAGTTGGTGATGGACAGGGAGGCCTGGCATGCTGCGATTCATGGGGTCACAAAGAGTCGGACACGACTGAGCGACTGAACTGAACTGAATGATTTCCTCAGCCTTATCTTTGAAATCCTTTATTGGTCTTTCAGCTCTGCTATAATATTTCAAATTTCTAGTATGTTTTCCTTTTGAGTATTTATTTTTTATAGAAATATTTTAGCTGCACCATTTTTTAAATTTGTATCCTGTGTAATCTCTATTTTTAAATTTTTTCCTGTTGGTTTGTTTCAGCCCCTCTTTCATAATAAAGAATTTCCTCAAAAGTCCAGTGATCTTTAGTGATAAGACCCTACAAAATCACTAGGAAATTCTGTTGGAGAAGTGAGGAGGGATAGAGTTAGTGATGAGAAAGGTTGGCCTTTCTTTCAGAAGTAGTTGTCCTCACTGTGGGTTGGTCTAGCTTGGCTGATTGCTTGAGGATCTCAGATTTTAGTATCTTTAGATTTTTCTTTTGGGCAAGACAGAGTTTCCAAAAGAGATGTTCCAATCACCTGAGGAAGGGTATACATCTAGTTTCCAGTCTTCTATGAGCCAATAAAGGAGTCTGGGGATCTCACTTAGTATGTAAACTTTTATTTATTTCTATTTGCTTTCTGGTGGTCTGCCTTCAAATATGCCTGGAGTTTCTGGAGAATAAACCTCCAGTCTTGCAGGTGTGATGAGGGCCTGTCACTGAGCTACCTCGAACTGAGTCGAGGAGCTCTTAAAGGAAGCTTCTTAAACAGACTTTAACAGAGGGTCTCTGACATCAGAGGGAATCTGGTGATACTAATTTCTGAGTCTCTTTCAGCCTACCCATTGCTGGCTTCAGATTTAGTGTTTCGGTATGTTCTAGGTTAGTTGCAGCTCATTCATCTGCTTTCCAGTATCTCAAATTTTGATGTTTTTGTCACCTCTCCTGTCTTCTTGGCTCTTTGGGATTTTGCCTTTTTCAAAAATCTTTTACAGTACTTTAGGGAGGTTTCAGGAAGGAGTGGATGTTAATGTTAGCATTCAATTCACCGTCCTTAAAATCTGACTTCTCAGTTACCAATTATAACTAAATCTGGATGTCACCTCTTAGTCTCCCCATTCAGGCTAAAAGTCCTTCTTTTGAGCTGCCATTGCACTTACTTCATTGTCATTTCATGTCTCTCTCCATTAATCTGTGACGTCATTCACTTGAAAGCTGTGTATTATTTGTCTTTCTCTCTCTAGCATTTGCATGGAGCCTGTAACACAGTGGGTGTCAGAAAATACTTGTTAATGAATGAGCATGGATGTTAGGATACTAAGGAAGAGACACTTTTCCCGACTTAACCTATCCTGAAGAGGTTATACTGACTCTTGAAATTTTAGTTGCAGTGGTACTTGATTGTTAAGGCCAAGAAAAAGAGAAATGAATTTTTATTTTTATTTAAATAAACTAGTCTTTCCCATTCTGTTGTTTTCCTCTATTTCTTTGCATTGATCACTGAAGAAGGCTTTCTTATCTCTTCTTGCTATTCTTTGGAACTCTGCATTCAGGTGCTTATATCTTTCCTTTTCTCCTTTGCTTTTTGCCTCTCTTCTTTTCACAGCTATTTGTAAGGCCTCCCCAGACAATTTATTTTTCAGATTCTCTTGATGGCTATTCAGTTCACTGTTTATTTTTCTTCTTTGTTTTAGAATGTGAAAGAGGTAAGTTATATTTTATGACTGTCTTTAAAAAAGTACTTACAGGGAGCTCTGTTCCCTCTTGATACCAGGATAAGTACTTTAACCAGTGGCTTAACTGAGGTCCCCTTTCTCCTTTCTCCAATAACTGTACATAGATACACTGGTTATCTAGCACTTATCTCAGACATTAGTGAAATATTTGGTTCTTTTTCTATTTTTCAAATACATTATGTAGTATTATGACCTTCTCATATGAAAAACTAAGCATGATTTTATTTAAATTTCTGTAAGAATATGTGCTATATTTTATTTATCAATAAATGGGGCATTTTTTCAGGATGGGTAAAAACTCCCTGAAAATATATAACCTTGATTATTCCTTATTCAGCAACTCAAAATCCATGTGTTCTCTTCCACATATTTTCTCTTTTGAGTTAAAAAATATATATATATAAATGATAGTGAGTCAGTATTAATCCCCATGGAATATCTGATAAGGAAAGCCCTTGGTTAAACATTCCATTCTCCCTTCCAGCTTCTCCTTGCTTGTCTAGCATTTTTCTAAACACCTCTATGACCATATCCTCATATCCCTTAAGTACAAATACAACCATTTTGGCTTATTATTCATTTTAAAACTGGATATGTGACCAATTAAAGCACATTTTGACAAGTTTAAAGAGTCTGTGACCTAGGAAAATGTGAACATTCTGCACACCCCCAAGATTAAGCCACCATCTGACCAGTGGCTACTGTTAATAGAAGAACCCTTAGATTAGACCTAGAGATTATCATACTAAGTGAAGTAAGTCAGACAGAGAAAGAAAGATATCATGTGATATCACTTACATGTGGAATCTTAAAAAAATAGTACAAATAAATTTACAAAACATAAATAAACTCATAGACATAGAAAACAAATTCATGATTACCAAAGGGTATGTTGGGGGAGATAAATTAGGAGTTTGGGATTGCATATACACACCACTGTATGTAAAATAAACAGCATGGACCTACTGTTTAGCACAGGGAAGTATATTAAATATTTTGCAGTAATCTATAATGGAAAAGAATCTGAAAAAGTGTGTGTGTGTGTGTGCATGTATGTATATATCTGGATCACTTTGGTGTACACCTGAAACTAGTACAACATTGTAAATTAACTGTACTTCAATTTTAAAAATATTTAATAAAAATCCAAATTGCTGGAAGTTGGCTGGTGTATTCAGGAGAATTTGGGGGGTGGACCCACTCCTTTCTCTGGCACACACCCTGGTACATTGTTTTAAATACTCAGGCCAGAGGAATGGAACATTGAAAATGGAGGCCAAGGTCAACTGTTGACCATTTTACAAATTTGAAAGCACATATGCCTTTCATATGCTTTTATACATGTATATGCCCACACTTATGTATTCACATGCCATATGCACACTCATGTATCTGGAGTTGGTTAAAAAAAAAAAAACATTAATTATTGGGCAATTACATTTTACTTTTCTACATGTATTAAGTCTTCTACTGCTTACAAAACACTTTCATATTGTTTGCCTTATTTGATATCCATCTCAACCTGTGAGATTAGGCAGGCCAGCTATTGCTTCCATTTCACAGATGAAGACTCTGGGGCTTGGACAGGTTATACTATTATCACTTGCCCAGATTCACTCACCCAGACTGTTAGTTATAAAACCAAGGATAGAATCTAGATTTTTTTTTCCTTAGACTTTGAATTGCTCCTTGAACCTGATGTGTTATTTTACTCAACCTGAAATTCCTTCATGAAAGACAAGTCTCCTCTAGACCTCTGGATCAGGAATAATTGTTCTTTCATCCACAATCATTTGTTCATTCTTCCAAATTAAAAATTTCTTGGCTGGATGTGATTTTCATAAAAGAATAGAGATAAATGAGTTATGAAGAGCCACCCTGCACTGAGTAACTTGGGATGCTATGTTCTAACTTGTCATTGCACCACCATTTACGATTTAGGAGTTTCATTTGTTAGCAAGAAATAAACTGTTACTAGCTGCTATATTATTTCTTAGTGACATCATGTATTAGTTCATTAGATCTGTCTAAAAAATTTGCTTCTTATTCCTTATAAATAATTTGTGGATGCCCCGACATCACAGAATCAGGGTTGGTATAACTTCACATTATTTATGACCATATTCTTTAAACATATTCTAACCTGGAAATTGTGTGTAGATTTCACATTTACATAACTAATATATGCACTGTTGCTGCCACACAGTAAGAAATGTTTACCTGACAGGCTGTGACCTGCATAGTGTAAGAGGCATTACTCCTAATTTGTCAGAAATTCAGAGCATAAATTATGGGTTTCTTTTCAGACCACTATTTAGTGGCATTCTATTTGAAATAGATAATGTGTCCAGCAACTTTGGATGAAATTTGAGATTTTGCCTCATTAATATTTTGGCTTTATTATCAGTCATGATGGTTGAGTTAGACATAGTTTATTTTTATATGTCCTTGAAATAACCTTTTTATTAACCCCCAAATGGAATCAACTTTTGTTATACTGGCAATAAAGAAACAAGTCTCAAAGATAAAAATATGAATACTTTAAAAATATTCCAACAGTAGGAAATTTTTTCCCGTACAAGAAGGGGAAATAAATGGGTATGATAGACTCCATCTCCCTTGGCAGGAGTGAAGGTGAAGTTAATTACATGATGTAGGGCTCCTTTCCGATTACACATCATTTGAAGATCTTAGACACAGAACTCAAAGATTCTCAATGGTTTTCATAGCCCTGAGATATTTTTGGGTGCAATTTTCACCCTTTATAAAAAGTTCTACCTTTTAAAAATGAACCCCAATTTCTAAAGCATTTCTTGTAACTGCATCTGTTGCTAGGAGAGAAGCAGAGGAAAAAAATGACAGCATCCTGAGATATATAATCTTGCCCGTTCCTGTTGTCTTGGAAATGTAAGAGTCAAGGTTGTCATCAAGTCTCATAATGATCTTCACCCATTATAATCTGCAGAACTTCCTGGAAAATTCTGCATGTCTCTAAGTTCCTTCTAGCCTTAGAAGCTAGATATCAAGCTGCATTCTTTAAGCAATTGAACAAGGTTTGGGTATTTATCCCCCATTTGTTCTTGTTCATTCACCCAGTCGTGTCCAACTCTTTGTGACTCCAAGGACTGCAGCATGCCAGGCCTCTCTGTCCCTCCCATTTCCCGAGGTTTGCCCAAGTTCACGTCCATTTCATTGGTGATGCTATCCAGCCATCTCATCCTCTGATGCCCTCTTTTTCTGCCCTCAGTCCTTCCCAGCATAAGGGACTTTTCCAATGAATGAGTCAGCTGTTCACATCAGTTCGATTCGGTTCGGTTCAGCCGCTCAGTCGTGTCTGACTCTTTGCAACCCCATGAATCACAGCGCGCCAGGCCTCCCTGTCCGTCATCATCACCCGGAGTTCACTCAGACTCACGTCCATCGAGTCCATGATGCCATTCAGCCATCTCATCCTCGGTCGTCCCCTTCTCCTCCTGCCCCCAATCCCTCCCAGCATCAGAGTCTTTTCCAATGAGTCATCTCTTCGCATGAGGTGGCCAAAGTACTGGAGTTTCAGCTTTAGCATCATTCCTTCCAAAGAAATCCCAGGGTTGAACTCCTTTAGAATGGACTGGTTGGATCTCCTTGCAGTCCAAGGGACTCTCAAGAGTCTTCTCCAACACCACAGTTCAAAAGCATCAATTCTTCGGTGCTCAGCCTTCTTCACAGTCCAACTCTCACATCCATACATGACCACAGGAAAAACCATAGCCTTGACTAGACGGACCTTAGTCAGCAAAGTAATGTCTCTGCTTTTGAATATACTATCTAGGTTGGTCATAACTTTTCTTCCAAGGAGTAAGTGTCTTTTAATTTCATGGCTCCAATCACCATCTGCAGTGATTTTGGAGCCCAAAAAAATAAAGTCTGACACTGTTTCCCCATCTATTTCCCATGAAGTGATGGGACCAGATGCTATGA
>SJYT01043244.1:342623-435526 GCA_006410635.1 Cephalophus harveyi
TACTCCTTTTCCTATTTGGAACCAGTCTGTTGTTCCATGTCCAGTTCTAACTGTTGCTTCCTGACCTGCATACAGATTTCTCAAGAGGCAGGTCAGGTGGTCTGGTATTCCCATCTCTTTCAGAATGTTCCACAGTTTATTGTGATCCACACAGTCAAAGGCTTTGGCATAGTCAATAAAGCAGAAATAGATGTTTTTCTGAAACTCTCTTGCTTTTTCCATGATCCAGCGGATGTTGGCAATTTGATCTCTGGTTCTTCTGCCTTTTCTAAAACCAGTTTGAACATCAGGGAGTTCACGGTTCACGTGTTGCTGAAGCCTGGCTTGGAGAATTTTGAGCATTACTTTACTAGCATGTGAGATGAATGCAATTGTGCGGTAGTTGGAGCATTCTTTGGCATTGCCTTTCTTTGGAATTGGAATGAAAACTGACCTTTTCCAGTCCTGTGGCCACTGCTGAGTTTTCCAAATTTGCTGGCATATTGAGTGCAGCACTTTCATAGCATCATCTTTCAGGACCAAAATATCTGCCTGTCCCCCATAGAACATAGCATAAATCCTTACATCTAGATGGTGCCAAAGGATATTTGTGGAATCAGCTGATGGAGCACTAGGCAAAGTCATGGAGCTATTCTCATAATTTTTCAATTATCATCACTTCTGTCAGGTGTCTTTTATTATTTCATAGTTTGTTAATCACCTGATCTCCAACCTCTAAGTGTTTATTATATGAAGACTAACACTAAGTGTAAGAAAGACACCTAGCATATGAAGAAGCATTAAGTGAAAGCAATGAATGGGATAAGTAAAGAGTTACGATGAGTTAAAAATGCTAGATATATTAATAGGTGTTTTAATCATTATCATTGTGAATCACTGTTATGAACAAAAGATAAATGACTTTAGTGAAATGGCAAGTGTAAAGCAGCAACTGGAAATGTGTTTTTAAAGTGTGAGTTTGATAGGAATAAAGATGGAGTATTTCAATGCTATATTCATAAATCTGGAAACAGTTTTAGAAAAAAAAAGAAGTTAGCTAACTTTTTTTTTAACACACAAGAGAGACTCAAAACTTTGTGGTTCATACATCTGTGATCATTCCATTTTGATCCAAATTTAAATTCACTTGAAAATGGGGCCTGGGAATGTTCATACTACATATTGAAATATGAAAATAACATGATAGGATATATTACCATGTGAAGCAAATAGTCTTGGTTTACTTCATCTTATAAAAGTGGCAGCATTTTAAAAATAGCTTTATTGTGACCGTGGTTACTTTGGAGGCTTTGTTTTTGTTCAGTAAAATAAGCATTGCAGGAATTCTTATATCTACACTTTATATGAAAGGTGCACTTTTTAAATCCCTGATTGGATATTTCAGATGTAGTTATATACCTACTCCTGAAGCCAATCCAAGCATTTAAATGGAACTGGCAGTCTGATTTCATAAGGAGACTTGCAATTATGTTGTTACTTAGACGCTTAGTTTATTTTCCTAGAGATTTAATGCACAGTGCTAGCATTATCCTTTGCTACTAAACAAAATGCTTCTCAAAATTTTACATTTGGGTATCTTGAATTTATGTTACTTTTATGGTGCTTGTATATTTAATTTAAATTCTGTTTAGCCTTGGTCTAAGACTAAATCCAATATGTGAAAATTCAAGTTTATAGAAAAAGGTCAATTAGAGGGTTGTGATTTGTTTTACAGTAGTATTCCTTTAGTATTTTCCTTTATGCTCTTAATATTTGAATATTCTCATGTACCTGTTAAACAATATATGCATATATCATATAAGGTAAATACCAATTTTACTTCTGTTTGTTTGATCACACCTTGTTGTATTTTGTTACTGAAAATGATAATTTTTAACACATGATCATTTTTATTTTTTCCTTCCAGAAAGTTTTTTTCAAGTACCTATGGCTAGATTTTGAGTATAATAAATTGTTTCCTCTACTTTTTTCCTTACTGAACTTGTAAAGGTTTTTGATCTTTTATGTTGCCTTTGCTTTCTTACTTAATTTCACACACGAGGAACTTGTGTTAAGTCGCAAGTCATGTCCAAATTTTATGCGACCCCACGGGCTGTAACCCACCGGGTTCCTCTGTCCATGAGATTTCCTAGGCAAGAGTACTGGAATGGGTTGCCATTTCTTTCTCCAGAGGATCTTCCTGACCCAGAGATCAAACCTGCATCTCCTGCATTGACTGGTGGGTTCTTTACCACTAAGCCACCAGGGAACCCCACGAGCAACTTTTCCCTCTATCTAAATGATAAACTTTGACCAAGAGGAAACTTGATTTGTATTTATTTTGTTTGTGGTATCAGTAATTCAGCAGATGTTTACTGATCATGAACTATGTACCATAGATTATGCCAAGCCCTAGAAATAAGTATGCATGAGTGAACAAACAGAAGTGGTCCCTGCCATAGAACTTGTATTACTATTGTTGTTTTATTATTGTATTAAATCATATTATTGTAGCTAACAATGCACCACAACTCTGTGAGGTAGGTACTATTACTGGTGAGGTACACAGAAATTGTTATTTATTCATGTGATTTATCCCAATAAGTACTGAAATCAGATTTAAATAAGGCATTTTGTTCTCTTAACTACTCCACTATACTTCTCACAGATAAAATAATTATAGTTGTGACAAAGGCTAAGGAGGAGGAAAGCTAAAATGAGCAGCTGTAACAAGAAATTTGATTTAGTCAGAGAGGTAATGAAGGCCTCTCTGAGGAAGACATTAAATATGAGACATCTGGATGACTAGGAGTTAGCCTGTAAAAGAGAATGTCCCAAACGTAATTGCACAGCATATGCCAAGATCCTGAGGTAGGGAATGGTTAGGTGGTTAGAGGAACTAAAAGCAGGCTTTAGGCTGTAAATCAGATAGGTAAGAAAGGAATACTGATGGAGCAGCATGTACTGCAGAAGAATGGATTTATCCCCACGGTATAACTTTGCCATATTTCTAGTTATAGTTGCTTCATATGTAATCAGATATCTTCATTTAAAAGTGTATATTATTGATGGACAATGAATGATTTGAAAGTAGGAATGTCATTAGCTATGAGATTCACCAGATGTTTCCTATTCAAGATCAAAGAGACCTGGAGGTACAAAGTATTTGAATCTATAAATCAGTTACTTAAGGAGGATAATTCTGACGCTTTATTATTACTAGTAAGTTTATAACACCATGGATGTTTTTATTGCTATTATAAATTGCAACTCTATACTCAGTGTGGTGGTCATGTGTGGCACCCATGACATGTGGAAAGCAAGTAGAAAGGAGGGGATAGGTCTGGCACCAAAGCTCAGGACACTGACCCTATGTCAGAGAATGGCCAGAGGCTCTAAGTCAGGCAGGGAACAGAACATACCAGGAGGACAGCACAGACATTGGAGTTTCCCATAACTGGAGCCCAGTGACAAATCTGGGTAGCCAACCTGGGAAGGCAGAGAAAGGATGGTTTGCATCTGTAACTCTGGCTATGAAGACTATGGTGTAAACTCTTTGAGAACAACAAGCATCTTGTGTTCACTGCTTTAGCCCTGGTGCCCAGAGCAGTACCTGACATTATAACCAGGAGGTCTTAGTGCATGTACCTAGGTGGAAGTCTTAAGTCCAGTGAGACAGTGTGGGAAGGAGAGCAGGAGGGATGTTCCTGTGAGGAAAGGGTCCCTGATCTGCCTGACAGTGAAGGAAATACAGAGAAAGGCATGGCTTCACAAGAATCAGAGCTGTTCCCTAAGGCCCTATTTCTGTAACAGTGGTCTTTGTTCTGCCTAACTCCAGGACTGGTTTTAAGAACAGGGGTGAAATTGATCTTCTGGGTGTCAGGAACGACTGTATGCTCATGCGGATCTTCTCACTTAGTCCCCCCAACAAAGATAGGCTCAATTATTGCTCTCTTTTATAAATGACTAAACCGGGGCATGGGGAGATTATTTAATTTGCTCACAATAAGACTATTAAGTGGTAGCTAAGATTTAAACCTAAATTTGTCTTCAAAGCTTGGCCGCTTCTTAAAATATAACTCTGCTTTCAAGTAGCTATCAGAACAAGCATATACATACTAAGGGCCTCACAGGGAGGAATGGTATTTAGGCTCATGGTAAAGAATCAGCCTGCCAACGGAGGAGATGCAGAAGACGCAATTTTGATCCTTGAGTCAGGAAGACACCAGGGAGGAGGAAATGGCAACCCACTCCAGTATTCTTGCCCAGAAAATCCCATGGACAGAGGAGCCTGGAAGACTACAGTCCTTGGGGTTACAAAGTGTCAGACACAACTGAGCATGCATGCATGCATGCATAACAGAGTTGGTTCTGAATTAGTTGTATAGAGGCAGAGAGTGGTACTGTCCAGGGCTGAACAATCAGAGATGTCTTAACACAGGACCCCCAGGAGTGAAGAGCTGGAAAGGCTGAGGGAGCGAAAGGGTGGCTGACCAAGGGCGCAGATCATGGAGCATGTAGAATCCACACACAGAGATTTAACCCGTGACTTATTACCATAATTAATGATTTGTTGTTTTCTTTCAAATGAAAATTAGTTTGTCAGATGTAGTAATTGAGGACACTAATTACACATAGCTGCACAGGGCCTGCCCCAGGCAAAATTGAATGTCTTTGGTTTTGATTTGTTACCTCCTTTCTTGGCAGCATTTCCTTCCTCTCACAATTCCTTTATGTACCCTCACATGTCCAGGATTTTATGCTGCCTTTATCTTTTCCTTCCAGAAGAAAACTGATGTAATAAATGAGCTCATAATAGAGTTGGTTGGCAATTTAATAAATTCTACTGCCTGGAAATGTTTGTATTTACAAAAGAGATCTTACCACATGTGATGTGGTATCCTGGATTTGATTATTATGGGGTGGAAGGAGGTTGCTATAAGAAAAATCTGAATGCTAATTTCTAAATATTGACAAATGTACCAGGATTATGTGAAAAGTTAGCATTAGGGGAGTTGAATGAAGAGTATATGGGAGCTCTCTTGTACTGTCTTGGCCACTTTTCCATAAATCTAAAATAACCCCCAAATAAAACGTTTAAAGTAGCAAAGGGACCTTCTAGAAAGATCAATTACTATTCAAAGGAATAAATCTCCATTTAAGAATTTCAGGCATGCAGGTCCTATCATATGGGTATGTAAAGATGCCTCTATAGCTGTGGACCCATTTGCTTTCCACAGATCCTTAGCTTATTTAACCATTAAATGTTTCTGTTTTGTATATTTTGGTTGCTCTGACTGGTATCCAGTATAAGAGGTTTGTTTCTGTTCTTTTCACTGCCATCATGATGCTAAAGACAAAAACCAAGCTGAGAATTAAAACTGCAAAACAAGAAGCAGATAGTCATTTCTTTCCTCTTCGGGGAGGGGTGATTTATTCCAGCAATCTGAATTAGACAAACACTAATTGATGTGCTGGGAGATAATTTAGAAAAACCAGGGTCACTGAATTGCCACTGTTATAAAATATCAGAAGGAAAATAAATTCACTTGGGCTTTCAAATACTCACATAGAGTTTGTTCTTTATCTAATGGCAACATGGAAATCAGTAGTCTTTGTATGACCTAATTTAAAGGGATAAGTGCTTGACTACATACACTCAGTTTAGTGTTCCAAAAGAATTTACTGTGTATAACTCCAGGGACATTAAAATTAGATAAAGAATTTAAAAACATGATTTCCCTCTTGGAAAAGGTAGACCAACTAGTTGGCACTGTGTCAGATGAGAGACAATAGAAGCTTGTTCTATTATTTATATAAATTGACTGGTTTGGCAGTTGCTACAGCAATGAGCCATAATGAACTATAGAAAAATGAAAACGTGATTTCTTCAGCATTATACGAAAATGGAATATTCACAAGAAGGCAGAGAATGACATTATAAGAACCCAAACTGTGTCAAAATAGTCTTCCTTGTGGCTATTTTATCCAGAATATAATTCAAATAGTAGGCAAAATTGTAATGATGTGCCATCATTTTTGTGCTATTAATCAGGGTGCAGTGCCTTGTAATTCCAAAGGAATTTTAATATACTCATTTTCCATGACTGACTTTTCACTTTTAATTGTACTGACTCTGCCTTTGTTTGCAACGAAGGCTTTCTTTTAGCTTGAATTCCTGAGATTGGATGATCTTCCTAGCAAAGGGAGAAAAAATATCCTGACTAATATAATTCAACTTGAAAATACCTGGTTTTCTGATTAATTTACTTAATTTCCTTTGCGTGGTTAGGGAATCCCTGGACTTTGTGACTTGACTTTGAACTTTCATGTTTTACCTTATATTTTCATGAACTTCCTTTTATCCACACTGGGTTTTCTCCAACAATATTGTGTTCAATTCCAGAAAAAGCCTTTAAAACAAAAACACTACACACTTCAACTTCCCCATCCCCAAGGCTATGTTAGTCAAAGAGTAAACTCACAGAAAATGTGAGTCAGACAAAACAATTTTCCTAGAGCTGAGACTTGGCGTGAGCCAGCAAGGGCCATTTATACAGACATCTATTGCAGAATGTGTGTCAGACCTTACTTTTCTCCTTTGCCCAAAGCAATACAGGAAACTAGTTATGACTGTTCCACAGAAACTGACTTCAGTAGAAAATTCTACTTGGCATTAGAGTATATTATATATAATTAAACTCCTAGACATAAGCCAAATCTGAAATATTTGTCATTGTATAAATGTCAAAATGAATGATACTCAGTGTGGTAAATGGAAGGTTCAATGTGAATATAGTAATTCTGCTATGGGCTGAATTCTTACAAACCTATGCACCAGTGAATCTTAACTGGGGCAATTTTGCCTATGCTCCCAGGGGACATTTGACAATGTCTGGAAACATTTTTCTGTCATACCTGGCATCTGTTAGAAACCAGAGATGCTACTAAAAATAATGCAATACATAGACCAGCCTGCTGCCACAAAGAATTGTCCAGCTCAGATGTCAGCAGTGCTGACACTGAGAAATCCTGCCCATACACCAGGTTGTGAATGACTGTCCCAGAGACAACTCTAAAAATATAGCATTTCACACAGTTTGGGTTAATAGGGAAATTCTACTTCACTACAAAACTAAGAACGAAGCACAAGCCTATGTTCGATACAGGATACAGGATGCTTGGAGCTGGTGCACAGGGATGAGCCAGTGAGATGATGTGGGGTGGGAGGTGGGAGGGGGATTCGGGATTGGGAGCTAATATACACCCATGGTGGATTCATGTCAATGTATGGCAAAACCAATACGGTATTGTAAAGTAAAATAAAGTAAAAATAAAATTAAAAAAAAAATTATTCTTTCTGGCTAATGTTGTGAGTTAAATATACATGTGATCCCCATCTACAGAAGATGGTGGAAAATGGAGGGGAAAGAAGGGGTAGTCCTCTGCCATGACCAACAGGGTAAATTTTAATCTTTACTAAAGGGTCTTTGGTTGGAGAAAGAAGGAATAAAATAATTTCCCAACAGTACTGGGTTGTTACCATAGTGGTACATTGCTGGCACTTAAGGAAAAACGTATAACTGTTCAGACCAGTAGTTTAAAAGTCTGACTTTACATAGAGTCACCTGTGGCTGAGCCTCCTACCTAGAGATTCTGAATTTTTTTAAAGATTTTTATTCTATATTGAGACATAGTTGATTTGCAGTATTGCATTTCAGGTATACAGGAAAGAGATTCAGTTTTACATATACATGTATCTATTCTTTTTCAAATTCTTTTCCCATTTAATTATTTCAGAATATTGATTTTTTTGTTTTTATTTTAATTGGAGGCTAATTACTTTACAGTATTGTATTGAGCAGAGTTTCCTGTGCTATACAGTAGGTCCTTGTTGGTTATCTATTTTACTTCATTATTTTAAATTCTTGGATAGGATCTAACAATCTGTATATTTTTAAAGCTTCCAATTTATGGATGAACTAATCTAAATGGTTTAGAATCTGCCTTTTTTTTATAGTATGGAGTATTTATTTTAGATAAACAGAACAGAAGGCAGGTATCGATTGTTTTACCATCTGGAAGTAACTTACAGAACAGAACATTGGTACACTACAGTCCCTGGTCCAAATCTAGCTACCTACATTGTTTTTTTGTTTGTTTTTATTTTTTTTTTCAGAATCAGCCTTTATAAACACCCTTACAAAAAGAAAAAAAAAATCTGTCCAGCAAGATTTCATTTTTCCTACCCATGATGACCAGTGCCATTCTTACAGTCTATCCCATCTCTGTTCCCTTTTGCCTGCCCTAAAAATGCACCTGCCTGAGTCTTACACTTGGCAGTGATTTTATGTTTCTCACTGGGCCCACTGTCTGTTTTTTGATTAGGTTAGTAAGTGGTTCTTGTTAGATTTGTGCTGAAATTTGTGCTATTTCAAAATCACACTCACAGTAACAGAACTGCTGAAATCACCAGGAATCCCACTTGTACACTCCACACAGCTACCCACAGTACTGGAATTTACTTGAAACACTAAAAAGATTCAGTCTAAAATGATTCTTTGTTGACCTAAATGAGTATATTTCTAGATGAGGAGGGCACAGGAAAAAAAAAAAAATCAGCCTTCATCCAGCCAACATCCTAAGTATTCACTGTGCTTACTTCAATAGTGTGATTTTTTTTAAAAATGGTACACATGACTACTTTTGAATGTACTTGTGAGAGTTGTAGTTTGGCCCTGAACAGAGCCAAAGGGCTTTGCTATAAGTATGTGAGACAATTTAAGGGGACTTTTGATTAATCATTACATCAATAATTTAATGTGTTTTCTTTCATCTAAATGTGTCCTGAGGCAGGTAAGAGAAGCACTACTTATACATTGCAAAGGAAAATTTATTCTCTCCCTGGGCTCAGAGTTGCATGTAATATGCAGAAATTAAACTTTGGTTTAATTGAAATTTGGTTGCAGTTTGAGGCTTTATAGTTTCCTTGGGCCGCCTATTGCATTTTTTAAATGAAGCATTGAAGGACAACATCTTTAAAAAATTACTAATTTAGCTCTGTTCTCTGGATATTTCAGGCAACAAGACATTTCTTTGTGTCCATTAAAACATCATTCTTAAGAAAATAGAAATAACCCAAGAACACTCATGATTGATAATGACTATAGTTTCCCAGGTGGCTCAGTGGTAAATAATCTGCCTGCCAATGCAAGAGCCATGAGAGATGTGGGTTCGATTCCTGGGTCAGAAAGATCCCCTGAAGAAGGAAATGACAACCCACTCCAGTCTTCTTGCTTGGAAAATCCCATGGACAGAGGAGCCTGGTGAGCTACAATCCATAGGGTTGCAAAGAGTGGGACATGACTGAGCATGCACACATACTTCTATTTACAGTTCTGTTGTGCTGGGTACTCTGCTTGCTTCCTTCCTCCACATGCCTATCTGTTATTAGCTTGGACTTCCCAAGTGGCTGAGTGGCAAAGAATCTTCCCACCTCTCCTGTTGCCTATTTTTAACTTGGTTTAATTTTCTTTTACTATTTTAAGAGTTTTATGTGTATGTGTGTGTATATAAGATACAAGTATCTGATCAGATACAAGAATTGTGAATATTTTCTCCCATTCTGTAGATTGT
Source organism: Cephalophus harveyi (assembly GCA_006410635.1). Classification (NCBI taxonomy): domain Eukaryota; kingdom Metazoa; phylum Chordata; class Mammalia; order Artiodactyla; family Bovidae; genus Cephalophus; species Cephalophus harveyi. The sequence continues at coordinate 352,239 of SJYT01043244.1, forward strand.
CTTTTTACTTTCTTGATGGTATTCTTTGTTGCACAGATTTTTTATTTTGATGAAGTCCAACTTATTTTCTTTTTTGCTTGCATTTTCATGTTGTATTTTGAAAAGCATTGCCAAATATATGATCATGAAAGAAGTACCTGTGTGCTTTCTTAAAGAGTTTTTAGTTTTAGCTGTTATATTTAGTTTTATAGTTTTAGCTGTTATATTTAAGTCTGAATTCCATTTTGAGTTAAGTTTTTAATATGGTGTGAGGTAGGGGTCCAACTTCATTCTTTAACAAGTGGGTGTTCAGTTGACTAAACACTGTTTGTTGAAAAGACCTCTTCCCTCAAAGAATTGTCCTGGCTCCTTTGTCTAAAAGTAATTAACCATAATGTGAAAGTTTATTTCTAGACTCTCAGTTCTATTCCAGTGATTTGTATGTCTCTTCTTATGGCAGTATTACACTGTCTTGAATATTGTAAGTTTAGAGTAAGTTTTGAAAGGAGGAAGTATAAATCCTCTAATTTTATTATTTTTATCAAGATTATTTTGACTCTCAATTCCTTGAATTTCTGCTTGAACATAAGTATCAGCTTGCAAAATTGTTAGAAATACATAGTTCGAATTCTGATAGGAATTGGGTTGAATCTGTAGATCAACTTGGTTATTATGTAGCCATCTTAACAACATTAAGTCTTCTGATCAATGATCATGGGATTTCTTTGCATTTATTTGGATCTCCGCTGCCCTGGTGATGTTTTGTGCTTTGTCATGTGCAAGACTTACACTTATTTTGTTAATTTTTTTCTAAGTATTCTATTCTTTTTGCTGCCATTTTAAGTGAAATCTTTCTTAAATTTTACTTTCAGGTTACTCATTAAGAATGCGTAGAAAAACAACTTATTTTTGTATATTGGTCTTTTAGCTGCAACCTTGATGGACTTTACATGAAAAGTTCCCTTGGTATCTCTAATTTTCTTGAAGAGATCTCTAGTCTTTCCCATTCTGTGTTTTTCTCATTTTCTTGGCACTGATTAGGAAGGCTTTCTTATCTCTCCTTCTTAAACTTTGGACTCTTCATTCAAATGGGTATATCTTTCCTTTTATCCTTTGCTTTTCACTTCTCTTCTTTTCACAGCTATTTGTAAGCCCTCCTCAGACAGGCAGTTTGCTTTCTTGCATTTCTTTTTCTTGGATATGGTTTTGATCCCTGTCTCCTGTACAATATCAGGAACCTTTGTCCATAGTTTATCAGGCACTCTGTCTATCAGATCTAATCCCTTGAATCTGTTTGCCACTTCCACTGTATAATTGTAAGGGATTTGATTTAGGTCATACCTGAATGGTCTAGTGGAATTCCCTACTTTCTTCAATTTAAGTCTGAATTTGGCAATGAGAAGTTCATGATCTGAGCCGCAGTCAGCTCCCAGTCTTGTTTTTGCTGACTTTGTAGAGCTTCTCCATCTTGGCTGCAAGGAATACAGTCAATCTGATTTCGGTATTGACCATTTGGTGATGTCCATGTGTAGAGTTTTCTCTTGTGTTGTTGGAAAAGGGTGTTTACTATGACCAGTGTGTTCTCTTGGCAAAACTCTATTAGCCTTTGCCCTGCTTCATTCTGTACTCCAAAGCCAAATTTGCCTGTTACTCCAGGTATTTCTTGACTTCCTACCTTTGCATTCCAGTCCCCTATAATGAAAAGGACATCTTTTTCAGGTGTTAGTTCTAGAAGGTTGCCGGGGTCCAGCCCCGGTGGATCCAGGGAATTTGAAGCGTGGATGGTATTGGCAAGGAAAGATTTATTTATTTATTAATATAGAAATATATGATTAGATTAGGAAGAGATAGTGTAGTAGGAAAATTAAGTAGAGAAAAGAGGCTGAATAACTTGGTTTATGTGGAAAGCCAATAAAGTTCCAGACAAGGAGCTTACACCATCTACATTGGGCCACCAGCGTCCATTTGAATATCGGAGAGTGCCCTGCCTTGGGCTCTCTCTCTTACAGATCTTAGAAGCCAGGGCAAGTAAGTAGATTTGGTGAGCCTCCACGCCCCAGATGGGAATTCAACCTGAAATTAAAGTAAAGAGAAGACACGGGGGAAACCAGTCCAGCAACTGATCCCAGCCTCTATTGTCTAAAATCTCCTTTTATACCTTTTTTTTTTGTACATAGAGATCAATGGGTAATACAAAATTATGCAGCGTCAGCAGCCCTGACTCTTATCAAGACCAGGCTTTTCTCTCTGCATACCTAATTGTATATACAAGTCTTAGGTGATTTACATCATCTTCTAGCCAAAAAGGGCCAATTAACATTTTACAGCCTTTTTCCTGATAAGGGTTTGTCAACCAGAAGACTTATTTGTGTTGATCGTCCCAAAGTCTGGTGCCACTCTCAGAAAGCACTAAATAAAGTTACATTCTTACATAGCAAGGACACAAGAGGAGTGCAATGATATATAACAAAGAAAAGTAATTAACTCAAAAGTCTAGTGTTGCTAACATCAAAACTACTATATATCTTTTCCCATATCCCGTTTACATTGATTAACATCCTCCCAGGTGCCTAAAAGATAAAGAATATGGAGGCCTGGCAGCAATCATTGAGTCAACAGTGAAAACCCTCTACCAATATGATTTTTAACTCTTTAGAAAAGGCTCTGTATAATGGTGTGATCACTCACCTAGAGCCAGACATCCTGGAATGCAAAGTCAAATGGGCCTTAGGAAGCATCACTACGAACAAAGCTAGTGGAGGTGATAGAATTCCAGTTGAGCTGTTTCAAATCCTGAAAGATGATGCTGTGAAAGTGCTGCACTCAATATGCCAGCAAATTTGGAAAACTCAGCAGTGGCCACAGGATTGAAAAAGGTCAGTTTTCATTCCCATCCCAAAGAAAGGCAATGCCAAAGAATGCCCAAACTACCGCACAATTGCACTCATCTCACACGCTAGTAAAGTAATGCTCAAAATTCTCCAAGCCAGGCTTCAACAGTACATAAACCATGAACTTCTAGATGTTCCTGCTGGATTTAGAAAAGGCAGAGGAACCAGAGATCAAATTGCCAACATCTTCTGGTTCATCAAAAAAGCAAGAGAGTTCCAGAAAAACATCTACTTCTGCTTTATTTCTATGCCAAAGCCTTTGACTCTGTGGATCACCACAAACTGTGGAAAATTCTGAAAGAGATGGGAATACCAGACCGCCTGACCTGCCTCTTGAGAAACCTGCATGTCAGGAAGCAACAGTTAGAACTAGACATGGAACAACAGACTGGTTGCAAATAGGGAAAGGAGTATGTCAAGGCTGTATATTGTCTCCCTGTTTATTTAACTTATATGCAGAGTACATAATGAGAAATGCTCGGCTGTAGGAAGCACAAGCTATGATCAAGATTGCCAGGAAAATTATCAATAATTTCAGATATGCAGGTACACCACAGAAAGTGAGGAACTAAAGATGCTCTTGATGAAAGTGAAAGAGGAGAGTGAAAAAGTTGGCTTAAAGCTCAACATTCAGAAAACTAAGATCATGGCATCTGGTCCCATACTTTGATGGCATCTGGTCCCATACTTCATGGCAAATAGATGAGCAAACAATGAAAACAGTGATAGACATTATTTTTGTGGGCTCCAAAATCACTGCAGATAGTGACTACAGCCATGAAATTAAAAGACGTTTGCTCCTTGGAAGAAAAGTTATGACCAACCTAGATAGCTTATTTAAAAGCACAGGCATTACTTTGCAAACAAAGGTCCATCTAGTCAAGGCTATGATTTTTCCAGGAGTCATGTATGGATGTGAGAGTTGGATTATAAAGAAAGCTGAGCACCAAAGAATTGATGCTTTTGAACTGTGGTGTTGGAGAAGACTCTTGAGAGTCCCTTGGACTGCACAGAGATCCATTCAGTCCATCATAAAGGAAATCAGTCCTGAATATTCAATGGAAGAACCTATGTTGATGCTGAAACTCCAATACTTTAGCCACCTGATGTGAAGAACTGACTCATTTTAAAAGACCCTGATGCTGGTAAAGATTGAAGGCAGGAGAAGAAGGGGATGACAGAAGATGAGACATTTGGATGGCGTCACCGACTCAAAGGACATGAGTTTGAGTAAACTCTGGGAGTTGGTGGTAGACAGGGAGGCCTGGCGTGCTGTAGTCCATGGGGTTGCAGAGTCAGACATGACTGAGTGACTGAACTGAACTTATGGACTTATTTATTATTACTAATTCTAATAATTTTCTTGTGGATTCATTAGATTTTTTTGTAAACAAGATCATGCCATTCACAACTAGAGATGTTTTTACTTCTTATTTTTCAATCCAGATGTCTTGTATTTTGTTTTCTTGCCTGATTGTCCAGGCTAGAACCTCCATTACAGTGTTGAATAAAGGTGGCAAGAACAGAATTCTTGTCTAGATTAAAAATAACATTCTCAGAAAATTTTGAAAGCATGCGAACATGAAAACTATTCTTTTCTTGATTTGAAAATTCTTTAACTTCCTTTTTCTGGAAGCTTTCACGATCTTCTCTTTGTCCTATTGTTTTCAGTTTCTTGATAATGTGTAGGACGAAAAGGAAGTAGATGATAGTCTAGTTCTTCATGCCGGAGGTTTCTCTCCATCTTCCTATTTTCAGTCCTGTATATTATGCCTCATATCTAAATTCCAGACACTCACTGATTCAATATTTCTAGAGAATAAGACTCAGATTTATTAAATTTTCCTGAAATTCTTTCCATGTCACCCATATGAATGTTTAACTGACAAATCTGTATTCTCAAACTGCCATAGGAATTATTACCTGTAATCATCTGAATCAACTGATATTTAACAGCTAGAGATAAATATGATCTGTGGATTTGAAATGTTCACTGTGCATTTCCACTTCATAATTAAAAGTTAATTATGGCTAATGAAAGCATTGTCTATTTCCAATCAAGTTAGAAATCATGAGAAGATATTATTTCCAAGTCTCTTTTTAGTCTACCCATATAATTGAGTTTAGGGCTTCCCAGGGGACTCACTGGTAAAGAATTTTCCTGCTAAACAGGAGATGCAAGTTTGATCCCTGAGTCGGGAAGATCCCCTGTAGAAGAAAATGGCAACCAACTCCAGTATTCTTGCCTGAGAAATCTCATGGACATCGGAGCCTGGTGGGGTCACAAAAGAATTAGGCGTGACTTAGTGACTGAACAACAACAACATAATTGAGTTTGTTGTTGTTGTTCAGTCACTAAGTTGTGTCTGACTGTTGGTGAACCCCATAGATTGCACCACACCTGGCTTCCCTGTCTTTCACTATCTCCCAGAGTTTGCTCAGAGTCATATCCGTTGAGTCAGTGATGTCATCCAATCATTTCATCCTCTGTTGTCCCCTTCTCCCCTGCCATCAATCTTTCCCAGCATCGGGATCTTTTCCAAAGAGTTAGCTTTTCACATCAAGTGTCAAAGTATTGGAGATTTGGCTTCAGCATCAATCCTTCCAATGAATATCCAGGGTTAATTTCCTTTAGGATTGACTGATTTGATCTCCTTGCTGTCTAAGGGACACTCAAGAGTCTTCAGCACCACAGTTTGAAAGCATCAGTTCTTTGGCTCTCAGCCTTCTTTGTGGTCCAACTCTCACATACATTCATGACTGCTAGGAAAACCATAGCTTGGAAATTATTTCATGTTGAAAATTGTCAAAGGCTTTCACATCAGTGGGACCATATAGATATTTCAGAATATAACTCTGATATATACTGAAAACACAATATAGAAAACATTCCATAATAAATAGGTTGATAAAAAATATTCAATAAAATATGCAAGGACCTTTTAAAATCAATGAAAAAAATTTAAATTCCCACTTGAATGTCCATATACCAAAATAAATTCGAGATGAGTAGAAAAAATTCCCAAAAGAATATGAAAGCAAGCATCTTTTTAACTGAGTTTAGAATGGGAAAGAGCTTCTAAGCATGAAAACCCTGGAAAAAAAATTAAAAGGCAATAGATCAAAATATTTGATTATATAAAATTTTTAAACTTTTGAAAATAAAAATCATAAAGACAGTAAAAGACTAATTATAAACTGCATAAAAAGTGTTGACAACAAGTATAACATGTAGTTAATAGCCTTAACATTTAAAGAGCTCCTTAGTAACTCAGAAAAACACTACAACCTATAGCAAAGTTGGCAATGACATGAGTAGATCATTCCCAAAGCTGAAAAATATAAGCACTAAATATGCAAAATATCCTCACTAATAATCAATAGGATAAAAATTAAAAGTAACATGACATCCATCTTTGAAATGAGAATTAATAAACTGATAATGTTTATTGCTGGGCTTCCCCAGTGGCTCTAGTGGTAAAGATCCCACTTGCCATTGCAGGAGACATAAGAGATGTGGGTTCAACCCTGGGTGGAGAAGATCCCCTGAAGGAAGGCATGGCAACCCACTCTAGTATTCTTGCCTGGAGAATCGCTATGGACAGAGGACCCTGGTGGGCTACAGTCCATAGGGTCGTAAAGAGTTGGACATGACTGAAGCGATTTAGCACGCACATGTTTATTATCACCAGAGCTGTTGTGGCATGGATACTCTCTGGGACACTAAAAGGGTCATGCACCTTTTCTTAAATGCTATTTGGAGTTATGGCTTTCGTATTTATGCCCTTAATTCCATTATCCAAGTCCTTGAAATCCCTCTTAAAATACAAAATATGCTGAAAATGTTCAACTCAGAGAAATAATAGAATGGCAGTTGCCACATGTCGTGGTGTAGGGGAAATGGGGAAATATCTGTCAAGGTGTATAAACTTCTAGTTAACCACATGAATGAGTTCTGGGGGTCTAATGTACACGTGGCAGTTATAGCTAACAACACTGTGTGTATATTTGAATGCTGCCAAGAGAGTAGATCTTAAGCATGTTCACCATAAAAAAATATGAAAATTATGGACAGGATTGAGATGTTAGTTAATGCTATGATGGTGATCACGTCACGTTGCAATATATAAATGTATCAAATTAACACCTTTCACACCTTAAACTTATGCAGTGTTTTGTGTCAATTATATCTCAGTAAAGCTGAGGTAAAAGCTAAAGATATGATTAAAAGTTATTCTAATATTTAAGATATTAAAAAAGAAACAAAATTCCAACAACAGTATAATAAAGAAATTGTGATACAGCTATACAGTGGATTATTATTTAGCTTTTGAAAATCTTGTTCCAAAAATATTAAATGAAATAAAAACTACTTACAACACATATTTAGTATAAAGGAAGATAAGTATAAAGGAATATAGCATCACTGACTCAATGGACATGGGTTTGAGCAAACTCCAGAAGATAGGGAAGGACAGGGAAACCTGGCATGCTGCAGTTCATGGGGTCACAGAGTCAGACATGACTTAGTGACTGAACAATAACAATAACATAAAGGAATATTACTACTTTTAAGCAAGTGATTTTCTAAAAATCTTGATACTCACAGACTAATTTTTAAAACTAGATGGCTATATAGTTCTCTAAATGTTAATACTGATTATCTCTCCTAGGTATGAATATGAGTAATTTAAGTTTTACATCGGTACTTTCCTGTATTTTAAATTTTTCATAATACGCACAAGTTATTTGTAGAACAGAAAAATTATCAAACACTGTTATCTATGAGAGAGGCTTGCGTTATAATTTGTTTCCTCCAAAATAACCATTATATAGACTTTGTCAGGATTTCTTTATAAAAATATTAGTATTATATCAATACACTAGTATTTTCCTAATTATTGTGATTAATTAACTAAGTTAGAAATCCTGTCATTCCTAATCCAGATTGGAAAAGAAGAAGTAAAACTCACTTTTTGCAGATGATAAGATACATAGAAAACCCTAAAGACGCCACCAGAAAATTGCTAGAGGTGATTAATAAATAAAGCAAACTTGCAGGATATAAAATTAATGCACAGAAATCTTTTGTATTTTTATACACTAACAATGAAAAATCAGAAAGAAATTAGGGAAACAATCCTATTCATCATTACAGCAAAAAGAATAAAATACCTAGGAATAAACCTATCTAAAGAGACAAAAGACCTGTATGTAGAAAACTATAAGATACTGGTGAAAGGAACCAAAGATGACACAAGCAAATGGAGAGATATATACCATGTTCCTGGAGTGGAAAAACGAATATTATGAAAATAATAGTAAATACTATCCAAAGCAATCTACAGATTGAATGCAATCCCTATCAAACTACCAATGATATTTTTCACAGAATTAGAACACAAATTTTCACAATTTGTACGGCAACACAAAAGAGCTTGAATAGCCAAAGCAATCTTGAGAAAGAAGAATGGAGCTGGAGGAATCAACTTACCTGACTTTAGACTATACTACAAAGCTGAAAACTACCAATGATATTTTTCACAGAATTAGAACACAAATTTTCACAATTTGTACGGCAACACAAAAGAGCTTGAATAGCCAAAGCAATCTTGAGAAAGAAGAATGGAGCTGGAGGAATCAACTTACCTGACTTTAGACTACAAAGCTACAGTCATCAAGACAGTATAATACTGGCACAAAAACAGAAATATGGACCAATAGAACAAAATAGAAAGCCCAGAGATTAAACCCACACACCTATGGGCACCTTATCTCTGACAAAAGAGGCAAGAATATACAATGGAGAAAAGATAGTCTCTTCAGTAAGTGGGCTGGGAAAACTGGACAGCCATGTGTAAAAGAATGAAATTAGAATACTTCCTAACACCGTACACAAAAGTAAACTCAAGATGGATTAAAGACCTAGATGTAAGACCAGAAACTATAAAACTCTTAGAGAAAAACATAGGCAGAACAATCTTTGACATAAATCACAGCAAGATCCTCTATGACCCACCTCCTAGAGTAATGGAAATAAAAACATTAATAAACAAATGGGACCTAATTAAACTTAAAAGCTTTTGCACAGTGAAGGAAACTATAAATGAGGTGAAAAGACAACCTTTAGAAATAATAGCAAATGAAACAGCTGATGAAGGATTAATCTCCAAAATATACAAGCAGTTTGTTCAGCTCACTACCAGAAAAAACAAACAGCCCAATCAAAATGTGGGCAGAAGACCTAAACAGACATTTCTCCAAGGAAGACATACAGATAGCTAATGAACATATGGAAAAATATTCAACATTGCTCATTATTAGAGAAATGGAAATTAAAACCTCAATGAGGTTATCACTTCACACCAGTCAGAATAGCTATCAGAAAAATCTACAAAAAGTAAATTCTAGAAACGGAGTAGAGAAAAGGGAACCCTCTTACACTGTTGGTGGGAATGCAAATTGATACAGCCACTATGGAGAACAGTATGGTGACACCTTCAACAACTAGGAAAAAACTATCATATGACCCAACAGTCCCACTACTGGACATACGTACACTGAGGAAACAGTAACTGAAAAAGCCACATGTGCCCCAGTGTTCATTGCTGCACTATTTACAGTAGTTAGGGCATGGCAGCAACCTATGAGTCCATTGACAGATGAATGGATAAAGAAGTTGTGGTATATACACACAATGGGATATTACTCAGCCACAAAAAGGAACACATTTGACTCAGTTTTAATAAGGTGGATGAATCTAGAGCCTATTATGCAGAGTGAAAGTCAGAAACAAAAAAACAAAAAACAGATATTGCATGTTAAGGCATATATATGAATATATGTTGCTCCATGGCAGCAGTGGAAATGCATACATAGAAAACAGATTTGTGGACCCAGAATGGGAAGGATGGGATAAACTGAGAGAGTAGCATTGAAACATGTATATTACCATATGTAAAATTAAATAGCCAGTGGAAGTTTGCTATATAATGCAGGGATGTCAAACCTGGTGCTCTGAGATAGCCTAGAGGGGTGGGATGAGGGTGGGAGGTGGGAGGGGATTCATGGCTGATCCATGTTGATAGATGGCAGAAACCAATATAATATGGTGAAGCAATTATCCTCCAGTTAAAAATAATTTAAAAAAAGAAATCCTGTCCTTCCTTAGAGCTGTCATCAGCTTTGTTTAAGCCATGAAACATTTTAATTTATAGCTTTTTTAAAAAAAATCCTAAATCGTATAGGATATATGTCTTCTAAATCTTTTTCAAATTTGTGCTGTATTTTCCAAAATGACCTGTCAGAACATCATCATAATTCCTCGCATTTTTTTTCAGTCTTTCACAGAATTGATCTCTTCTAATTTTCGCTACAGCCCTGAACTTCTAAGAAGTAGTGTAAGTTTTTAATGGCAATCCACTCTAGTATTCTTGCCTGGAAAACCTTATGGGCAGAGGATCCTGGTAGACTATAGTACAAAAGTCATATACAATTGAGTACTCAAAGATAAACATTTGTCTGGGGTTGACATAAACTGTTGAGCTGTGGTGCCAACACACATCTTCTTATTCTAGATCTACCATTTGAACCTCAGAAGTTATCCATTTCAGTCAGTTGATTTTATAGATTAAGAAAATGAGACACAGAGAAGCTAGATGATACAGCCTAAGTTGCAGAGATAATAAGTGCTAGACCTATGACAAGCTCCCCTTCTGTGTCTGAAACTAGTACTCTTTTGATCAGTCTCCTTCAGAGAAGAGACCTAAATACTTAGCATTAATGTTTCAATAAATATACGAACTCCTTAATTCACTGTCAAATGGCTAACATAATTTTTAGTAAGATTTTCTTAGCATTGGTTCACTATTTTACCATTTCTGTCCTTGTGTTGCCTAAGGATGCCTCTGAGGCAAGTTGACACAGGCTTACTTAGTTAAAAGGTTGTTTAAAACAGCAGAGCCACTCAAATACTTTTCTTTGATGATTTAAAAAGGTGGTATGAAAAACATTTTTGTATTGAAGTTTAGAAGGCATTTCTGGAACACAAGTGATTTAAGAATACTCTGAAAGATGTTACATCATAAAAACATGTAGCAATAGTAAAGCAAATACATGAGCTTATTTACTTTTATTGTTCTGTTAACTGATTTCTGGAATAAATCTTGCTTATAATAATGTTTATGTTGACCACCCGACCTGCCTCTTGAGAAACCTATATGCAGGTCAGGAAGCAACAGTTAGAACTGGATATGGAACAACAGACTGGTTCCAAATCGGAAAAGGAGTACGTCAAGGCTGTATGTTGTCACCCTGCTTATTTAACTTATATGCAGAGTACTTCATGAGAAACGCTGGTCTGGAAGAAGCACAGGCTGGAATCAAGATTGCCAGGAGAAATACCAATAACCTCAGATATGCAGATGACACCACCCTTATGGCAGAAAGTGAAGAGGAACTAAAGAGCCTCTTGATGAAAGTGAAAGAGGAGAGTGAAAAAGTTGGCTTAAAGCTCAACATTCAGAAAACGAAGATCATGGCATCTGGTCCCATCACTTCATGGGAAATAGATGGGGAAACAGTGGAAACAGNAAGCTTCTTGGTGAAAGTGAAAGAAGAGAGTGAAAAAGTTGGCTTAAAATTCAACATTCAAAAAACAAAGATCATGGCTTCCAGTCCCATCACTTCATGGCAAATAGATAGGGGAACAATAGAAATAGTGACAGACTTTATTTTCTTGGGCTCCAAAATCACTGCAGGTGGTAACTGCAGCCACGAAATGAAAAGACATTTGTTCCTTGGAAGAAAATCTATTACCAACCTGCATAGCCTATTAAAAAACAGAGACATTACGTTGCCAACAAAAGTCTGTGTAGCCAAAGCTCTGGTTTTTCCAGTAGTCATGTATGGATGTGAGAGCTGGACTACAAAGAAAACTGAGCGCTGAAAAATTGATCCTTTTGAATTGTGGTGTTGGAGAAGACTCTTGAGAGTCCCTTGGACTGCAAGGAGGTCCAACCCATCCATCCTAAAGGAAATCATCCTGAATATTCATTGGAAGGACTGATGCTGAAGCTGAAACTCCAATACTTTGGCCACCTGATGGGAATAGCTGACTCACTGGAAAAGACCCTGATGCTGGGACAGATTAAAGGCAGGAGGAGAAGGGGACGACAGAGGATGAGATGGCTGGGTGGCATCACTGACTCAATGGTCATGAGTTTGATTAGGCTCTGGGAGATGGTGATGGACAGGGAGGCCTGGTGTGCTGCGATTCATGGGGTTGCAAAGAGTCGGACACTACTGAGCGACTGAACTGAACTGAAAATCACTGCAGATGGTGACTGCAGCCATGAAATTGAAAGACGCTTACTCCTTGGAAGAAAAGTTATGAACAACCTAGATAGCATATTCAAAAGCAGAGACATTATTACTTTGCCAACTAAGGCCCATCTAGTCAAGGCTATGGTTTTTCCTGTGGTCATGTATGGATGTGAGAGTTGGACTGTGAGGAAGGCTGAACACCAAAGAATTGATGCTTTTGAACTGTGGTGTTGGAGAAGACTCTTGAGAGTCCCTTGGACTGCAAGGAGATCCAACCAGTCCATTCTGAAGGAGATCAGCCCTGGGATTGCTTTGGAAGGAATGATGCTAAAGCTGAAACTCCAGTACTTTGGCCACCTCATGCAAAGAGCTGACTCATTGGAAAAGACTCTGATGCTGGGAGGGATTGGGGGCAGGAGGAGAAGGAGACGACCGAGGATGAGATGGCTGGATGGCATCACGGACTCGATGGACGTGAGTCTGAGTGACCTCTGGGAGATGGTGATGGACAGGGAGGCCTGGCGTGCTGCGATTCATGGGGTTGCAAAGAGTTGGACACGACTGAGCAACTGAACTGAACTGATGCCAAAATCTAGGCCTCTAGGCACCAGTGCTGAATTAAATCTTGGAGACAGAATTTTGGGTAAGGTAGGAAAGAATAGCTGTATTGCTTTGCCAGGCAAAGGGGGACAGAGAAGGCTCATTCCCTCAAAAACTGTGTTCCAAGCCAGGGGGGATTTGGTGAGGAGTTTTATAGCAAAGGTTCAAGGTGGAGTTGCTAATAAGGATCAAGGTGTGTGCAGAGTCTGCACTCTTTTAATCTGGGCTCAGATGGTCTCTTGATGAGTTTCTGTGGTTCTCAAGGTTATTAAACTTTGACTTTCTCTGGAATGAAGAATGGTTCATAAAGTAGTTAACATCTTCCATTTGGTGTGGGTTTTAGTTCTGTAGAAGAGCTCAAAGACAATGTTAAGGCTCCCCCCATCCCTTAGGGGAGCCAGAACCCCACCCCGAGGTTGCACTGTTGCTTCTTGGCTTCTCTCCCCCCTTCCCACCTTGATTCTGCATCCCTTACCTTCCCTGATCAGCAACTGCTTAAACTGCCCTTCGGAATTTAGGGAAGGTCATGGGGCCTAAATGAAGCCTATTTCCTAAACAAGAAACAGGGGACACAGAAGGGCTTCCGTACCCAGGAGCCCCACCGTGGCCTGTTTGGTTTCACTTCCTGGTCTCAGCCCTACATACTTCTTCCTTTGGCTGATTTTAATCTCTGTCCTTTAGCTGTAATAAAAAATAACCATGAATTTAATAGCTTTCTTTGACTTCTGTCTCTTTAATGTATTATCTATGAATGGGCTTGGGGATCCCCAAATTTTTAAAGAATCTCAGATATGAAGGCAATCCCCTTCCCTCTAAAATTCTTTTTAATGCAATTATTTTATCATTTAAAAAAGAAACAAACAAACAAACAAAAAAAACTGATATGCTCCTCTCTTGTTTAAACCCTCTAGTGATTTACTGATACAGAGTGAAGAGCAAGCTCTTCAACATGACCCTTGCAAACCTCTGCCTGCCTCCCTCACCTTGCTCCCTGTTACCCCCTATCCATTGCTGCTTTCTTTTTCTGTTTCTTCATTCTCTTGCTCTACCTTCATTTTTTAGTTAACTCAACTGGCTTTTAAATTATTATCAAACTCAGGTTCAGCACCTTGCCACTTGAAAGTCAATACTCTAGAGACAAGTATTGGTTGGAGGAGGAAAGTTTGCTTTATTCAGGAATTCAGCAACCTGAGGAGAAGGTGGACTCATGTTCAGGAACCAGCTCTGAAGATTCTAATAATCATGAGAATTTTTTAAGAGAGAAAGGGGAAGTTAATTACAGTTAATCATTTGGGGAGGGGGTCAGAGTCTGCCTTCTCTTTTACTATGTGCAGACTTTCTTTTGATTGATTGGTGGTGAGGTGACAGAGCAGTGCTCCAGGAGTCCTGTGCTCAGTCAGAAGTTTCCATCCTCCACTTGGGTGGGGGTCTTAGTTCCTTCAGAAGGACTCAAAGATATTGTTATGTATATCCCTTGATGACAGAAATGGAATGGACCTAACAGAAGCACAAGATATTAAGAAGTGGCAAGAATACACGGAAGAACTCTACAAAAAAGATCTTCATGACCCAGATAATCATGATGGTGTGATCACTTACCTAGAGCCAGACATCCTGGAATGAAGTCAAGTGGGCCTTAGGAAGCATCACTGCAAACAAAGCTAGTGGAGGTGATGGAATTTCAGTTGAGCTCTTTCAAATCCTCAAAGATGATGCTGTGAAAGTGCTGCAGTCAATATGCCAGCAAATTTGGAAAACTCAGCAGTGGCCACAGGACTGGAAAAGGTCAGTTTTCATTCCAATCCCAAAGAAAGGCAATGCCAAAGAATGCTCAAACTACCGCACAGTTCCACTTATCTCACACACCAGCAAAGTAATGCTCAAAATTCTCTAAAATAGATTTCAACAGTACATGAACTGAGAACTTCCAGATGTCCAAACTGCATTAAGGAAAGGCAGAGGAGTTAGACATCAAATTGACGTTGGATCATAAAAAACCAAGAGAATTTAAGAAAAACATTTACTTCTGCTTCATTGACTATGCCAAAGCCATTGACTGTGTGGATCACAAAAAAAAACTGTGGAAAATTCTGAAAGAGATGAGAATACTAGTCCATCTTACCTGCCTCCTGAGAAATCTGTATGCAGGTCAAGAAAAGCCGGTTAGAATTGGACATGGAACAATGGACTAGTTCTAAATTGGGAAGAGTACGTCAAGGCTGTATGTTGTCACCCTGCTTATTTAACTTACATGCAGAGTACATCATGTGAAATGCCAGGCTGGATGAAGCACAAGCTGGAATCAAGATTGCCAGGAGAAGTATCAATAACCTCAGATATGCAGATGATGCCACCCTTATGGCAGAAAGCAAAGAAAAACTAAAGAGCCTCTTGATGAAAGTGAAAGAGGAGAGTGAGAAAGCTGGCTTAAAACTCAACATTCAAAAAATGAAGATCACGGCATCCAGTCCCATCACTTCATGGGAAATAGATGGGGAAACAATGGAAACAGTGACAGACTTCATTTTTGGGGGCTCCAAAGTCACTGCAGATGGTGCCTGCAGCCATGAAATTAAAAGATGCTTGCTCCTTGGAAGAAAAACTATGGCCAAACTAGAGAGCATATTAAAAAGCAGAGACATTATTTTACCAACAAAGGTCCATCTAATCAAAGCTATGATTTTTCCAGTAGTCATGTATGGATGTGAGAGTTGGATCATAAAGAAAGCTGAGTGCCAAAGAACTGATGCTTTTGAACTGTGGTGTTGGAGGAGACTCTTGAGAGTCCCTTGGACTGGAGGGAAATCAAACCAGTCAACTCTAAAGGAAATCAGTCCTGAATATTCACTGGAAGGACTGATACTGAAGTTGAAGCTTCAATACTTTGGCCACATGATGAGAAGAATTGACTCATTAGAAAAGACTCTGATGCTGGGAAAGACTGAAGACAGGAGGAGAAGGGGATGACAGAGGATGAGATGGTTGGATGGCATCACTGACTCAATGGACATGAGTTTGAGCAAGCTCTGTGAGTTGGTGATGGACAGGGAAGCCTGACATGCTGCAGTCTATGGGGTTGCAAAGAGTCAGACATGGCTGAGTGACTGAACTGAACTGAGGAGGAATCAGGACCCTGCTTCATGTTTCTTGATTCCTCCTCCTTTATTTCTGCATTCCCTCACTTCCCTAATTAGAAACTGTTTGTATCTGCCATTTGGACTCAGGGAAGGTCTGTGAGCCTGATTTTTTTTTCCCTACAAACAAGAAACAGGGGACACAGAGGGCTTTTGTACCCAGAAAGATCCCACAAGGTCCTGCTCAGCTTCAAAATTTCAGTCCTCTTGGGCTGGCAAGTTCCTCCCTTCCACAGACCATGTACTTCTTCAATGGCTCTTGGGTTCTCCTTATCCCTTAGGAGGTTGCTGCCCACTCTGCTGAAAGCAGTCAGCCTGGTATGTGAAAGATGCTGTTTGTGTCCACGGAGGCCACTCAGTTCTCAGCAGAGGCTGGTCCGGTGAGGGCTGCAAAAGCTCTTTTAATTAACACTGGTTGAAGCTTTAAAGATGGGCTTGAAGCCCAGAAGAATTTTGACCCCAGGGCCCCTAGTTAATTAAAGAAAGCAATGTTCCCAGAAAGAGGCATCTCTTCTTCTTGGTACCCACCTTCCCTCAATTCTCAATGAGGAAGTGGAGTGGGGACTATGAGTCATATTTCTGGGTCAGATTTCTCACTCTGTCACCACCTTCTTTGAAGATTTTTGGCAAGATACTTCCCATACGGGCCTCTGGTTGCTTATGTGGAAAACGAAGAGTTTTAACTAGCTCTGTGGTTCCCACCAATTTGACCACAAATGTCTCCTTTTATTTTTCCTTCCTTTGTGAGCATCAGTCATATTGCAAATGACAAAGAAACTTGAGTCTTGGTTGTCAGTGTGGTCTTATGGTCTAACAAGGACATACGGGGTGTCACGCCCTGGGTCAGATAACAGGGATACAGGGATGGGTCCACAGCCACAGGGAGCCCACAGTGTTCTGGGAAAGATGAGCATGCAAGTGAGACACTCAATAGGAGCAATAGGGCTTAGTGGGGCCAATGGAGGGAAACTTCACGCTGACCCTGAGGAAAAATAGGAGTGTCAGGTGAGCAAGGGCATTCTTAAGCCCCGCTAGGTCTAGGCAGATGGAATGCTGTGGGCAGGTGGACCTTCTGCATTGTTGTCCAGTGCCCAGGAGCTCTGCCATGGAGATCCCAGGTGGCCTTGGAAACACTGAGGCAGATGCTTTCTGAAGCCAGGGCGTCAGGAATTGCTGTGATGTTAGGCAAGTCATGTCACCTTGGTTTTCTCCCCAGTGCATAGACTTCTACCATGAGCTTGAGTTCACATGTTGCTGTAAGGTTTGGTCTTCCTGCTAGTTAGCGACAGTCAACACAGTCCTTGGAAGGTGGGTTTCCACAGCTGCATATAAAGCCCCAGGCCCCATAGACCTTAGTCAGCTGTGTGGCCCTCTCAAAGACTCACATGTCACGCTGATCTTTTGGGTACTTACAAATGTAGGGAGGCAGGAGGGGCATCCACTGTTTGCTGAGCACCCACCAGGTGGCATTCAGTAGATCATATAATTCCCCTAAGTAGGGAAGGTGGGGTTTGCTCATTTGAGAGGTGAAGGTAGGAAGGTGTAGTGAGGTCCTCTTATCCTTATTCATCAGAGGACAGACAGAATGAAAACCACAGTCACAGAAAACTAACCAAACTGATCACATGGACCACATCCTTGTCTAACTCAACGAAACTCTGAGCCAAGCCAAGTAGGGCCATCCAAGATAGATGGGTCATGGTGGAGAGTCCTAACAAAACATGGTCCACTGCAGAATGGAATGGCAAACCACTTCAGTATTCTTGCCTTGAGAACCTCATGAACAGTATGAAAAGGCAAAAAGATATGACACTGAAAGATGACCTCCCCAGGTTGGTAGGTGCCCAAAATGCTCCTGGAGAAGCATAGAGTAATAGCTGCAGAAATAATGAAGAGGCTGAGCCAAAGCAAAAACAATGCCCAGTTGTGGATGTGACTGGTGATAGAAGTAAAGTCCAATGCTATAAAGAACAATATTGCATAGGAACCTGGAATGTTAGGTCCCTGAATCAAGGTAAATTAGAAGTGGTCAAACAGGAGAGGGCAAGAGTGAACAATACTTTAGGAATCAGTGAACTAAAACGGACCAGAATGGGTGAATTTAATTCAGATGATCATTATATCTACTAATATATCATTATATCATATACATAGTATATGATCATATATAATGATCATATACTAATGATCATTATATCTACTAATGATCATTATATCATTATCCACAGTTTGTGGGCAAGAATCCCTTAGAAGAAATGGAGTAGCCCTCACAGTCAACAAAAGAGCCTGAAATGCAGTATTTGGGTGCAGTCTCAAAAACAACAGAATGATCTCTGTTCGTTTGCAAGGCAAACCACTAAATATGATAGTCTATGCCCCAAGCACTAATGCTGAAGAAGCTGAAGTTGAAGGGCTCTATAAAGAACTACAAGATCTTCTAGAACTAACACCAAAAGAGATGCCCTTTTCATCTTCAGTTCAGTTTGGTTCAGTTGCTCAGTCTTGTCTGACTCTTTGCAACCCATGGACTGCAGCATGCCAGGCTTCTCTGTCCATCACCAACTCCCAGAGCTTGCTCAAACTCATGTCCATCGACTCAGTGATGCCATCCAACCATCTCATCCTCTGTCGGCCCCTTCTCCACCTGCCTTCAATCCTTCCCAGCATCAGGGTCTTTTCCAATGAGTCAGTTCTTTGTGTCAGATGGCCAAAGTATTGGAGCTTCAACTTCAGTATCACTATGCTGATATATATCCCATCCACTGAATATTCAGGACTGATTTCCTTTAGGATTGACTGGTTCAAACTCCTTGCAGTCCAAGGGACTCTCAAGAGTCTTCTCCAACACCACAGTTCAAATGCATCAGTTCTTCAGTGCTCAGTTTTCTTTATGGTCCAACTCTCACATTCATACATGACCACAGGAAAAACCATAGCTTTGACTAGATGGACTTTTGTTGGTAAAGTAATGTGTCTGCTTTTTTAGAACACTGTCTAGGTTTGTCATAGCTTTTCTTCCAAGGAGCAAGCATCTTTTAATTTCATGGCTGCAGTCACCATCTGCAGTGATTTTGGAGCCAAAGAAAATAAAATCTGTCACTGTTTCCATTGTTTCCCCATCTATTTCCCATGAAGTGATGGGACCGGAGGCCATTATCTTCATTTTTTCAATGCTGAGTTTTAAGCCAGCTTTCTCACTCTCCTCTTTCACTTTCATCAAGAGGCTCTTTAGTTCCTCTTCTCTTTCTGCCATAAGGGTGGTGTCATCTGCATATCTGAGGTTATTGATATTTCTCCCAGCAATCTTGATTCCAGCTTGTGCTTCATCCAGCCTGGCATTTCACATGATGTACTCTGCATAGAAGTTAAATAAGCAGGGTGACAATGTATAGCTTTGATATACTCCTTTCCCAATTTGGAACCAGTCCATTGTTCCATGTCCAATTTTAACTGTTGCTTTTTGACTTGCATACAGATTTCTCAAGAGGCAGGTAGGGTGGTCTGGTATTCCCATCTCTTTCAGAATTTTCCACAGTTTGTTGTGATCCACACAGTCAAAGGCTTTGGCATAGTCAATAAAACAGATGTTTTTCTGGAACTCTCTTTATTTTTCTATGATCCAATGGATGTTGTCAATTTGATGTCTGGTTCCTCTGCCTTTTCTCAGTCCAGCTTGAATATCTGGAATTTCTCTCTTCATGTACTGCTGAAGCCTAGCTTGGAGAATTTTGAGCTTTTGCTAGCATGTGAGATGAGTACAATTGTGAGGTAGTTTGAACATTCTTTGGCATTGCCCTTCTTTGGAATTGGAATGAAAGCTGAACTTTTCCAGTTCTGTGGCCATTGCTGAGTTTTTCAAATTTGCTGGCATATTGAGTGCAGCACTTTCACCACATCATCTTTTAGGATTTGAAACAGCTCAACTGAAATTCCATCACCACCACTAGCTTTGTTCATAATGATGCTTCCTAAGGCCCACTTGACTTCACACTCCAGGATATCTGGCTCTAGGTGAGTGATCACACCATCATGATTATCTGGGTTGTGAAGATCTTTTTTGTAGAGTTCTTCTGTGTATTCTTGCCACTTCTTCTTAATATCTTGTGCTTCTGTTAGGTCCATACCATTTCTGTCCTTTATTGTGCCCATCTTTGCATGAAATGTTCCCTTTCATGGGATCTCTAATTTTCTTGAAGAGATCTCTAGTCTTTCCCATTCTGTCATTTTCCTCTATTTCTTTGCATTGGTCATTGATGAAGCCTTTCTTATCACTCCTTGCTATTCTCTGCATTCAGATGGGTATATCTTTCCTTTTCTCCTCTGCTTTTAGCTTCTCTTCTTTTCTTAGCTATTTGTAAGGCCTCCTCAGACAACCATTTTGCTTTTTTATATTTGTTTTTCTTGGGGATCATCTTGATTGCCACCTCCTGTACAAAGTCACCAACCTCCGTCCATAGTTCTTCAGGCACTCTGTCTATGAGATCTAATCCCTTGAATCTATTTATCACTTCCATTGTATATACATAAGGGATTTGATTTAGGTTATACCTGAATGGTCTAGTGGTCTTCCCTACTTTCTTCAATTTAAGTCTGAATTTTGCAGTCAGGATGCGATGGGATTAGTAATCCTTGCTGGCAGAGTTGGTGTGAGGATTAGCGAAGGCATTGTGTATCTGGTGTGTGTCACTGCTCCTGTGCTACACAGGAAGCACTTAACACCTGGTGACTGAAAGCCCACCAAGTTCTCTTTCTAAACCTTGGTTTCCTCCTCTGTGAAGTGGGGGTAAATATAAATACTGGGGTGGGTAGCCTATCGTTTCTCCAGGGGATCTTCCCAACCCAGGGATTGAACTGGGGTCTCCAGTCCAATTCATTGCAGGCAGATTCTTTACCAGCTGAGTTCTAAGCATCTTCCTGGCCATGCTCTGGGGTCATGCTCTGGGATAAATGCCCTGGTCTGAGATTTGTATCACCTCCCTCTATATAATCTCCATGGTTCTAACCAGCAAAAATGTCCTCATCTGGAGCCTGCAAGATAAATGGCTTCTCTGGGTTTCAAAGCATAAGAAACCTCAATGTTGCAAATCAACTATACTTTAATTAAAAAAAAATTAAAGAAAACAAGAGAAACAGAGTTCTAATTCTCTGAAGATGCTGAAGCCCCACTTCTCCCACCCCACATCTCCATGTTTCCCCAGGAATTATGGAAGGGTGGGTCTCTGAAGAGGAGAAAGTCTCCTGCCTGCCCTGAGTGCTGAAAGACAATGGCTGCAGGTGGGTGAGTTGTCCGGGTGAGATCAACAGACAAGGTCAGCGNCTGAAGATGCTGAAGCCCCACTTCTCCCACCCCACATCTCCATGTTTCCCCAGGAATTATGGAAGGGTGGGTCTCTGAAGAGGAGAAAGTCTCCTGCCTGCCCTGAGTGCTGAAAGACAATGGCTGCAGGTGGGTGAGTTGTCCGGGTGAGGTCAACAGACAAGGTCAGCGTTGGAAGGAACACCAAGATGTGATACTTCTGTAAGGCTTGGCTGTGCAGGAACCGCAGGCTGCCTTGGCCACCACATCGTGGGTCCTGGTGGAAAAGGTGGGCTTCCAATGCCCAGGTTTGTGGGGCATGGGTTATGGAGGGCTCTGAAGGCTGGATCCGCCCCCACAGCATCACAACACCTGAATGGAGGTGTCTTGGCTCAGGGGAACATCTCTCCTCATTCCCACCCCAGGCTTCCCTGGTGGCTCAGCTGGTAAAGAATCTGCCTGCAATGTGGAAGGTCCCTGAGTTCGATCCCTGAGTTGAGAAGATGCCCTGGAGAAAGGAATGGCTACCCATTCCAGTATTCTTGCCTGGAAAATCCCATGGACAGAGGAACCTGGCGGGCTGCAGTCCATGAGATCATAAAGAGTCAGACATGACTGAGTGACTAGCACACAAGCATTAAATAGGCTACTCTTGGGAAGGCACAACCAGCTGCTCATTGACCCAAACACTGAACACAAAATACCGGACAATCTGGTGAACCCACTGGCCCTCATGAAGAGCTGAGCTTGTATTTCCCATTTGGGTCTTTCCTAAAGTCACTCCTGGTCTTTGGGGTCTGGAGGTTTTATTACCAAGGTTTCTCTTCTTATTGAACGACAACATTAAACTTAAAAACAAAAACAAAAACAGTCTATCTCTTGGTCCCTGCAGTTGCCAAGCAAAAACCAACCAGCTAGAGGATTCCTAGGAATTTCCAGGATCCCTAGAATTCCTGGGCTGCTCCAGGATGAGAAGGACTCTGGATCCTCCATGATGGAGAGACGAAAGAAACAGTCCTGTGTCCAAGGATGCATGTCAACTGCAAGGGAGGCTTGGATGGACCTGGGTCTGTGGAGCTGTGTGATGTGTAAGAAGCACTGAGGTTGCGGGTTGAAAGGCCGAGGTGTTCTTTTTTCTCTTCCTCCCTCCCTCCTCCCCTCTTCTCCCTCTTTCTTCAGCAAATACGTATTGGGGGTCTGCTTCCCAAGTCCTGGTCCAGGCTTGGAGGAGACATAGAGAGAGAAAGGAGCTGGTTTCTGCTCTCAAGTAACCCACGAGTTGGGTTAGGGGACGGATGAGCCAGCAGACACCACAGGAAGAGCCAGAAGGCCGCCCGGGAAGGCTTCCTGGAGGAGGGTACCCCCCACGGAGAGATTTCTCATGGGGCTTGAGGGGAGAAAAAGGGAGCGATTTCTTAAGAAGATGAAGCAACATATGCGACCACCCCGAGGCCCACTCTGTACAGCCCCATTCTGTGTTCTGAAAACTGCAGGGAGTCAGAGGCTGGGGGTGAGCCGTGTAGATGGGAGGGGGCAGAATTAAACTCACCCTGGCGCAGTAACCCTGCACTGTGTGCCAGGCCCCACTTCAAGGGCTGGCCATCTATTGCTGCTGCTTATCACTGTTTAAGTCCCAGAACAACCCAGTGGGGTGAAAACCCCACGTTCAGATAAAACGGACAGAGAGAGATGGACTGAACTGGGTCACACGGTCAGTGTGCTAGTCAGGGCCCTCCAGAAAAACAGAGCCAACAGGATGTCTGTCTGTCTCTCCATATAAGTCTCTATATATGGAGATTTATTACAGGAATTGGCTCACTAGCTGTGGACGCTGAGAAGTCCCTTGATCTGCCATCTGTACGCTGGGGAACCAGGAGAGCCGGGGGTGTAACTCAGCCGGAATCCAAAGTTGGAATCAGGAATATCGGTGTCCAAGGGCAGGAGAAGATGGCAGGGGAAGCTCAGGCCCATAGCCAGCCCTGTCTTCCTCTACCTGTCTGTTCTACTCAGACCCTCAGTGGACTGGGTGAGGCCCACCTGTGCTGGTACTGCAGGCGCTGGACCACGGAAAGGCACACAGTCACACCGGCCTTCCCCTTTGCACACCATGTGTCCAGAAGGCGGCCAGGGCAGCGCAGTCCTCCCTTGCCTTCTGCCTGACCAGTGCCTTCGGAAAACACAACTGAACGACCAGGCCATGGGCATTTCCGTCAGTCGCACTCCCGCCTCCATCCGTCAGCAGGTTTCTCCCTGATTCCATCCTGACACACGTTTATGAAGCACCAGCTGTGTGCCAGGGCCCGGGCTGAGAGGCAAGGGGGCCGTGGGACTGTGTGCCTTTCCGTGGTCCAGCGCCTGCAGTACCAGCACAGGTGGGCCTCACCCAGTCCACTGAGGGTCTGAGTAGAACAGACAGGTAGAGGAAGACAGGGCTGGCTATGGGCCTGAGCTTCCCCTGCCATCTTCTCCTGCCCTTGGACACCGATATTCCTGATTCCAACTTTGGATTCCGACTGAGTTACACCCCCGGCTCTCCTGGTTCCCCAGCGTACAGATGGCAGATCAAGGGACTTCTCAGCGTCCACAGCTAGTGAGCCAATTCCTGTAATAAATCTCCATATATAAAGACTTATATGGAGAGACAGACAGACATCCTGTTGGCTCTGTTTTTCTGGAGGGCCCTGACTAGCACACTGACCGTGTGACCCAGTTCAGTCCATCTCTCTCTGTCCGTTTTATCTGAACGTGGGGTTTTCACCCCACTGGGTTGTTCTGGGACTTAAACAGTGATAAGCAGCAGCAATAGATGGCCAGCCCTTGAAGTGGGGCTTGAGGGGAGAAAAAGGGAGCGATTTCTTAAGAAGATGAAGCAACATATGCGACCACCCCGAGGCCCACTCTGTACAGCCCCATTCTGTGTTCTGAAAACTGCAGGGAGTCAGAGGCTGGGGGTGAGCCGTGTAGATGGGAGGGGGCAGAATTAAACTCACCCTGGCGCAGTAACCCTGCACTGTGTGCCAGGCCCCACTTCAAGGGCTGGCCATCTATTGCTGCTGCTTATCACTGTTTAAGTCCCAGAACAACCCAGTGGGGTGAAAACCCCACGTTCAGATAAAACGGACAGAGAGAGATGGACTGAACTGGGTCACACGGTCAGTGTGCTAGTCAGGGCCCTCCAGAAAAACAGAGCCAACAGGATGTCTGTCTGTCTCTCCATATAAGTCTCTATATATGGAGATTTATTACAGGAATTGGCTCACTAGCTGTGGACGCTGAGAAGTCCCTTGATCTGCCATCTGTACGCTGGGGAACCAGGAGAGCCGGGGGTGTAACTCAGCCGGAATCCAAAGTTGGAATCAGGAATATCGGTGTCCAAGGGCAGGAGAAGATGGCAGGGGAAGCTCAGGCCCATAGCCAGCCCTGTCTTCCTCTACCTGTCTGTTCTACTCAGACCCTCAGTGGACTGGGTGAGGCCCACCTGTGCCGGTACTGCAGGCGCTGGACCACGGAAAGGCACACAGTCCCACGGCCCCCTTGCCTCTCAGCCCGGGCCCTGGCACACAGCTGGTGCTTCATAAACGTGTGTCAGGATGGAATCAGGGAGAAACCTGCTGACGGATGGAGGCGGGAGTGCGACTGACGGAAATGCCCATGGCCTGGTCGTTCAGTTGTGTTTTCCGAAGGCACTGGTCAGGCAGAAGGCAAGGGAGGACTGCGCTGCCCTGGCCGCCTTCTGGACACATGGTGTGCAAAGGGGAAGGCCGGTGTCCGTGGCGTGGTGCCCGCCCGGTAGCCTGCAGCTGACTGTGGGCCTGGGGGCCGTAGGGGCGTCCACAGCGGAGAGGGAACCAGAACCGAGGGGAGCAAGGGTGTCACCAGGGGATGCCGCCATCTCTGAAGCTTTGTGCTCGAACCTTCACACGTGTCCTGCTGCAAAATCTTCCCCAAATCCCCCCGAGTTGGAGGACTACCTGGGTTATGGATGAGGAAACAGGTTCAGAGAGGTTCACACAGCTGGGAGGTGGCAGGGTTGGATGAAACTCTGGGAACCTGGCTCTTTCAAGAGCACCTTGCTCCCTCCTGTCAATCTAAGAGAAGGTTCCCTGAGGCCCTGATGATGGATGTTTTCAGCCTCCACACCATTGCTCATGCTGTGCCCCTCTGTCCTGTTCGGGAGACCTGCTGAGGTGCCTTTTCCTCCCTGATCCGGCATCTTTGCTGGGAGCTCTCCTTGGTCACACATCGTTGTGGGATTGTGGGGTATACTCACACCTCACAGACTCTACGAGTCTCCACTGAGCACCCTCTGTGGTCAGGCTCTGGGCTGCAAATTGTTGATTCCAACCACTGCTTGCCCTCAAGAGCACCCTGCACTGGGGATCTGTGATAACCGTAACAGTTGTGTGACGTGTGCCGCGGGGAGACCTGGGACCCAGAGGAGGGGCCTCATTCACCCTCGGCTGGTGAGGGACTGGAGGGCAGAGGCCAGGAGGGCTTCCTGCAGGAGGTGATAACCGGGCCTGGCCTCCAGGGGCGAGGAGAATGTTGAAATGGGGATTGTCAACTCTGCTGCGCTCGGAGTCACCAGGGTACCTGCGCTTAGAGCTCCGAGACTCTGATTCAGTTGGTCTTGGGTGGGACTAAAGCATCGGTATTTTGCAAAGCTCACCGAGTGATTCCAGTGGGTTGAGAAGAGAAACACTACCGTAGAGGGAGGAGGGATGCAGAGGATGAGAGTGCGGAGGACTTGATTTCAAGGCACGAGTTCTCAAGCAGCACAGAGCCGGGTTGCCCTGCAGGCAGGGAGGGTGGGGCTGACGGAGGCTGGGGCCGGACCGAGGCGTGGCCAGAGTGGCAAGGCTGTGGACACTGTCCAACGAGTTCGGACTTTACGCAGAGGTTTTAGGAGAAGGCGGGCGCTGAAGTTCTACGCGGAGGAGGGCCAGCTGAGCTCTGGAGTTTGGACGGTCCTCTGGGAGATTCAGGGCGCAGTACCGATGCTGGCTGTCAGGACTGGGGAGAGAGAGACCGGGGGTGGGCGGGGAAGACATCAGGGGCGGGGCCAAAAAAAAAAAATAAGATGTTTGCAAAGGAAGAGACATATAGTCTATGCTGAACATTTGCATATGTTCCTCTCAAACCCTTAATCCTCAAGGTTTTCTGAGGTACCAGCAGTGATTCCAATCAATGAGAATTCTCAATAGTTATCTCTTTTGGTTGATTCCAGATGGGGACTGATTGCTGATGGACTTTCTCTAGCTATTTAGTGAAGTATCAAACAAGAAAGAGATATTACAGCTTTGGGGAAAAGTATAAGCACTGAAATTCCCCTTACTCAATTTTGCTCAACTTTATTCGTTCTCAACTACCTAAAATGCAGATTTATTCATCAATTTAAAATACAGTATGTTACTTGAATAATGTAATCATATACCAGCTTCTCAAAAGATTAAATTATGGAAATTCACTCCCAATCTGAAAATAGTTGTTGATGACTTAACTCCATGTAAGGAATGAGGCTAAATGCCTCATGTCAGTTGAGATGAGAGAGCCATTATTTTAGGATCCCAGGCAGGGTCAGGTTTAACTTGAACCTTAAGGAGTGAAAAGGGATCATTAAAAAAAATGACATTCCTATTAGAAAAATGGTTAATAGGATGTTTTGAGCCTGCTTAAACTTCCTCCAAGATTCATAAATATTCATTGAATCAATTAGCTATTTGAAGCTTGATGTTTTGCTGCTGAAGGAAAATAATTATCTGCTAAGGTGGGTGTCCTGTCTGGAGCCTGAATTTATTTTAAAATGTGTGAAGGAAATTAGTGGGGACTATCATTTTGATCTCTGTAGAGGCATCTTTTAACTGAACTATAGAATTAACTTTTTCTGACCCAAAAGAAACAAGATTTTTTTTAAGGAAAGAGATCTCCCACATGCTTTTCCTGATTCCTGAATCATGGATTTTAAGCAGCCATTTCTTAAAAATAGTGTTCTCATCCATTTATAAATAGAGTAAACCCTCTACTACCCATTATCTAGTTTCCCAGAACCTCTAGCTTTCCTGAAATTATTCAGATCCAGAAATAATCCTATACCTCCAACTCTCCCCCGCACCTCCAGTTGCTTTTAAGGCAGGAAGGGGACTTCTGAGCATCTGGAAGGGATAGCATTTGGGAGAACTGAGGCTGAGCAGAGGGATGCTAGGAGGTTAGCTCAGTGTCTGGTGTACCCGGGCAGAGAAGCAAAAGGCCGAGGCCCCTGACTGACCCTGGACAGAGAAGGCATCGAGACCAGAAGCAGGATGGGGAGTGAGAAGAGGCAAAGAGTGAAGAAGCAGAATGAAGAAGAGCAGCGGCGTTGGTCGGTCATGGATGCGCCAGTCATCGTGGGGCTGATGGACAGATGGATGCCTGGGAAGGGAGCAAAGACAACTCTCTTCACTAGCGGGCCCCTCGGCTTCCCTCCTCCCCATACTATAGCGCTTTACATGTTTCAGCATTGAAAGGTTTTATTTTCTTTGTTCAAGAGAGGGGAAGAATAATTGCTAGCCAACACCGGTGGGCCAAAATGTGTCAGATGCTGGATTCCAGCTGTCTGGGGAGGGAGAGGGAGGGCATGTAGAACTGGGACAAGTAGATTCTTCCATCTGAGAGAGGAAATCATGTGCAAGCTATTTGGGGAAGTCTTCCATCATGAAAGATTAAAATCTGGCATTTACAGGGTTAATTCTCATCTCTGTGTTATGCCGAGTGAAATGTACAATATACTCTATTTCTCCCTGGTTGGGACTTGGACTTAACAACACAATTATTATACTGTCCATGTTATTAACAAAGATCATGTAGAAACATGGTAAATAATTTATGTACGCAAAGCAATTTAACAATTGTGATCTAGATAACACTGTCAGGGAGGCAAGCTTTTTATTATGGGACTAAGTCTTATGTGTTATTATGATTTCTAGTTCAGCCTTTCCCAACTCAGGTGCCTTCCACATGGCATGTGTTAGACAAATGCTTGCCGAAGTGAAAAGAGGTCAGAGTCAGTGTCACACTCAGCCCATCTAGTCAGGAGATACAAAGCTGAGAGGATCTTTGTCTGGAGTCGGGGTCGGGGGCAACATACACCACCCCCTCCCCAACACACTGATGGTGGTAATTACCCCAGGCCAAGGATAAACAGGACAAATGTTCATACAACTGTGCCAGCCTCAAGGAGAGACAGCAGCAAAGAGGAACCAGAAATATTATTGTTTATATGATGCTGAATGCATGAACACTGTATTCCTTCTTGAAAGACAAGCAACTAAAGCACAAAATCCAGAATAAGAGATGACATACATTCTGTGTAATATTTGTTACACTGAGCACTGCCTGTGACCACCTGCATCTTGGGCCACCCAGCATCATCCAGCATGCTAAATCTAAATCTGCTTGTGTATTTTCTTGGCATTTCTCTCTGTTGCTCTCTCTCCCCACCCCCTCCGCCTCACGCTCTCTCTCGCTCCTACATAAATCAATAAAACCTTTTTTGTCAGCCCAAGTTAAATTCCAAGCAACATGGGCAGGGAAACCAAAAAGAAAAAGGAAAAAAAAAGTGATAAAAAAAATCGGATTGGCTTCAACACACTGAATATAAGACATACAATTGGAGCTGAGACAGCTGACATGTTATTGACTGGAAATCATTCTCTGATCACTCATACCACAACCCCCACGCCCAAATGGCAGCCACACAAGGCCGTGACAAAGGGGGCTGTATTCCTGAGGATAACAGAAGAGCACAGGCGAATAATTTCCAGAGAAACTGAGTGACAGAGCTGGTTTCTAACTTATTATTCCAGGGCCATGCCTTTTGATGTCCTGATTTAATGTGGCTGTAAGCCTGAACTAATCTGACATAATAAAAACTTAATTGGCTACTTCCAATTAACATTTCCCTTTAATCTGGCTATTTGTTTTCCTCTAACATAGATTGCTGTTCCTCGGGGCAGGATACACTTTGTGTGTTGTGCATGGTGAAATGATGTTCGTGTTTAGGGTACAGTTGTGAACTGTAAGTCACTCCTAGTAATTGCATGTCTGACCATTGAAGTGGCTGTATCTCCTGGGCTGCTGCCAGGCTGGACGGCACTGGATGTCAGGATTGAGAGCCGGCAGGACGGGCGGGAGGAGCTGGGGGCATCTGGATAATGCGGTGTTTGGGGAGGGGAATGCCTACTGCCAGGGCTTGCGCTTCTCCTCGGTGATGCTTCTGTCAGGCAGAGGAAGTTTCCAGACTGAAAATTCCCAGTGGGCAAGCATTTTGGAACCCAAAGAACTGCTGAGTATGGGGACTTGTGAGTAGTGTGCATTAGTATGCAAACTTTCCCATTATAGCTGATTTTATTATACTTTCCTTTTTGAAGTTAATTTCTAGCATGCAAAATAATAAGGTTTATGAATTTATCATTCAGATTAATGTGGTATTCATCAACCCATGAAATATTAAAACCTATACAAGTATTTAATGAAATAATTTTTATTTTTTGTAATTATTGATACATTTTGATATTTTTTTACCTTCTTTTATTTTTTGGCTTTTTATTTGGAAATAATTTCAATCATGGGTAATTAGTGAATGTAAAAATAGTACAAAGAACACCCGTACACTCATATACCCGTAACCTAGAATCACTTGTTAACATTTTACATGGTTGGCTCTGTGATTTGCATGCACTCTCTCTCTCTCTGGCTCTTCCTCTCCATATGCATTACGTACATTTTATTGTATGTATAATTTTATTCTAGAGGAGCTGGAGGTATGTTACATATTTCATAGCCCTTTACCCCAAACATCAGTGCACATATTTCCTAAAACTGTAAACACATTTAACATTGATAGAATTCTCTCGTCTAGTCTATCTTTTATATTTTAGTTTTATCAGTTGATCCAACCAGGGGTCCCCAAGCTCTGGGATCTAATGCCTGATGATCTGAGGTTTAGGTGCTGTAATAATAACAGAAATAATGTACACAATAAATGCAGTGCACTTGAATCATCCCCAAACTTCCTTGCTACTCCTGGTCTGTGGGAAAATTGTCTTCCATGAAACCAGTCCTTGGTGCCAAAAAGGTTGGGGTCCGCTGCTTTATAACATCTCCCCTCCGGTAGAAGATCCAGTCTCGGGGCAGGGAGCACATTTGTTTGCCATGTGTCTTTAACCTCTTTTAACATGGAAAAGTTCTCCAGCCTTTCTTTGTCTTTTCTAATATTGATGTTTGGGAGATACCAGAGCATCGCCACCTCTCCTCATTTTGAAGTAGCACATTCCTCACTTGCCTGATAGCCCCTCGTGATCACGCTCAGGTCATATGTTCTTGTCTGGCACACTGCACAGGTGATGTTGCGTCCCTCTCAGGTTATCACATCTGGAGGGACACTGAGTGCGTCTGTCCCTCTATGGTGATGTTGACTCTAATCAGCCAGTCGAGTGTTTTTTGATTTCTCCACTAGATAATTACTGTTTAATTTTCTCCCCCATAACGAATAAGCTGTCTGTTGGGAGGCACTTTAAAGCCATGCTAATAGCTAATTCCTCATCAAGATTTCCCTCTAGGTTTAGCATCCATTGATGCCTCTTGCCTGATCCAATCTTTAATAAAATATGTACAAAATTAAGATTTTCCAATTTCAGCACTTCTTCCCCATCTGCCACCAGCTCTCAATATTCTACTTGAAGCGAAATTCTCCCATTTATTTATTTATGTATCTGTTTTATCATCAGTGTGGACCTATGAATTCCAGTTTTTCCCAGTGGTTTATAAACTGGAAATAGAATTTTAATTGAATGGTTTATTTACTCATTTATTCAGTGATTATTTATTTAGTGTCTATAGTAGGCAAGGCTGTGATACATTGTGGGGATGCAACTGGGAGCAAAACATAGCTGCAACCATACTTCCCCATTTTTTTACAGATATATTGTGCCTATAAGTATATCCAGAAGCTTGAAGACAGCTATAGTCTAGAATGACTTGTCTATCAAACACCGACATGTTGAGAACCGTCCTAGATCTTAAGGGTACTGAGTCCCTACCCTCAGAGAGTCAAATGGGGGAGATATCAACTAATAAGTACATAATAAGTAAGGCATCAAAAGTTACTGGTTCTGAAAAAGGCTGTGAGAGAAAAAAGAAAACAGAAAAACAGGAGCTAGGATAGAGGATGATTCCCAAGGTAACACAGAGGCTGCTGCTGCTACTGCTAAGTCACTTCAGTCGTGTCCAACTCTGTGCAACCCCATAGACAGCAGCCCATCAGGCTCCCCCGTCCCTGGGATAGGGGGGGGGGACCAGGAGCGAAGGGAGCCGCCCAGGGTTCAGGCCTGATCACCCGAGAGAGCCGCGTGGCGTCACCACGATAACCTCGGGACAGAATGAACAGGGCCTGGACCCTCTGCTCAAGTCCTCAGTCATCGTGTGCATTTCTGGGCGCATCCTGAGGCCAAGGTTCCATGGGCGGGATTTAACTCGTGGCTGTTTGTAAAACTAGCATAATTTAATTGCGAGGGATGGGCTCCCTCCTGCCCGCCCCCTCGAGCTGCACCGTCTCCAGAAGCAGCAGCATCTGAAGCTGTGGCCATTTGATGTATCATTAAATATACCTTCTCACACTTGGCACATAAACCCTGGTAAAGTTTCACCTTTTAACAAAATAAATGACTCAATTAACAAGATGAAAAACGGCAGTGTGGTGGCAGGCCCACTTGGTGGCCAGATTAAAAAAAACCTGGAGAAGAATTATCCCAGCTGGAAGTTAATGTGGGCAGAGGCCCTGCGCTCGGTGGGCAGCCGCTGACTGCCAGCCTGCCAGCCTGGGGTGGGCGGGGGCCTGCTGGCCGCTGCTGCAGCGGGGGTCGTCCAGCTCTGGGCCAGGGCCATGCGGGGGCTGTGGGGTCCAGCGGAGCTCCCTGAGCTGAGCCCTGCACCATGGAGTCAGGCAGGGCCAGTGTGCGAGCTGAGCCAGTGTGCGGGTATACACATTTTGGCACGCCAGCTCTGGTGTGCCCCAGCACCAATGAATCAGTCATACTTTAATGATGAGACACCCCCAGGCCAAGCTCTGAGCTGACTCTCCATTTTATCTCTAAAGGGTGGAGGGTGACTGGAGAGGCAGGACACGGGGTTCTGGGTTCAGACTTTGTGTGGCTTTCTCTGGTTCTATCTTCTCTGGTGCAGATAGAGGGGGTTGGACCAGGGCAGGCATCTCATTGGGGAAGCAAGGGCCTGTGGACAGGCCTACAGATCTGGATAAGAAAATAAAACTACACATTTTTTCTCACTAACGTCTGACTGAGTGGAGCCCCTCGTCTGGATGGGGATGGTGTGATGTCGGTAGAGGGCTTGCAGCACCTGTGACTTTGTTGCCAACAGGAGTCCCACCTATTTTCCTTTTCCACTGCTTTTGTTGCAGAAATTTCAAAATGCCATCAACACTCCTTGCTACCCTGAAATTATGGTGGTTATTAGACCCTCTGGTCAGGCTTGTTATTTAATGTGTTAATAAGGAAGCACATGCGCTCCTAGAACACAAATCTGCTTTTAATATTTGATAATTTTCAAAATAATGCGTTTCCTTTGTCATCACCCTGTTTTATTTTATGCAGGTAGAACTGTATTCTGAGAGAGGGCGCCAGGCGTCAGAAACGTCCACGGTTAAGGTCACCAGGGCTAGGGGTTTCCAAGGTTTCCTCACCCTCTGATGTCCTGTTAGTCCATGGAGCTAGAACAGTAGTCGCAATGACAAGAATGTGCCTACAGAATGCTGTGTACCGGGGCCACTGTTTGTTTTTTTTTAATTGAAGTATACTTGATTTACAATATTGTGTTAGTTTCAGGGGTACAGCACAGTGATAACCTACAGGACTGTGTGTATATGTCTACACACGTATGCATATATACGTACACAGCTTCAGTAGTTGTGGCTCATGGGCTCAGTAGTTGCAGATCAAGGGCTCTGGATCACAGGCTCAGTAGTTGTGGCGTAAGGGCTTATTGCCCCAAGGCATGTAGGATTGTCCCAGACCAGGGATTGAACCCGTGTCTCCTGCATTGGCAGGCTGATTCTTTACTATGGAACCACCAGGGAAGCCCTGGACCACAACTTTTTAGGTGACACTATGTTTTACTTTTGTTTTTTAAATGGATCCTGCAGCCATGAAATTAAAAGATACTTACTCCTTGGAAGGATAAGTTATGACCAACCTAGATAGCATATTCAAAAGCAGAAACATTACTTTGCCGACTAAGGTCCGTCTAGTCAAGGCTATGGTTTATCTTTTGGTCATGTATGGATATGAGAGTTGGACTCTGAAGAAGGCTGAGCGCCGAAGAATTGATGCTTTTAAACTGTGGTGTTGGAGAAGACTCTTGAGAGTCCCTTGGACTGCAAGGAGATCCAACCAGTCCATTCTGAAGGAGATCAACCCTGGGATTTCTTTGGAAGGAATGATGCTGAAGCTGATGGTCATGTATGGATGTGAGAGTTGGACTGTGAAGAAGGCTGAGCGCCGAAGAATTGATGCTTTTAAACTGTGGTGTTGGAGAAGACTCTTGAGAGTCCCTTGGACTGCAAGGAGATCCAACCAGTCCATTCTGAAGGAGATCAACCCTGGGATTTCTTTGGAAGGAATGATGCTGAAGCTGAAACTCCAGTACTTTGGCCACCTCATGCGAAGGGTTGACTCATTGGAAAAGACTTTGATGCTGGGAGGGATTGGGGGCAGGAGGAGAAGGGGACGACGAGGATGAGATGGCTGGATGGCATCACTGACTCGATGGACATGAGTCTGAGTGACCTCCGGGAGATGGTGATGGACAGGGAGGCCTGGCGTGCTGCGATTCATGGGGTCACAAAGTCGGGCACGACTGAGCGACGGAACTGAACTGAACTATCACAGCTGTTTGTTTTCTGTCCCCTCCAAAGAATATATATCATAAATATATTTCCAAATCCTGAGTCTTCTATATCTTTTTACAAACTATTCTTTTGCATGAATATACTTTGTATTATTTATATCTGATTTACAATTGCTTGACCTTTGGGTGATTTCACTGTTTTGCTGTAATTAATAACACCCCATTAAATATCCTTGTAGATATATATATATATTTTTTTTTACCAGTTCCTTAGGATACATTTCTTGAGAGGGTAACCTGACTATTCAGCTTGTTGATACATATTGCTAAATTCACCTCTGGAAGGCGAGGACCAAATTATACTTTCATTAACAATTTTTCGAGGAACTGATGCTTTTGAATTGTGATGCTGGAGAAGACTCTTGAAAGTCCCTTGGACTACAAGGAGATCAAAGCTGTCAATCGTAAAGGAAATTAACCATGAATATTCATTGGAAAATACCCTGATGCTGGGAAAGATTGAAGGTAGGAGAAGTGGGCGACAGAAGATGAGGTGGTTGGATGGCACCACGGACTCAGTGGACATGAGTTTGAGCAGATTCCAGGAGAGAGTGGAGGACAGGGAAGCCTGGCGTGCTGCAGTTCATGGGGTTGCAAAGAGTCAGACACAACTGAGAGACTGAACAACAATAAATTTCCCCGCTCACTGGCTACTGCTATAATCATTTTTAAAAAATAGCTTTGCTCAGTTGATAAGAAAAAGGAGAACACTGTTGTTTCAGTTTTTTTTTTTTTGGTTGATGAGAAGCTGTCCAGCTTTCAATAATCTTGGAATTTGAGTATCTTTTCTTTCTGGGGGTTCCTCCCTCACCTCCACGTCCAGTCTGGCTGTGGGAATCTCACCTTGCGCTGTGCCCGTCCTGATGGTCTGGCTCCAGCCCCTTGGTCAGGCTCAAGTTCCTGGACACTGACCCCAAACACACCGGAGGAAAAAGCCATAATACCACGGTCATCAGGGAGGGCACAGCCACGACTCTCAGGTGGGGACTGGCATTTTGACATCCCTTGTTCTAGCTTCCTGACCCACGGCCGGGCTGCTGTTAACACCAGGCTATTGATGGGCTGAAACTCGCATTTATGTCTGTGTTTCTAGCGGACAAGAGCTCCCTACCTCTCAGGGCCGGCTGCTGCATTTCAGGCCAGTCTATTCACTGGGAACTTCGAGGCTGTGACATAAAACACACTCCCTGACTGTTTCGGGCTTCCCAGTGGCTCAGTGATAAAGACTCCGCCTGCCAGTGCAGAAGACACGGGCTTGGTCCCTGGGTTGGGGAGATCCCCTGGAGTAGGAAATGGCAACCTGCTCCAGGATTTTTGTCTGGAAAATTCCACAGACAGAGGAGCCTGATGGGCTACAGTCTATGGGCCTGAAAAGAATTGGACACAACTGAGCAAATACACACACACCCTACAACTTTTTGTGTTTTCCTAAAAGTAGAGATACTGCTGCTGCTACTGCTAAGTCGCTTCAGTCATGTCCGACCCTGTGCGACCCCATAGACGGCAGCCCACCAGCCTTCCCCGTCCCTGGGATTCTCCAGGCAAGAACACTGGAGTGGGTTGCCATTTCCTTCTCCAATGCATGAAAGTGAAAGTGAAGTCGCTCAGTCATGTCCAACCCTCAGCAGCCCCATGGACTGCAGCCTTCCAGGCTCCTCCTTCCATGGGATTTTCCAGGCAAGAGTACTGGAGTGGGGTGCCGTTGCCTTCTCTGAAAGTAGAGATGGAGCCGAAGAAGTTGGACGCAGAGGGTTTCTTTGGAAGGTGAACCCAGGAAGCAATGGATTCTGGTGAGTGAGGTGAGGAGAGAGGAAAGGCCCGTAAAGGGCACTGCCAAGCTGGTCACCACGTGGGCAGCTGGGTCCCTCCCCCCAGGAGCTCTGTGAGGAGGCAGTGGGCCTGCCTCGAAATTGTTCCTCAATCTGTGCGAGTTTGGATTCCTGACCCCAGTGGTGGGGTGTCACATCCTGTGCTCTGGACTCCACCTGCTCCAGGCAAAGCTGTCTTCCTTGGCTCCAGGGCGGGCATTGAAGGAGAGAAGCAAAGACCCCGTGGGGTGTGCATGTGGTGGGAGGTGGGTGGAGGGCTCCATCAAGGGCTGGGGGTCAGGGTGTGCTCCGCATGTGTGGCCACTGCTGGGAGAGAGAGTGGGAGAGTCTGAGGGTGGATGGTGGTACCTGTCCCAGACCCACGATAGGGTCTCCCATCGCTTCTTTCTCCCACCAACCATCAAGGTGGGCTGGAGAACCCCCGGGAGGGGATGTCACAGACAAAGGTGACTGCTGCCTTTCTCAAGTGGAATCCGCATGCAGGGACCATGCCATCCCACTAGGCAGTCTCAAGCCACCACCCCCTTCACCCATGACATCACCCGAAGTGGGACAGCAGTAGCTGGGGAGAGGTAAGGGGGGCAACCCTGTATGTTCTATGCCCCTCCCCCTGCCTTGGAGAGTCACGATGGACGTTCACATAGTAAAGGCCCTGAGAAGTCCTGCAGGAGAAAGGCACTGGGCTCAAGAATTGACCTGCTGGCCTCATCAATGGGAGGTCCCTGGCCTCCTCATGGGGTCTGAGCCCCAATGATCTGCAGGGGTTCGCATGGGGGAGCCTGGCTGTGCCTCTCCCTGCTGCCCAGGCTTTCACTCCACATGTAAGATGATGGGCTGGGAAGGACTGCAAACTGGTGTCTGATCAGCTGTGCTGATCCCAGAAAAGCAACCCAGGTTATGCTCGCTCTCCATCCCTTAATTGGCCTCATGGATGAAGATGGGAAGCCTGCCTGTATCAGATGTTTTGTCTGGAAGCCTCATGAGCTGTCTTCCGGGGTTGGTTCCAATTGTGTTTTCTTCTCTGTGTGTGGCAAAGGCATCGTCTCGGGGAGCAACACTCACGGCTGACCCATCACATCCTTCCAGGGTTCCGAGTCATCCATTAGGTCCTCATGGGGCTCTGGCCAGGGGGATTGGTGATTTGCATTTTATAAGAAACCTCACTTTTTTTTCTCTCCAGATCATTTTCCTCCTTTTTTAAATTCATCTGGTCCAAATGATTGTTTCATAACCTCAAATGCTTAAGTCATAGAAAATCCTGGCATCAGAAAGAACTGGGTTTGAAGCCCTTACATGTTGTGATGGGCAAGTCATTTCCCTTCCCAGGTCTGCTGATGCCAAGTGGGACTAAAATAGCTTCCGCTGGAGACTTGTTTGGAACATCAGATGAGATAAGCACATAAAAAGACTTTGTAGATTAAAAAAAAATGTGTGTGTGTGTGTGTGTGTGTGTGTGTTTGTTGCTCGGTCATGTTCAACTCTTTGCTACCCCATGGACTGTAGCCCGCCAGGCTTCTCTGTTCATTGGATTCTCCAGGCAAGGATACTGGAATGGGTAGCCATTCTCTTCTCCAAGGGATCTTCCTGACCCAGGGTCTCAGCATTGGAGGCCAATTCTTGACCGTCTGAGCCACCAGGGAAGCCCAAAAATTTTTTTCACATACCAGTGGGCTGCTTAACTAGCGAGCTCAGTCAATTCTCCCATTGGAACTCCCCATTGAAAGGTGTGTAGTTTAGTTTAAAAAAACTGGTACTGCACATTTCATTCAGTCATTCTGCAATTATTAGTCATTGAAGTGTTCAATACAGTGTTATGTATTCTTGACATAAAATTGTTGAAGATACCATCTTACCATCTGGTAGGGGACAGAAATGTTGTACTGATTTAATAATAGTAAAGTCCTTTTACTATGTGGTGTTGGAGAAGACTCTTGAGAGTCTCTTGGACTGCAAGGAGATCGAACCAGTCCATTCTAAAGGAGATCAGTCCTGGATGTTCATTGGAAGGACTGATGTTGAAGCTGAAACTCCAATACTTTGGCCACCTTATGTGAAGAGCTGGCATCAGAAAGAACTGGGTTTGAAGCCCTTACATGTTGTGATGGGCAAGTCATTTCCCTTCCCAGGTCTGCCGATGCCAAGTGGGACTAAAATAGCTTCCGCTGGAGACTTGTTTGGAACATCAGATGAGAAAAGCACATAAAAAGACTTTTCATTTGAAAAGACCCTGATGCTGGGAAAGATTGAGGGCAGGAGAAGAAGGGGACAACAGATGATGAGATGGTTAGATGGCATCACCAACTCAGTGGACATGGGTTTGGGTGGACTCAGGGAGTTGGTGATGGGCAGGGAGGCCTGGAGTGCTGTGGTTCATGGGGTCACAAAGAGTCGGACACAACTGAGAAACTGAACTGAACTGAAAGTTCTTTTGCCTGAGTGATGCTTTCATTTTTATCTTACTAAATGTATTTTGACGAATTGATTTAGAACACGTTTGGAATAAGGCTGAGTATGAAACAGTTTAGCCCTAGTGTTTGAAATGATTAAATATCTGGAAGATATATGGATTTTAAAATTCCAGTAGTTTGGCATGGAGTAAAAGAGTATCATGATCCATGAGGCTTCCTTGACAATGGGCAACTGAATGCCTATGGGTGCTCTTGGGGTTCTAGGCCTTAGGTTGGATGGCTAAGTCATTAAACATGGCAGAGACAGCGGTACCAAGCCCAGGGCTGGCTTCTAGGGTGGGTTACTTAGGCAGTCACACAGCCCAACACTCAAAAGGGCCTTGACTTGCTTTAATGCTCTGCTCCAGCTAATTCAAAATAGTTTTATCTTTGAACTTGTGTTCTGCAAGTGATACCCAGTGAGACAGTGGAGCTTGTGTGTTGGCAAAGGGAATACCTACATTATGCCTGTCTACATTCTCTGCTCTTTTCACATATATCATTCACGATGTCCCGTGAGCACAGAATGTCAGTGGGCTCATGAAGCTGTCTAAGCAAGTACAAAGGCACTCATGGAATGCAAGCTTCTGGATTCCATGGCGCTTTGGTAGAGTGGGTCCATTAGGAGAAGAGAAATAAAGCAGGTTAGCTTCTGCAGCATCTCCACTGCGCTGGTAAGAATGAATATACATACATGTGCAAGCTGTACTGTACAAATTGTACAATTTTGGTTATTTCACACATGAATAAAATGCTCTTATATTCGCATTTGAACCTGGAATTGTGTAATATAAAGATGAATGGTAAAATGCACGCTAATAATATTAATTTTTAATTTATTTTAGCAAGACATGAAATAGTAAGCTAAAACACCATGACAAGTGGAGAGAGAAGACTGTTGCAAAAATAGCTTGTATTTCAGTCCCTCTCAGGTCATGTTTAACCTTTTAAAATAAACGTCTCTGCATTTACATTTTGCACTGGACCCCACAAGTATATTGGAACTGAGACCTAGAGATATTCAATCACATCCTCTTGGGATAAGGACTGGAAAGATCAATGAAGTGCATCAGGATGCTCTGAGGGGTGAGAGGACATCTTCCTTTGGAAGTTGTCTTTTCTTTTGAGTTATGTATCTCTAGGGTGCTTATTCTTATAAGGGACTAAGGCCCAGAGAAGTCAAGTGATCTGCCCAAGGTCACACAGCTCCTCAGTTACAGAGCCCTGCCCTGAACCCAGGGATCCTACATACTGGTGGCCAGATCCTCATCCAACTTTTCCTGCTCCACACTCTAGGTGGGCACTACCTACTTTGGTTGTGTAATGGGTACAGTGAGTCCCTTCCTGTGTTGGGGTGCATGCCTGCTGCTGGGGTGACAGGAGTATTCGCAAGGACTGTGGGTCGGTGGTTCACAGGTTTGGTCTCTGGATAGAGACAGAATTGGGTTCAACTTCTCGCTCATTAGCCAAGTGATGTTGATTGTGTTTACAGAGCATTTGTAGGACACCTGCCAGGCATGAGATTGGGTGTGCATTGGTGAACACATTGACATGTCCCCTTTCCTTTTGGAGTTCAGAGTCCAGGAAGACAGATCTCAACAAAACAGCTATAAAACATTTGCTGTCTATCTACAGGGTAAATATTATGAAGGAAATGTGAGGGAGCTAGGAGAGACTGTAAAAGAGCAAGTAATTCACTTGTTTAAGCCTCAGTTTTCCCATCTGCAAAATCGGGGTAGTAATACCCATTTCAATGTGCCAGCAAATTTGAAAAACTCAGCAGTGGCAACAGGACTGGAAAAGGTCAGCTTTCATTCCAATCCCAAAGAAGGGCAATGCGAAAGAATGTTCAAACTACTGCACAATGGCACTCATTTCACATGCTAACAAAGTAATGCTCAAAATTCTCCAAGCTAGGCTTGCTTTAATGCTCTGCTCTGGCTAATTCAAAATAGTTTTATCTTTGAACTTGTGTTCTGCAAGTGACACCCAGTGAGACAGTGGAGCTTGTGTGTTGGCAAAGGGAATACCTACGTTATGCCTGTCTACATTCTCTGCTCTTTTCACATATATCATTCACAATGTCCCGTGAGCACAGAATGTCAGTGGGCTCATGAAGCTGTCTAAGCAAGTACAAAGACACTCATGGAACAGAGAACTTTTAGATGTTCAAGCTAGACTGAGAAAAGGCAGAGGAACCAGAGATCAAATTGCCAACATCCAATGGACCATAGAAAAAGCAAGAGAAATCCAGAAAAATATCTACCTCTGCTTCCCTGACTATGCCAAAGCTTTTGACTGTGTGGATCACAACAAACTGTGGAAAACTCTGAAAGAGATGGGAATACCAGACCACCCTACCTGCCTCCTGAGAAATCTGTATGCAGGTCAAGAAGCAACAATTAGAACTGGACATGGAACAAAGGACTGGTTCCAAATTGGGAAAGGAGTACGTCAAGGCTGTATATTGTCACCCTGCTTATTTAACTTCTATGCAGAGTACATCATGTGAAATGCCAGGCTGGATGAAGCACAAGCTGGAATCAAGATTGCTGGGAGAAATATCAATAATCTCAGATATGCTGATGACACCACCCTTATGGCAGAAAGTGATAAGGAACTTAAAGAGCCTCTTGATGAAAGTGAAAGAATAGAGTGAAAAAGCTGGCTTAAAACTCAACTTTCAAAAAACGAAGATCATGGCACCCAGTCCCATCACTTCAGGGCAAATAGATGGGGAAACAATGGAAACAGTGTCAGACTTTATTTTCTTGGGCTTCAAAATCACTGCAGATGGTGACTGCAGCCATGAAATTAAAAGATGCCTGCTCCTTGGAAGAAAAGCTATGACAAATCTAGACAGCATGCTATAAAGCAGAGACATTACCTTGTCAACAAAGGTCTGCCTAGTCAAAGCTATGGTTTTTCCAGTAGTCATGCATGGATGTGAGATTTGGACAATAAAGAAAGTTGAGCGTCGAAGAATTGATGCTTTTGAACTGTGGTGTTGGAGAAAACTCTTGAGAGTCCCTTGGACTGCAAGGAGATCGAACCAGTCAGTCCTAAAGGAAACCAGTGAATCTTAAAGGAAATCAGTCCTGAATATTCATTGGAAGGACTGATGCTGAAGCTGCAATACTTTGGCCACCTGATGTGAAGAGCTGACTCATTAGAAAAGATCCTGATGTTGGGAAAGATTGACAGCAGGAGGAGAAGAGGACGGCAGAGCGTGAGATGGTTGGATGTCATCACAAACTCGATGGACATGAGTTTGAGCAAGCTCTGGGAGTTGATGATGGACAGGGAAGCCCCGTGTACTGCAGTCCACAGGATGGCAGAATCGGACATGACTGAATGACAGAACTGAACTGAACTGAATATCCATCTCAGAGATTTATTGGGGAGGTTAAAAGAGAGACTCTGTGTACACTTATCCCTTTCTTTTCGAGAGTGGTTATTTAGGAAGTATGTTGTTGGGGTGCTTACTACATGCCATTCTCCTTTCCCTTTCTGTGGGAAAGAGCAGTGGTTGCTAATGATCTTATCCTGTCCTTAGACCTTCTGCTGAATCAGAGACCCTTTTCTCTGAAATGAATCAGCAAAGCAACCAAACGGCCAAACTCACCCCCCATCTCCAATAGTGGACACCCACAAGGAGGTGTAAGGCCATTTCCTTCAGGAAGCTTCCCCGCATCTGACCAGGGGCAAGAAGTTTATCCTCCTCGCTGGGACCCATCCAAGATCAACTGGGTGGTTTTGGCAACATTTCTCAGAAAATTAAGCTCAGATAGGCTTACATGATGGGGTGCTTTGCTGTCATATTTAAGAACAAGGCCAGAGGTGTGTAGCCTTCAGGCGTTGACTATCGCGGGGCAAGCTCACTCTCTGGGACCTCCAG
This sequence comes from Cephalophus harveyi, assembly GCA_006410635.1. Classification (NCBI taxonomy): domain Eukaryota; kingdom Metazoa; phylum Chordata; class Mammalia; order Artiodactyla; family Bovidae; genus Cephalophus; species Cephalophus harveyi. The sequence continues at coordinate 394,594 of SJYT01043244.1, forward strand.
GTTTGCTGGATGTGTGGGCCTCATGCTTGGGTAGGTGGAAAGATGGTGGCAGCACCAACCCGTGCTTCTCTGTCATTTGGGAGACTTTTCCCAGCAGCCCGCTGGGTGGAGGCCACTTACGTCGCTTCTCTCTGGCCAGCACTGGGTCACATCCAGTGGAAGTACCCCTCCGGCATAGGCTAGTCATGAGCAGTAGGGGTCCCCAATCGGCAGGTAGTCTCCCAAATCAGACCAGGGCTTCTTAAGGAAAGGGACCAGCAGGGCATCAGATGCTGAGACACTGCCTCACCTCTCTCCGTGTCTCATGCTACGTGTTTATTACACTTCCTGCCTCTTCTCTGGGTGCCTGGTGGTCAAGGCCAAGGTCTTTGACTCTTCCTCACTGCCCAGCTCATCCACTGCAATTTGAGTTGATTAGGTTTTCCTTTCTTTCTAAGGAGTTAAAGCAAACCCCCAAATGCTACCAGCATGTCATGAATATGTAGACACTGCCATCCGCCGTTGTCTTTTGAGTCCTTGGTGGTATTTTTTCCCTCTAAACCTTCATGCTGACAGCATGCGAGCAAACCTGCTGCGTCCACAGTGAGCAAACAGTTCTGTTTTGCAGCAGTAACGGTCAACTCCTGACGTTTATTTATGTGGATGGCTTCTTTTTGGGGGACCTCTGACCTTGGTTGGTAAAACTGGCTTTTCCTCCTGGGATCCTCTTCCAGATTCCATATCCTGGGGGTTTTGCTCAGGAGCCCAAACCAGGACAAAATCTTTTTAATACACAAAGGCCAAAACAAGCAATTAGCACTTAAACAAAACCTACCTGCACATAGGTCTCTCTCTCTCTCTTTCTTTTTTAAAAATCTGTGATGCTTGTTTTCAAATTCCAAAATGTATTTCCAATCCATCCTTGAAACCCAGAGGAACTTTCTCTGGATCGTTAACGACGGAATGTCAACAGAAAGCTAGGCTTGACACCCGGCATAAGAAATGACTCTGGAACCAAAGAGAGGAAAAAACAGAACGAATCAAAGGATTCTTGCTCCCTCCCTTCAAAAAGTCACAATTTACTATTCCTCTCTCATTTTCATCAATCACCAGGGCAATACCCCCTAGATCAATGCATTAACTTGTTTGTTTTTTACAATGAAGGGAGACTTCATAGCCTCATCATTCATTCCAGAGTGTGGGGGAGAAAAACAAAAGCCAGCCACCGAAATTTGCATGGTGCTCAATTATACATTAGTGAACATCACTTGGCAATCTGTTCATATCAATTTAATTGGATTTTAATACTGCCTCTGATCTTGTTTTCTAATTAACAGCAGTGCTTGGAAATAAAGCAGAACCATGCACCCAGCAACACCTTTGATCTCGACCATATGGAGCTCTACCAAGCTCTGGAAAAAAAATCTCTCCTGCTTCTACAATCGGCCGAGAAAAGCGGGGGCCCTCAGATGGCCGGATACCATGGACTCCTGTTCCCCGTGGAGTGTCTCACCCTCTGATTGGTCCCCACGGCAAAAGCAGAAGAGTCATTCCTTGAGATAGAGGCAAATTTGTGTTCCTAGCCTTGGGTGAGGTTGATGATTTTTGCAGCTCGGTTTTGGGGACAAATACTGGAATAAACAGACCTGACCCTGTGAGGTTTGCTTTAGAGAGGGGTGTCACCGGCAGGACGGAGGCAGTATGTGATGGGCTGACACAGGGAGGCCAACCTCCCCTTGTCAGATGAGCCTTCATGCCTGCGTGGGATGCTCGTGGAGCTGGGCTTTGAGCCAACACTCTGGCTGTAGAGGGGTCTCCTCCTTGCCTCTTTCACTGTCTATTTTTTTCTCTCTGTTTCCTAAATCCTTGGGTCTTTAACCTTACTGATTTTCATCCTGTGGGTTGACCATGTGGAAAGCCTGATCAGAAATTGAGGAAACCTTTAAAAAATAATTAAGACCATGGTTAATGAAATCAAGCTGGGGTCCCCAGGGAAGCTGGACAGTGTATGTGGGGGGCAGGTGGGGCATGACCAGGCCCAAGACCTGCATCTGGGTCCTCTGTTTACTATCGTGAGGCCCTGGAAGGTGAAAAGGCAGCGGTGGAGGGTGGGTGTGGACTGAGGGTAGAGTACTGGCTCTTGGCAAAGATCCCTGTCCTTGGTCACAGTCACGTGACCTCAGGCCTGTCACTTAACCAATCCCAGTCCATAGTAATCATCATGCGACCTTTGGCACGTCACCTAATCTCCCTGTGGTGCCCCTTGGTCATGAACCATTCTCTAATTCTGAAACACAAAATCTTTCCAAAGTCAGTTCTTCCACAGGTTTATAGCAGCCTCATTTGGCAGCAGAACCTGACCTGAACTGATGTGAGACTTTGTAATCTTTACTCATCCTGCTTAATTCAGATATTCATACATTTTGCTATAGAAATGGTAATATTTGGGATGGAGGAGGAAGGCCCCAGACTCCACTGGGATATTGTATATTTACCTTTCTAAAGCCCAGAGTACTCTGGATTCTAAACCACATCAGAAATGGTATGGACCTAATGGAAGCAGAAGATATTAAGAAGAGGTGGCAAGAATACATGGAAGAACTGTACAAAAAAGATCTTCATGACCCGGATAATCACGATGTTTCAAAAGCAGAGACATTACTTTGCCGACTAAGGTCCATCTAGTCAAGGCTATAGTTTTTCCAGTAGTCATGTATGGATGTGAGAGTTGGACTGTGAAGAAGACTGAGTGCTGAAGAATTGATGTTTTTGAACTGTGGTGTTGGAGAAGACTCTTGAGAGTCCCTTGGACTGCAAGGAGATCCAACCAGTCCATTCTGAAGGAGATCAACCCTGGGATTTCTTTGGAGGGAATGATGCTGAAGCTGAAACTCCAGTACTTTGGCCACCTCATGCGAAGAGTTGACTCATTGGAAAAGACTCTGCTGCTGGGAGGGATTGGGGGCAGGAGGAAAAGGGGCCAACCGAGGATGAGATGGCTGGATGGCATCACTGACTCAATGGACGTGAGTCTGAGTGAACTCCAGGAGATGGTGATGGACAGGGAGGCCTGGCATGCTGTGATTCATGGGGTCGCAAAGAGTCAGATACGACTGAGCGACTGAACTGAACTGAAGGAACATGAAGGGCCATTTAATTATTCAAAGGATAAAATGTGTTATCCGTAACCTCTGCCTTCAGTGAACACTTATCCATTTACCTGTCTATACATTTTGGGAACCAAGCACAGTACAAAACAAACACTTGCAGAGAGAGATATGGGTCTCATTTTTATGGCGCTTACAGTCTAGTTCCTATCCTGTTAGAGGTGACCACTGATGGTTTTGTCTAGGTGTTCTTTAAAGCAATACTTCCTTTGGCTTGTTTTAACCTTTAGACTTCCCATTTACCAACGCCCACCAATGCACACACACCTCGTTACTCATTAGGGAACTTTAATATGCAAGATAAAGTTCTTATTTGTTGTTGTTGTTCAACTCAGTCATGTCCAACCCTTTGCGACCCCGTGGACTGCTGCACGCCAGGCTTTCCGGTCCTTCACTATCTCCCAGAGTTTGCTCAAACTCATGTCCAACAAGTCACTGATGCTATGCAACCATCTCATGTTCCTATATGGAAATTTACATCAAGGGTGCTGCCTGGCTCCTGCATCTTCTGAGCATCCCTTCTTGGGACCACTTGACTCCTACCAGCAGGCCTAACCCCAGTGCTGGCCTCTAGGATCACAGTCACCTGGCTGGTGGAGCCAGGGGCAAAGAAACTCTCCACTCTCTTAGCTCAATATTGCCTTTCTGTGGGGTTAACCTCCTCCTGCCCTGGTGGACCTTTTTTAGCCTTTGAGTTTTAGCCTCCTCCCAGGTCCTGGTTTTCTAACTGAGTCCCAGTTTGGGGAAACAAGTTTCTCTACTGGAGCTGATTTTTGGTGACTGAGGTCATTCCAATCACTTCACACCTGTGGTGGTAGAAAACTCCCCCAGAAACCAGATCCTGGCTCTGCTCAATGAATGAATGATAGACTATCCAAGCATCACCCATCTGTCCCTGGAGCTCATCCCTGGGCTGCCACATCCCTGATCTTCTGCAGTGACATGGGTTAGTCTGGCATCCAGAGGTCAACTCACACTGTCCCTGCTGGAGCAAAGTGGAGTCTGATGCAGGAGCTCCGTCTGACCACACTCTTCTCTATACTGCCCCACATTCCTGCTAGTGTCCAGCTGTTTCCACCCCACCTGATCTGTTTTGGAATCAAATGGAGTGTAGCTTTTGAGTCAGACTTCCCTCATGGGCTTCCCTAGTAGCTCAGATAGTAAAGAATCTGCCTGCAGTTCAAGGGGTTTGAGCTCTGGGTGGGGAAGATCCCTTGGAGAAGGGAATGGCTACTCCTTCCAGTATTCTTGCCCAGAGAATTCTATGGATGGAGGAGCCTGGCAGGCTGCAGTCCATGGGGTGGCAAAGAGTTGGACATGACTGAGCAACTCACACTTTCACACTTTCTGTCTCACTCAGCATAACGCATTTGAGACACATCCATATTGTTTCCTGTATCAAAAATTCTTTTTTTTTTTTGTATTATTGTCAAATAAGTATTCCACTGATTGGATGTCCCATTGAAAGATTTTAGGTTGTTTCTAGTTTGGGGCTGCTGTCAATATTCACATATAGGCTTTTATGTGAAACTAAGGTTCTGTTGAGGAACCTTAGTTTCTCAACAGAACCTTAGGAGGGAATTACTGAGTCATATGGAAGAACCTAAGGAGGAAACTATTGAGTCATATGGCAATCTTGGATTTAATTTTATAAGAAACGACTAAACTGTTTTTCAGAGGGAAGGTGCTATTTTGTATCCCCACCAGCAGTATGAAGGAACACAGTTGCTTTCCTTCCTGTCAACACTTGGTATTTTGCCTTTTCCATTTTAGCCATTACAGGAGGTGTGTGGTTTGTATTTACCTAGTAACTTATGATATTGAGCATCTTTTCATGTGTTTATTTGCCATCCATGTGTCTTCAGATCTTTTGTCTGTTTTGTTATTGAGTTGCTTTCTTATTTTGAGTTGTGAGAGTTATTTATATATTATGAATACAAGTTCTTTATCAGATATGTGATTTACAAATATTTTTTCCCAGTCCTTGGCTTATCTTTTGAGTTATTAACAGTATCTTTTGAAGAGCATAAATCTTTCTTTTGGCTAAGTCTGATTTATCAGATTTTTGTTTTAAGATGGTACTTTTAGTACTGTATCCAAGAAATCTTTACTTAACTTAAGGTCACAGAGATATTTCTCCTGTTTTCTTCTAGAACAAAATGTTTAGTCTTGAATTGTGAAAGGCTTTTCACATTTACTAATACTTTTGATTTCTTTTGCAATGCTCCTGATCAATTTGCTTTGCCCTACTCTCTATTGGGGAGAAGGCAATGGCACCCCACTCCAGTACTCTTGCCTGGAAAATCCATGGATGGAGGAATCTGGTGGGCTGCAGTCCATGGAGTCACGAAGAATCGAAAACAACTGAGCGACTTCACTTCCACTTTTCACTTTCATGCATTGGAGAAGGAAACGGCAACCCACTCCAGTGTTCTTGCCTGGAGAATCCCAGGGACAGGGAAGCCTGGTGGGCTGCTGTCTATGGGGTTGCACAGAATTGGACATGACTGAAGCGACTTAGCAGCAACAGCAACACTCTCTATTGGTGCCGGCTGTGTCGGACTGCACAGAAGCCTGGCCGAGAGGAGCTACCCCTTGCCCAAGGTCAGGGTCAGCAACCGAGAGTGCCAGGCTGCAATGGCACAGGAGCAGCCTAGAGGAGGTACCCCACATCAGAGGTCAGGGGTAATGGCTGAGAGAAGCAATCCCATGCCCAAGAGGTGGTGGCTGTGCAGGTGCGGGAGGGCCGAGGGGAGCTACTCCACGTTCAAGGTCAGGAGGGGCGGCAGTGAGTACACCTCATCCAAGGTAAGGAGCAGAGGCTGTGCTATGCTGGAACAGCCATGAAGAGATACCCCACGTCCAAGGTAGGAGAAACCTAAGTAAGACAGTAGGTGTTGCAAGAGGACATCAGAGGGTAGACACATTGAAACCATACTCACAGAAAACTAGTCAATCTAATCACACTAGGACCACAGCTTTGTCTAACTCAACAAAACTAAGCCATGCCCCTGGAGCCACCCAAGATGGGCAGGTCATGGTGGAGAGGTCTGACAGATGTGGTCCATTGGAGAAGGGAAAATGGGAAACCACTTCAGAATTCTTGCCTTGAAGACCCCATGAACAGTATGAAAAGGCAAAATGATAGGATACTGAAAGAGGAACTCCCCAGGTCAGTAGGTGCCCAACACGCTACTGGAGATCAGTGGAAAAATAACTCCAGAAAGAATGAAGGGATGGAGCCAAAGCAAAAACAATACCCAGTTGTGGATGTGACTGGTGATAGAAGCAAGGTCCGATACTGCAAAGGTCCTATGCTGCAATATTGCATAGGAACCTGGAATGTCAGGTCCATGAATCAAGGCAAATTGGAAGTGGTCAAACAAGAGATGGCAAGGGTGAACGTCGACATTCTAGGAATCAGTGAACTAAAATGGACTGGAATGGGTGAATTTAACTCAGATGACCATTATATCTACCACTGCGGGCAGGAATCCCTCAGAAGAAATGGAGTAGCCATCATGGTCAACAAAAGAGTCCGAAATGCAGTACTTGGATGCAATCTCAAAAATGACAGAATGATCTCTGTTCATTTCCAAGGAAAACCATTCAATATCACAGTTATCCAAGTCTATGCCCCAACCAGTAATGCTGAAGAAGCTGAAGTAAATGGCAAGCCACTTCAGTATTCTTGCCTTGAGAACCCCATGAACAGTATGAACAGGCAAAATGATAGGATATCAAAAGAGGAACTCCCCAGGTCATTAGGTGCCCAATATGCTACTGGAGATCAGTGGAGAAATAAGTCCAGAAAGAATGAAGGGATGGAGCCAAAGCGAAAACAATACCCAGTTGTGCATGTGACTGGTGATAGAAGCAAGATCCGATGCTGTAAAGGGCAATACTGCATAGGAACCTGGAATGTCAGGTCCATGAATCAAGGCAAATTGGAAGTGGTCAAACAAGAGATGACAAGGGTGAACGTCGACATTCTAGGAATCAGCAAACTAAAATGGACTGGAATGGGTGAATTTAACTCAGATGACTATTATATCTACTACTGTAGGCAGGAATCCCTCAGAAGAAATGGAGTAGCCATCATGGTCAACAAAAGAGTCTGAAATGCAGTACTTGGATGCAATCTCAAAAATCAGACCGAAATCAGATTGATTATATTCTTTGCAGCCAAAGATGGAGAAGCTCTATACAGTCAACAAAAACAAGACCAGGAGCTGACTGTGGCTCAGATCATGAACTCCTTATTACCAAATTCAGACTCAAATTGAAGAAAGTGGGGAAAACCACTAGACCATTCAGGTATGACCTGAATCAAATCCCTTATGATTATACAGTGGAAGTGAGGAATAGATTTAAGGGCCTAGATCTGATAGATAGAGTGCCTGATGAACTATGGAATGAGGTTCGTGACTTTGTACAGGAGACAGGGATCAAGACCATCCCCGTGGAAAAGAAATGCAAAAAAGTAAAATGGTTCTCTGGAGAGGCCTTACAAATAGCTGTGGGAAATTCCTAAAGAGATGGAAATACCAGACCACCTTACCTTCCTCCTGAGAAGCCTGTTTGCAGGTCAAGAAGCAATGGTTGCAACCTTACATGGAACAATGGACTGGTTCCAAATTGGGAAAGGAGTACATCAAGAATGTATATTGTTACCTTGCTTATTTAACTTATATGCAGAGTACATCACACAAAATGTCAGGCTAGATGAATCACAAGCTGGAATTAAGATTGCTGGGGAAAATATCAACAACCTCAGGTACACAGATGACACCACCCTAATGGCAGAAAGTGAAAAGGAACTAAAGAGCCTCTTGATGAAGATAAAAAAGTGAAAAAGCTAGCTTAAAACTCAACATTCAAAAAACTAATGGCAAATAGATGAGAAAAAATGGAAACAGTGACAGATTTTCTTTTCTTGGGCTCCAAAATCACTGTGGACGGTGACTGCAGCCATGAAATTATAAGACAAACACTCCTTGGAAGAAAAACTATGACAAACCTAGACAGCATATTAAAAAGTAGAGACATCATTTTGATGACAAAGGCAAAGCTATGGTTTTTCCAGTAATCATGTGAGAATGTGAGAACCAGACCATAAAGAAGGCTGAGAGCCAAAGAATTGATGCTTTCGAACTATGGTGCTGAAGACTCTTGAGAGTCCCTTGGACAGCAAGGAGATCAAACCAGTCAATCTTAAAGGAAATCAGCCATGAATATTCATTGGAAGGACTGATGCTGAAGCTCCAATACTTCGCCCATCTGATGCGTAAAGCCTACTCATTGCAAAAACCTTGGTGCTGAGAAAGACTGAGGGTAGGAAGAGAAGGGGGCAGCACAGGATGAGATGATTGGATGGCATCGTTGACTCAATGGACATGAGTTTGAGCAAACTCAGAGAGACAGTGAAGGACAGGGAAGCCTGGCATCCTGCAGTCCATGGGGTTGCAAGGAATAGGACACCACTCAGTGGCTGAACAACAACAATGTTACTAAGGAGCTTCCCCTGTGGCTCAGAGGTAATGAATCCTCCTGCCATGCAGAAGCCACAGGTTCAATCCCTGGGTCGGGGAGATCCCCTGGAGGAAGGCATGGCAACCTAGTCCAGTATTCTTGCCTGGAGAATCCCGTGGACAGAGAAGCTTGGCGAGCTATAGTCCATAGGGTCTCAAAGAGTCAGACACGACTGAAGCGACTTAGCATGCACACACTCAGTGTTACTAAGGATCTTGTGATGGAGAGATCTTTCTCACTCTGGACTGTCAAGTTGGGTCCTGAATGCTATCACTAGTGTCTTTATAAGAGAGAGCAGGGGGAGACTTCACACACACACACACACAGAGGAGAAATTCCATATGAAGCCAGATGCAGAGACAGGAGTCATGTGGCCATAGTCAAGAACTGCCCAGTGACCAGATGCTGGAAGGAAGGATCAGATTGTCCCTTAGAATGTCCAGAGGGACTGCAGCCCTGACTACACTTTGTCGTTTTTGCTTAGTCTCTCAGTTGTGTCCAACTCTTTGAGACCCCATGGACTGTAGCCCACCAGGCTCCTCTGTCCATGAGGTTTCCCAGGCAAGAACACTGCATTGGGTTGTCATTTCCTTCTCCAGGGGATCTTCCCAGCCCAGGGATCAAACCCATGCCTCCTGCATTGGCAGGCAGATTCTTTACCACTGAGTCACCAGGGAAGTCCCGCCTATATCTTGATTTCAGCCCAAATTTCAGATCTCTGGCCTCTAACACTGTGAGAGAATCCAGAGGGACTGCAGCCCTGACTACACTTTGTCGTTGTTGCTTAGTCTCTCAGTTGTGTCCAACTCTTTGAGACCCCATGGACTGTAGCCCACCAGGCTCCTCTGTCCATGAGGTTTCCCAGGCAAGAACACTGCACTGGGTTGTCATTTCCTTCTCCAGGGGATCTTTCCAACCCAGGGATCAAACCCGTGCCTCCTGCATTGGCAGGCAGATTCTTTACCACTGAGTCACCAGGGAAGTCCTGCCTATATCTTGATTTCAGTCCAAATTTCAGACCTCTGGCTTCTAACACTGTGAGAGAATAAATTTGTGTTGCATGGGAGAAGGAAATGGCAACCCACTCCAGTGTTCTTGCCTGGAGAATCCCAGGGACGGGGGAGCCTGGTGGGCTGCCGTCTATGGGGCCGCACAGAGTCGGACATGACATAAGCAACTTAGCAACAGCAAAGCCATCAAGTTTGCGGTAATTTATTACAGCAGCCCCAGAAAACACCCATCAATATATGCACACATGCACACTCACATAGGTACACAGTCATATGGCCACATATACACACATGCACACATATGTACACAGACATGAACATACATACACATTCCTATACTCAACACCGTCAATGAAACCCCAAACTTGAATCATATTCTTCTCAAATAAAATAAATATGTAATAATTTTTTAAAAGGTGTCAAAATATTAGTAACAATGAGAGGAGGAAATCATGAATTATCCCAGGGACGGGGGAGCCTGGTGGGCTGCCATCTATGGGGTCACACAGAGTCGGACACGACTGAAGCGACTTAGCAACAGCAAAGCCATCAAGTTTGCAGTAATTTATTACAGCAGCCCCAGAAAACACCCATCAATATATGCACACACACACACTCACATATGTACACAGTCATATGGCCACATATACACATATGTACACAGATATGAACATACATACACATTCCTATACTCAACACTGTCAATGAAACCCCAAACTTGAATCATACTCTTCTCAAATAAAATAAATATGTAATAATCTTTTAAAAGGTGTCAAAATATTAGTAACAATGAGAGGAGGAAATCATGAATCTGTCCCTATATTTCATCTTCCACATAATTAATAATAATTTCTCACAGTAGGCAAAAACCTGTTAGGGGTCAAGCCATCGAGCTAATTGTTTCAGAGGTATAATCAACAACCATACACACAGGAGAAGCAGGGGCAGAGAAGTGAAGTGAAGTGAAAGCCACTTAGTTTTGTCCTTTTTGCAACCCCATGGACTATACAGTCCATGGAATTCTCCAGGCCAGAACACTGGAGTGGGAAGCCTTTCCCTTCTCCAGAGGATCTTCCCAACCCAGGGATCGAAACCAGGTCTCCCATACTGCAGGCAGATTCTTTACCAGCTGAGCTACCAGGGAAGCCCAAGAATACTGGAGTGGGTAGCCTATCCCTTCTCCAGATGATCTGCCCAACACAGGAATCAAACCGGGCTCTCCTGCATTGCAGGCAGATTATTTACCAATTGAACTGTTGGGGAAGCCTGAGGGGCAGAGAAGTTGAACAAATTAAGGTTACAGACTGATGGAGCTGAGATGAGAACCCAGGTGTTAGGACTCCAGAGGCCACATTTTAACCAAAAGAAACAGTGTCATTTAAAATCTCAGTATTTTCTTTAATAAACACCTATGTGTTTAGTTCTGCATTCCAACAACGTCGCTACTGTATTTCCACGCCACAACACCGATGCACGTTCTGGTACCACGGCTAACTGAGTCGTCTTCATTGAAATCAGAGTTCCATCTGGTAAAGGCCTCTGTCCCCGCCCCAGCCCCCCACCTCGTGTGAGGCCTTTTTGCTGCTGTAGAGACAGGATATGTGCTGAGCACGCAAGGGCCTAAGCCTCTACTTGCAGCATCTCCACTGGGCTTCCAGGGTGCCTTAAATCCTGCTCCCTCCACTGGGCCAATTGGAACCACACAGGCTCTTACAGCTCTTTCCTGTGACTGTGATTTTGGAGATACTGCTCTCTTTCTGTTGCATATACATAAGGCACATATTTTGATGCACAAATAAAAAATGTGTTGTTACCACATGTTTATTCTAAGGTCTATGTAAGCAAATCAAAACCTAAACTTGTAAATATCTCAAGGCTGCAAAAGCAGAATATTCAGGACAGACAATCATGAACAGCCACCTAGACTTTAAGCCAGAGCTAGTTGATAATCGCCTCCTTTTATCCCCACCTTTTTTCTGTAAAAGGCTGTTTCCGGAGCCAGCACTGGCAGCCAGTTCCAGTTTGCTGCTGCCCCATTCTGATTGATTTTTGCTCAGATAAACTCTCAAAATTTTAAACCTACCTCAGTTTTATCTTTTAACAGCATAAAGGGAACAGCTGAGTCAAATGCCAGGCTCAAAGGTTGAAAGTAGTTCTGGCCACGGGCATGAATTCCGGGCCATTATATCAGTGGAGACAAAGCAGGGTTTATTCCTTGGATTTATTTTGATTTTTTTTAAGCTGTACCTCCCTGTTCTCCCTCCCTCTCCTTCTTTCATTTGTTGTGAGAGGGCGGCTCAAGTGAAGGTGACAACCCTAATCAGGGACAGGGTGAGGATGGCAGGAGCAAATGGAAATGTCACATCCAGACAGACTGGGAGGGAAAAAAAAAGTAATTGCGGCTTCTCACAGGCGAATATCAGGCAGGAAGTGGCAGTACTCTGAGAGATAAGCCACAGGCCTCCCCTATCTGAGGATCTCAGTGAATCCTGATGGATCTCGGAGGGCAGCAGAATGTCTGGAAGATTAAGCCAGGAATAAATGGGAGAAAGGCGGTGGGGAGGTCCTGTGTGTGTTTATGGGGAGGCGGGGAGGGGGGGAGGAGGGTGTGGCTCTTATCCACATCGAATCGCAGCAATGTCACAGTGTCACTCACTTCCCTCCATGGACAATGGGGAAACCATGACATTCTGCTGTGACCACAATCCCTGCATGTGCTTTTGTACAGTTCTCCCCTTTTTCTAAAGTAGAATGATTTATACCACATGGTTGAAACCTTTCCCAGTAGATAAAATGACATCCCGTGGGTACTGTTTTGATATGGTCTGTTATATCTCAGGGTTTACAACCAATTTCTCTGCTTCCTTCTCTTGGTTTAAAATAGTTACAGTGCTAGAATACAGGTGTTTGCTCTCATATTTTGAAATCTGTGAATGTTTCTTAAATTTGAAGAAAAAAAAATTCTATACAATGTTTAGCTAACCTGGAAAATGACAATTGAAGAAAAGCTAAAATAATTGTGGGAACTCAGTTACTGAAGACTTTCCTTTGTTTTATTTCTACTGTTTTTTCCTTCCTTCTATCCTTCCTTCCTTCTTTATTTATATATTAGCTGAAGAGCAACTATTTGTGGATTGGAGTTGTTCCCTCTGTTGTGGGCAGGTTTTCATGATGCTCTCTTTTGGAACACAAAGAAAAGGCCAATCCTCACTCAGTATTTAGAGAAAACTGAACTCAGATGTCAAGGACAGATGAGATATTGGGGTGAATCACTTTGTCTTTTGCCAAACTGTCTCCTAGAAGGAGGAGAAATGTGTTCCCTAAATGTGGAATAGACTCTAAGGCTGAAACTTGTACTGAGTAGCTGAAACTGTAAGACACAGACTGTTACACAGACTGTTACTGACCCAATTATGACTCCCTGTCAGATATATTTCCTTTTCTTTAACCTTTGTTTCCCCTTGCTTTTGTTCACTAAAAAGATACTATTTCTTTTTAGAAGAAAGAGGGTAACCTGCCCCTCTCCCTAAATATTAAACCAAAGTGCCTTTGTTCAGGACCCTATCTACCTGTGTTTGGCTACTGGAAGGAAGAAATTAACATATTGCTTCCCTGGGGCTGGCCATTCTAGGGGATCTGCAAGATTAATGGCCTTTCTGCTTCCTCACCTTCCCTATCTCTACTCTATAAAAGAAACTGGCACCCAGACCCTGATAAGATGGTTATTTTGAGACACTAGTCTGCCATCTTCTCAGTCAGCAAGATTTCTGAAAAAATTGTGTTCCTTGACCCAAAACCTCATCTCTTGGCTATTTGGCCAGTCGTGCAGTGAGTAGAATGAGCTTGGACTTGGTAACAGGAGTGCTCATCATTAGGATTATATTAAATTTGGGGTTGGCCCAAAAAGTTCATTTAGTTAATGAATACATTGTTCAATAAAGTTCTTGGTGAAAATGAAATCATGTCTTTTATTTTACTTAAAACCAAATGAAAGTTTTGGTTAACCCAATTGAGGGACCATTGTGTAAGCCTTACATGAGCTTTGAGAGATTGACAGGAGGCAGTTGATTTAGCTTGGAACTTAGAGAAGAAAGTTTTGAAACACCCCAATGTGACTTGGATGATCCTCCTGTTCTTCTGGATCAAACGATACACAGATGTATGACCTAGGCAGTAGGCAGACAGGTTACAGAACATAGAAGCATTCCTCAAGGGTTCCCAGGAGGAATTCAGTTCAGTTCAGTTCAGTCACTCAGTTGTGTCCAACTCTCTGCAACCCCATGGACAGCAGCATGCCAGGCTTCCCTGTCCATCACCAACTCCCGGAGCTTACTCAAACTCCTGTCCGTGGAGTTGGTGATGCCATCCAACCATCTCATCCTCTGTCACCCTCTTCTCCTCCTGCCTTCAATCTTTCCCAGCATCAGGGTCTTTTCAAATAAGTCAGTTCTTTGCATCAGTTGGCCAAAGTATTGGAGCTTCAGCTTCAGCATCAGTCTTTACATTGAATAGTCAGGACTGATTTCCTTTAGGATTGACTAGTTTGATCTCCTTGCAGTCCAAGGGACTCTCAAAAGTCTTCTCCAACATCACAGTTCAAAAGCATCAATTCTTCAGCACTTAGCTTTCTTTATGGTCCAACTCACATCCATACATGTCTACTGGAAAAACCATAGCTTTGACTAGACAGAACTTTATTGGTAAAGTACTGTCTCTGCTTTTTAATATGCTGTCTAGGTTTGTCATAGCTTTTCTTCCAAGGAGCAAGTGTCTTTTAATTTCATGGCTACAGTCACCATCTGCAGTGATTTTGGAGCCCAAGAAAATAAAGTCTTTCATTGTTTCCACTGTTTCCCGATCTATTTGCCGTGAAGTAATGGGGCCAGATGCCATGATCTTAGCTTTTGAATGCTGAGGTTAAGCCAGGAGGAATTACTTGGCAAGAAAACATCAAGAATAAAATACCCTCCTGAAGACAGATCTTTGCGTGTGGGGACATAATTTTTAAATCTTTTTTAAAAGTGCTTAATTTGTTCCCTGATTACAGCTTATTTCTACTCATTTTTAATGAAGCAAGCATTTTTTTTGGACACATTTCATTTTGAAAGGTACACAAATCTTAAATAGAAAGTTATGAAATATGGACACATCCATATAACCATAACCTAGATCAAGATATAGAATATTTCTGGGCAAAACTCTCTGCTCTCCTAAAGGTAAACACTATTCCAGCTTTCATCACTATAAAGTAGCTTTGCCTGAAATTGTACTTTCTATGAATTTAATTATACCATATGTGATCTTTTTGTGTCTGGCTCTTTTTGCTCCATGATTGTCACTGAGATTCATCAGGTTACTGCATTCTTTTTATTGTTGTGAGGCATTCTGTGATATAAATATATAAAAATTTAATTACCCATTCTAATGATCATGGACACTTTAAAGTTGTTCTCACTTGGGGGGTATAATAAACAACAGTACTACTTTATAAGAGTATATGTATAACATGTTGTTTGGTGTATATTAACACTCAGCTTCTGAGGGATATATGCTCAGAACTGGTGCTAAGGATTAGAAAGAATGGATACTTACACCTTTAATGGATACTTTTACCTTGGCTATTCTAGGTCTTTTAATGTCTAATATATGTTTACAAAGTGGTTTTTAACAATTTATACTTCCACCACCTCTGCATGGGTGCCAATATCTTGTATTGCTGGTTCTTTTTATTTTAGCCATTCTACTTGGTGTATAATAATACAAAGAGGGAAATAACAGTTTTATAGTTTTATAATGTAGGTGTAATTTAAATGTGTTTGAACTTATGATATGGAGCATCTTTCCATAATGCTTCATTAGAATGTTCTCCTTCATAAAGTCACTATTTGTCTCTTGTTTTCAGTCATTTTTTTATGGACTTATAGAAGATGACAGAATGGATAGACAGATGATAGAGTAGATAGATATACATCTACTGATATAGTTAACAAAACATGCATCTAACATTATGCATTCCCAGTCTTCTCCTAG
This sequence comes from Cephalophus harveyi, assembly GCA_006410635.1. Lineage (NCBI taxonomy): Eukaryota > Metazoa > Chordata > Mammalia > Artiodactyla > Bovidae > Cephalophus > Cephalophus harveyi. The sequence goes on from SJYT01043244.1 coordinate 410,312, forward strand.
TATGTGACTTGCCTCTTATTGTTTTGTTTTAACCAGAATGTCTGAAAGTGAAGTGAAAGTGAAGTCTCTCAGTCGTGTCCGACTCTTTGCGACCCGTGGACTGTAGCCTACCAGGCTTCTCTGTCCATGGGATTCTCTAGGCAAGAGTACTGGAGTGGGTTACCATTTCCTTCTCCGGAGATCTTCCCGACCCAGGGATCAAACCTGGGTCTCCCGCATCGGAGGCAGATGCTTTAACCTCTGAGCCACCAGGGAAGCCCCAAAACTCCAAAATTTACTAATATATTCTTTTGTGATTGCATGAAAGTCACTTCAGTCGTGTCCAACTCTTTGGGACCCTGTAGACAGCAGCCCACCAGGCTCCTCTGTCCGTGGAATTTTCCAGGCAAGAATACTGGGGCAGGTGGCCATTTCCTTCTCTAGGGGATCTTCCCAACCCAGGGACTGAACTCCTGTCTCTTACGTCTCTGGCACTGGCAGGCAGTTTCTTTATCACTACCACTACCTGGAAACCCTCTTTTGTGATTAATATATTCTGATGTAAACTTTAGGAAATCATTTCTACCCTAAATTCAAGAAGATATCCTTCTACATCTTATTCTCTATGCTTTGTTTTTTATCTTATACATTTGGGCCTATAATACATCTTGCATGAATTTCTGCACATAACATGAGATGGTGGTCAGTGTTAATTTTTTTTTCCATGTGGTTATCCAACTGACCCTGTCCTCCCAGACCACCTTCCTCCCACATATTGCTTCCTGTGTCATAAATCAGATGAACATATATGCATGGGCCTGTTTCTGGGCTAATGCAGTCATTTCTATGACAACATAATAAATAAATCTTTATATCTGCTAGTGTAAGTTCTCCATTTTTATTCTTTTTCAAATTTTCCTTGAATATTCTAGGTCTTGTAAGGTCTCATATGTGTTTTAGAATTATATTGTTAATATCATACACATACACATACCACTGAGATTTTTAATGGGATTCTATTGAACTTATGTTAACTTATGCACAGTAGTGAAGCATATGCCTGCCAGTGTAGGAGACTCAGGAGCCATTGGTTTGATCCCTGGGTAGGGAAACTCCCTGGAGAAGGAAATGGCAACCCGCTCCGGTATTCTCACCTGGAAAATTTCATGGACATAAGAGCCCAGCAGGCTGTAGTCCATTGGATTGCAAAGAGTCAGACATGATTGAGCACACATGCTTGTATTGCAGGCGGATTCTTTACCAACTGAGCTTTCAGAGAAGTCCATATATACCATACCGTGTGTAAAACAGAGAGCTAGAGGGAAGCAACTGGATAAGCTCAGTGCTCTGTGATGATGGGCGGGGGCGACGGTGAGATGGAGGTGGGTAGGGGGGAGGTGCAAGTGAGAGGGGATACATGTATACTTACAGCTGATTCATGTTGTTGTATAGCAGAAACTAACACAACATTGTAAGGCAATTATCCTCCAAAATAAAAATAAGCAAAAAGACAAAAAAGAAGATGATAATATGGGGTACGTGTAATATAATGTAATAAACAAGTTGGGTAAAGAATCTGCCTACAATGCCTAGACGTAGATTCAATCGCTGGAGATGTGTATAAGAGACAGCTCTTTATTAGTATCTTTCATGTCTCTTAAACACTTTTGTATTATTATTTAGTGATTACCCTAGAGTTTACTATGCACATGGTTCACTTATTACAATTATCTAAAATTCCCAAACAATGTAAGGAACCTACAAGCATTTGATTCCACTCATATCCTTTTGCCCTTTTCCTTACTGTTTTTTTATATCTTACTCTAACATTCATTAGAAGCTTACAAGACATTACCATTGTTGTTGCTTTAAAAACTCAATATTATATTATCTCTACCCACACATGTATCTTTCAATTGCATTTTACTGTTTTATTGATTTATCCCTTCCTACAATTTTTGTCAAAGTTCACTTTTTTTCAATTCAAACTTCTGTGAATATTTTTGTATTATAGGTGTCAAATATTTTCCTTGTCTTGGAGAGTATTTAGCAATCAATTTTGAAGGATATTTCCACAATATATATGATTCCAGGTGGGCAGTCCATCCTTTCAGCTTTTTAAAGATGTCAAGAAATCGTTTTCTGATTTTCACATTGCCTGCAGCAAAGTTGGTCATCAATTTTATTATTGCTGTTTTTTGGGTAAAATGTCTTATTTTTTTCCTCCCTACTTTTCAGATTTGTCTCTGGTGTCCAGCAATTTGACAAATTTAGCTTTTATAAAAGTTTTTTATATGAAGATGTTTTAAACTATTTTATAAAAGTTTATCTAATTGTAATATCTCTAATCAACTGCCCACAAGATAAGGAAAAGGAAAAATGTAGACCTCAAACTCAGTTAATTCCATTATCCTTTTTCAGCAAGGGAATTTCTAACCATTGAGAACTGTACTCCTAAATCTCATCTTTAAAAGACGTAAAAAAAATGTGATATCTGGAAAAACAGTCACCTTAAGAAAAATACTAGAAATTTCTGAATCCTTTCAGTTGTCAGTGTCATTTTCAAGTCCATCCTCAATTCATACCTTAGCATAAGTAGCAACTACTGTGTTTTAATCACATACACAGGCAAATACATAGAGTTGGCCCTCATTATTCATGGATCTGTAGTTTTTTAATTTGCCTACCCATTGAAACTTGTTTATAACCTCAAAATCAATAGTTATGATGTTTTCATTGTCACTAATGGGCATGTGCAGAGTAGTGAAACATGAGTCACCCACTGTGTACATTCCCAGTGGAGATCAAACATGGTGAACCTTTGCCACATTTCATCTCTCAGATTGTGAACAGGTGTCATTTTCTTGGTCTATTTAGTGTGAGGGTTTTTGACAGGTTTTTTGCATTTGGGGCATTTTTGCTTTTTATGCTATTTTGTGCACATTTTGCTTACTGTGCTATTTTAAATGGTCCTCAGGCATAACACTTAAGTACTGTCTAGTGTTTTTAAACACACAAAGGCTAGGATCTGTCTCTTATACACATCTTATACAAAATTAGTTACAAAGTATTTCCTTTCCAACTTTTCTGGAAGAGTTTTTTTTTTTTTTTTTAATCTGATATTATTTCTTCTTTACATATTTGAAAGAATTTGCCAGTGGAAATATCCAGACCAGGAATTTTTGTTGTTTTCCTTGTTGTTGTTTCTTTTATGAAAATGCTTTTAAATAGAGATTTGCTACTTTAAAGATAAATATAGAGAGATTTCATCTCTGATAATTGTAAGGTAATTCATGTCAGACTGATCCTTTCACAGATAACAGGGTTAAACCCAGGACAAAGTACAATAAAGATAAATACTACTTAAAAGTACTAGAGAGCAAGAACGAAAATAGCAGGTTTTAGAGGGAAGTTGACATTCAGGGGAGGATAGCATGTGAAGTTTAACCTTTTTTTTGTTTTAAGCAACTGAAAGCCAGAGGACAGACAAAAATAGGCACCAGACATGGTTATGAAATTTCAATAAAAAGCCAATAATTTCTCTGGACTAAAAGCTCAGAAAAAAGAATTCCACAGGAATCCACATCCAGGGCGTGTCCAAATATCTGGCCAACCATGAAGCACACATGTAAACATCAGCCTCAAAGAAGCCCAGCTAAAGACAGAACTGGGCTGAGATTTGAGCTGTTGTCCAAGACACAATATTATAGCTTGAGTCCAGCCAAATTCAACCAAGTTCAATGTTCCAAAAAAAAAAAGAAGAAGAAGCCCATAACACTCTTTGGAAGTAAGTAACAGAGTCTAAAGTGCTACTACATAATGTTCACAATGTCCTCTGTACAACTCCAAATTACTCAACACTAAGAAAATGTGATCCATTCTCAAGAGAAAAGACAGTCAACATAAACATACCGTAAGATGATCTAGAAGTAATATTTGGCAGATAATGATTTTAAAGCAGCTGTGTAAGTATGCCCTGTAAGCATGTACAGCCGCTATGTAAGCATGTGTAAATGACATACAGAGAAATGTAATCAAGAAAGAAATAAGAACTATAAAAAATCAAATAAAAATATAGAACTGAAAATATAATATATAAAACTTTAAAAAGTCATCAGATTGGCTTAACAAGAGATTTGAGAGGAAAGGAGAGAATATCAGCAAATTAACAGTGAAGATATAGAAATTATCTCATCTGAAAAATAGATTTAAAAAATGATAAGGTTTGAAAAATAATATGAAATGATCTACTATATGTGTAAATGGAGTCCCAGAAGGAGATAAGAGAGTGATGGGAGGAAAAAAAAAGGCTACATAAAAATAAACAAATGAAAGAATGATGTATCAGGGCAAAGTCTATTCATTTGTTTTAATTTCTGCATTACAAATTACCACAATCTTAGCAGCTTACAACAACACACATTTACTATCTCACAGTTTTTTAAGTGCAACATCTAGGCAGGCTCAATTGGATTCTTTGCTCAGAGTCTCACAAAGCCAAAATCAAGGTGATCAAGAGACACCCAGGCTAGGTTCTTACCTGGTGATTCTAGGGAGAGTTGGCTACCAAACTCATGCAGGTGGTTGGCTGAATTGTTTCTTACAATTTTCAAAATGAGGTTCCATCTTCTCCATGGCAAATGAGCTAGAGGTCACATTCAGTGATGTGAGGGCTCTCTCAGGCGCTTCCATGTGATTTCCCTCCATCTGAGCAAAGGGGAACCTTCCTTATGTCAAGTCCCCTTCCTTCTTCAAATCTCTCTGACATCTGTGACCAGCCAGAGGAAGCTATCTGCATTAGTCAGCTAGTGAACAGATTAGGGCCACCCAGTTACCTATCTTTCCCCATATACTGTAGCTTATTCATGAAAATGATATCTCATCATATTCACAATCCTGGGGAGAAGACAGTAAATCTTTGGGAAACGTCTTGGGATTCTTCCTGCTGAAATAGTAAAAGAAAGCTGAGTTGATTTTATTAATATCAGATAATTCAAACATAAAAAGAAATTTTAATAATAATAATTGGGTTAGTTTAAAAGGGAAATAATAGTCATGTATAAATATACATAGATGGCATTACCTATTCAATGGACATGAACTTGCACAAACTCCAGGAGATGGTGTTGACTGGCAGGGAGATGGTGAGGGACAGGGAGGCCTGGCATGCTACAGTCCATGGAGTCACACAGTTGGACATGACTTAGCGACTGAACAACAACATTAATATACATAAAGCAAAAATGGACAGAATTAAAGGGGAAAATTGGCCAAAAGCATGGTTGATGAGTTTAATGCCTCTCTCTCAAAAACTGATGAATTAAGGAGACAAAATTTAGTTAGATAAATGGTCCTGCTGCATATTCTACGTTCAAACCAGAAAACATGAACACCATCAAAACTTTGACCTAATATGGCTCAGATGGTAACGCGTCTGCCTGCAACTCGGGTTCGATCCCTGGGTTGGAAAGATCCCTTGGAGAAGGAAATGGCAACCCACTCCAGTACTCTTGCCTGGAAAATTCCATGGACGGAGGAGCCTGGTAGGCTACAGCTGATGGGGTCGCAAAGAGTCAGACACGACTGAGTGACTTCCCTTTCTACCCTTAGCAGGGCTTCCCTGTAGCGCAGATGGTAAAGAATTTGGCTGCCATGCCAGAGACCCAGGTTCAGTCCCTGGGTCGGGAAGATCTTCTGGAGAAGGGAATGAAACCCACTTCGGTATTCTTGCTTGGAGAATCCCCATGGACTGAGGAAACTGGCAGCTGCAGTCCATGGGCTCACAAAGAGCTGGCCACAACTGAGCAACTAACACTATTACTACTACCCTTAGTAACTTCTGAATACATATAATTTTAAAGAGTACATGGAACCAATGCAATATTGTAAAGTAATTAGCCTCCAATTAAAATAAATAAATTTATATTAAAAAAGTGAAAAAAATAATTAAAGACTACATGGGCTTCCCTCCTGCAGTGCAGGAGACCGAGGTTAGATACCTGGATCAGGAAGATACCCTGGAGAAGGAAATGGCAACCCACTCCAGTATTCTTGCCCGGAGAATCCCAGGGACAGAGGAGCCTGGCAGGCTACAGTCTATGGGGTCGCAAGAGTTGGACATGACTGAGTGACTAAACACCCACACACACAGTACATTAACCAATATACTAAGCCGTAAAGAAAGTTTAAGAGGATTATGGTCATATGTTCATATGTTCTCACTACAAGATAAATAGAGTTACAGATGTAGAAAACAAATTTATGGTTTCCAGGGGGTAAGAGGGAGAGGGATAAATTGGAAGATTGGGGTTGACATAAACATACTACCATATATAAAATAGATAACTAGTAAAGATTTCCTGTATAGCACAGGAAACTCTGCTCAATATTCTGTAATGGCCTATATGGGAAAAAAAAAAAAAAAACATAAAAAGAGTAAATATATGTATATCATATAGCCCACCAGGCTCCTCTGTTCATGTAATTCTCAGACAAGATTACTGGAATGGGTTTCCATTCCCTTCTCCAGGGGATTTTCCCTACCCAGGGATTGAACTTGGGTCTCCCACATTACAGGCAGATTCTTTACAACCTGAGCCACGAGGGAAGCGTATGAGACCCAATATCAAGTGCCCCAACTTTTAAGACTCCTACCTGAAGTAGTTTTGATACATTGTATTATCATAATTTATTCTCAAGATCATGCATTATGGTCTAATGTCCACTGTGACTTCTTCTTTTACTAACAATTTCTAAACATCTGGAGAATTTTCTAATTACATTTACATTATTAATATCTAGTTTAATTATACTATGGTTAGAGAATTTGTTCCATATTATTTCCGTACTTTGAAAATTGTTGTGTCTTAACTATGGTCCAGCATAGGGTGTATTTTGTAAATTGCCCATTGACATTTGAAAAAATACTCATTCTGAATTTGTTGATGTAAAGTCCTATATGTGTTATATAATTCAATTTCTTAGTTGTAAAATGCAAATCTTCTGTATCTTTAATGATTTTTGGTGTTTGATTCTTTTGTCCATAAGTTTTATCGCTGATTTTGTGTTTATCTTTCCATTTCTGTTAACTTTTGATTTAAATATTTTGAATATTGTTACTGATGGTGTACAAGGTGGGTAGGGGGGAGGTGCAAGTGAGAGGGGATACATGTATACTTACAGCTGATTCATGTTGTTGTATAGCAGAAACTAACACAACATTGTAAGGCAATTATCCTCCAAAATAAAAATAAGCAAAAAGACAAAAAAGAAGATGATAATATGGGGTACGTGTAATATAATGTAATAAACAAGTTGGGTAAAGAATCTGCCTACAATGCCTAGACGTAGATTCAATCGCTGGAGATGTGTATAAGAGACAGCTCTTTATTAGTATCTTTCATGTCTCTTAAACACTTTTGTATTATTATTTAGTGATTACCCTAGAGTTTACTATGCACATGGTTCACTTATTACAATTATCTAAAATTCCCAAACAATGTAAGGAACCTACAAGCATTTGATTCCACTCATATCCTTTTGCCCTTTTCCTTACTGTTTTTTTATATCTTACTCTAACATTCATTAGAAGCTTACAAGACATTACCATTGTTGTTGCTTTAAAAACTCAATATTATATTATCTCTACCCACACATGTATCTTTCAATTGCATTTTACTGTTTTATTGATTTATCCCTTCCTACAATTTTTGTCAAAGTTCACTTTTTTTCAATTCAAACTTCTGTGAATATTTTTGTATTATAGGTGTCAAATATTTTCCTTGTCTTGGAGAGTATTTAGCAATCAATTTTGAAGGATATTTCCACAATATATATGATTCCAGGTGGGCAGTCCATCCTTTCAGCTTTTTAAAGATGTCAAGAAATCGTTTTCTGATTTTCACATTGCCTGCAGCAAAGTTGGTCATCAATTTTATTATTGCTGTTTTTTGGGTAAAATGTCTTATTTTTTTCCTCCCTACTTTTCAGATTTGTCTCTGGTGTCCAGCAATTTGACAAATTTAGCTTTTATAAAAGTTTTTTATATGAAGATGTTTTAAACTATTTTATAAAAGTTTATCTAATTGTAATATCTCTAATCAACTGCCCACAAGATAAGGAAAAGGAAAAATGTAGACCTCAAACTCAGTTAATTCCATTATCCTTTTTCAGCAAGGGAATTTCTAACCATTGAGAACTGTACTCCTAAATCTCATCTTTAAAAGACGTAAAAAAAATGTGATATCTGGAAAAACAGTCACCTTAAGAAAAATACTAGAAATTTCTGAATCCTTTCAGTTGTCAGTGTCATTTTCAAGTCCATCCTCAATTCATACCTTAGCATAAGTAGCAACTACTGTGTTTTAATCACATACACAGGCAAATACATAGAGTTGGCCCTCATTATTCATGGATCTGTAGTTTTTTAATTTGCCTACCCATTGAAACTTGTTTATAACCTCAAAATCAATAGTTATGATGTTTTCATTGTCACTAATGGGCATGTGCAGAGTAGTGAAACATGAGTCACCCACTGTGTACATTCCCAGTGGAGATCAAACATGGTGAACCTTTGCCACATTTCATCTCTCAGATTGTGAACAGGTGTCATTTTCTTGGTCTATTTAGTGTGAGGGTTTTTGACAGGTTTTTTGCATTTGGGGCATTTTTGCTTTTTATGCTATTTTGTGCACATTTTGCTTACTGTGCTATTTTAAATGGTCCTCAGGCATAACACTTAAGTACTGTCTAGTGTTTTTAAACACACAAAGGCTAGGATATGTCTAATGGAGAGAATATATGTGCTAAATAAGATTTGTTAAGGCATGAATTTAGTGCTTTTGATTATGAGTTCAATGTTGGTGAATCAACAAAATATATTAAATAAGGTGTCTTTAAAAAGAAATAAAACACATATAAATAAGATTACACAACTACCAAGAATAATAAGAATTAGCTATAAAGTAGAAAAGCTTTGAAAGAAGTAAAATTGAACATCAAGCAGAATATAAATATTCACAGATTTGAAAAATAATCTCTAGTTATTATGGACGTGAGTTTGAGTGAACTCCAGGAATTGGTGATGGACAGGGAGGCCTGGTATGCTGCAATTCATGGGGTCACAAAGAGCTGGACATGACTGAGCAACTGAACTGAACTGAACTGATGAACTGGTGAAGTTCAACTATTAATAAAATGCTCTGCAAGAACACACAACTGAGTATTTCTGAAGAAAAAAAAGTGAAATTAAATCTAATTTGTAACTTATTTTTGGAGGAAGGGACTTTTTAGGTTTTTAATACACTTCTGAATGGAAATATATTCTCTCTCAAAATGCCAACAACACCTGGACTTGCTACTTCTATCTTTCAGTCCTTATTCCCATAGACTGAGCGTGCTTACAAGGTCTGTATAACTAAAGCTATGATTTTTCCAGTAGTCATGTGTGGATATGAGAGTTGGACTATAAAGAAAGCTGAATGCCAAAGAATCAATACTTTCAAATTGTGGTGCTGGAGAAGACTCTTGAGAGTCTCTTGGACACCAAGGATATCAAACCAGTCAATCCTAAAGGAAATCATCCCTGAATACTGGAATGACTGATGCTGAACCTGAAGCTCCAATAGTTTGGCCACTTGATGAGAAGACCAACTTACTGGAAAAGACCCTGATGCTGGGAAAGATTGAGAGTAGGAGGAGAAGGAAACGACAGAGGATGAAATGGTTGAATGACATCATCAACTCAATGGACATGAGTTTGAGCAAGCACTGGGAGATGGTGAAGGACAGGGAAGCCTGGCGTGCTGCCGTCCATAAGGTCTCAGAGTCAGACATGACTTAACTGAAAAACAAGTGACTTGAGGAGCATCTATGACAATAATCAATGAAGTAGAGGCTACTTTATACACGGTCATATTAGGTGATATTCATTCTACACTGTTCTGGCTCTTTGGGAATAGTGTAGGAAAGAGGTTCAGAGCCCATACTCAGGCCAGACCTCTGAGCTGGAGTGTAGCCCTTTCACTTAACAGCCATGCAATGTTAGACGTGTGTGTGTGTGTGTGTGTGTGTGTTAGTCGCTCAGTTATGTCCAACTCTTTGCAACCCCATGAACTGTAGCTCACCAGACTCCTATGTCCATGGAATTCTCTAGGGAAGAATACTGGAGTGGGTAGCCATTTCCTTCTCCAGGGAATCTTCACAACTCAGGGACAGAACCCAGGTCTCCCACATTGCAGGCAGACTCTTTACCATCTGAGTCTCAAGGGAAGCCCTAAACGTTGGATATACTACTTAAATTCCATATCCTTGAGTTTCTTCATTTATAAATCATGATGAAAATAATATTATCTCAAAGAGTTAGGAAGAGAATTAAATAATTAACATTTCTAGCTGGAATCAAGGTTGCTGGGAGAAATATCAATAACCTCAGATATGCAGATGACACCATCCTTATGGCAGAAAGTGAAGAGGAACTAAAAAGCCATTTGATGAAAGTGAAAGAGGAGAGTGAAAAAGTTGACTTAAAGCTCAACATTTAAAAAACTAAGATCATGGCATCTGGTCCCATCACTTCATGGGAAATAGATGGGGAAACAGTGGAAACAGCATCAGACTTTATTCTTGGGGGCTCCAAAATCACTGCAGATGGTGATTGCAGTTATGGGATTAAAAGATGCTTACTCCTTGGAAGGAAAGTTAAGACCAACCTAGATAGCATATTCAAAAGCAGAGACATTACTTTGCCGACTAAGGTCCGTCTAGTCAAGGCTATGGTTTTTCCTGTGGTCATGTATGGATGTGAGAGTTGGACTGTGAAGAAAGCTGAGTGCCGAAGAATTGATGCTTTTGAACTGTGGTGTTGGAGAAGACTCTTGAGAGTCCCTTGGACTGCAAGGAGATCCAACCAGTCCATCCTAAAGGAGACCAGTCCTGGGTGTTCATTGGAAGGACTGATACTGAAACTGAAACTCCAGTACTTTGGCCACCTCATGTGAACAGTTGACTCATTGGAAAAGACCCTAATGCTGGGGAATTGGGAGCAGGACGAGAAGAGGACGACAGAGGATGAGATGGCTGGATGGCATCACCGACTCGATGGAGATGAGTTTGGGTAAACTCTGGGAGTTGGTGATGGACAGGGAGGCCTGGTGTGCTGCGATTCATAGGGTCACAAAGAGTCGGACACGACTGAGTGACTGCACTGAACTGATAGCACATAGCAGAGTGTCTGTCAATCACACATGATAAAAATGGCTCAGTTGAGGTAGGAGATAGACTCCCTGGGCTGGGTTGCTGGTGTTTGTCACATGGAGTAAAATTGAAGCTTTGCTTTCTCCCAGACACTTCAAAGATAAATCTAGTGGCATATGATGAGCTCTGCTGAAATAAAGAGGTAAGATGACCACTCCAGAGGTTAAGGAAGCTTCCCTGACTGCACAGGCACAGAAAGACTCCTTGGGGGTCAAAAAGTAGGGGTGTGACTCCATAATAGGTGATGCCAAGACCCTATGGTCTCTATGGTGGAAGCCATCTTAGCAAAAAGTTGTGCACACTTGTTGGAAGGGTCCCAAAGCAGGGTGGGTGTGAGAAAAGAAACAAGATAATTACCCAGAGGTAAAGAAAGACCCAGAAGAACTGTCCTACATAAGTGATTTAAATTACCTCTTACTGTGCTCCTCTTTCAAGATGACTGCATGCCTCTCTGGTTGTGTATTTCTGCTTTGCTTGTGACTCTGTTTTTCTGTGTGGTCTCCTATATGTTGTATTATATCTCTAACTATAAATTTTGTACTTGGTTTTGCATTTTTGCCTCCTTGAAACATTATTGCTTTCAAACAGGCAAGAGTCAGGGAACTTTGCTTCTAACTTCTAGCCCCTGGTGAACTAGCAGCTAGGTTCAATTTCTGGGCAGGGAAATAAGATCCTACTTTAAGACTCCTATCTCTCTGAGAATACAGCTATCATCATTTTTATTAGCAGTCCTATGTACAAGATAAATTTGCACTAGGTGAAGATGTGAGTGTCTGAATTATCATACTGAAGGTGTAATGACTTGGAAGGGGGAACTTGGACCACCCCGTGAGACTGTGTCTTTCTCCATTTTCTGCTCAGCATCCAAATTATAATGCTATGTTTTAGATGTAGATATTGCCTGCCTATAGATCAAAGTTACTTTTATAGAACTTGAACCTGATTTTACAATTTCCCCCTTAAGACCTTTCAATTCCCCATGCACACAGAATGTTTCAAACTTTACTGCAATCTGTCTCCAACCAAAGATATCCTGATTCAACTGTATCAAGAGAAAAATATGAGAGTAAAGATTTCTACCATGTCCCATACAAGGATACAAGAAGCATGCCTAGAGTATTGAGTTTAGCTCTAGATAATGTACTGCCTAAACATCATCAAGAAATGGCAGTTTGAACAACACCAAAGCAGAAAGAAAAGAAAGGACTGCCCTGGTGGCTCAGGTGGTAAAGAATCTGCCTGCAATGCAGGAGACCCAGGTTCAATCCCTGGGTCAGGAAGATCCCCTGGAGAAGGGAATGGCAACCACTCCAGGATTCTGGCCTAGAGATTCCCATGGACAGAGGAGCCTGTTGGGCTACAGTTCAGGTGATCACAAAGAGTCAGACATGACTGAATGACTAACACTCACTCACTTAAAGCAAGAAGAGAGGATTCAGAATCAGATCCTTATGAACAAATCAAGGATCAGCCTAAAAACAGATCATTTAATGGGAAAGGCAGAGGAGGAGAGAGTCACGTGTCTGTTCCTGTTCTCCAGGAAGTGTTCTGACCTATCTCTGTGTGCAGGTGGAGGACATGAAGATGAATTTCCATTTACCTGTATGAAAACACAGCAGGCTGCCTCAAAGGAAGTCTATGACTTTAAAAATGAGCTTAAAATGTTACCTTGCCTCTTAGAACTGTATTCATCTTTGAGTAGTTCTGATGAACAAAGTAGAAGCTGGGAGAATATGTAAACCAGGAGTAATAGTTTAAAACCAAATTCTAATCTTACCCTTTATGATAATCATGAATATGTAGTGTTCATGGGCAGTCTCCAAACAGCTTCCAGATAGTAAAAGAGGAAATTAAAAATACATAAAGAATTTTATATATCGTAATACTCCTTCTGTTTGCAAGCAAAGAAGGTTTCCAAGCTCTTCAAATCACACAATTGAGGTCTTACTTCTAAAACTCATGTAAACACTGCAATAGTCTGTCATCCAAAATCAAAGGTCAGTTTAAATCTCATTCTTTATCAAAAATCAAGTTTAAAAGATTCAAAGAATATTTTGGCCTTCACAATTCCATTTCCTCATTTTAGAAAAAGCAAAACTTGACTGATGTTCAATTAAATCTGCAGACTCAAATGTTTCCCAGTTTTGCATAGGGCCTTTGCAAAGGATTAATATACTAACTATTGTTATCTTCTAATCTTAGAAAAGCCTTAAATAGGCAACAGTGTATCAGGGACAGAAAGCATTACTCCCTTGCAATTTGCAAAAGGAATCTCTGAAAGCAAAACAAAACAAACAAAAAATCCTCTGCCTCACAATGCTGAGAAAATGTTTAAGGAAGGGAAGAGAAAGAAGTTTTTATACATCCTCTTGTTAACATTCACAAATTACTTTTTTAATGACATTACAACAAGATAAATTTAAACTTAAATTTACATCAGTAAATTAATGTAATAATGTTAATCATCACTCTTAAGGCTGAACAAAGGCGTTTTCACAAGAGAAACATTTTCTTATATTCCTTCACAAAGTTTCCTCCCAATTGGCTGTAATGAATTTGTTCTCCTTGCAGAGTTGCTGATATTAATATCCTGCAAACTTCTGTCTCTACAGAGTGTTTTTCATAGTGAGGTGTTGAAATAGGAGCGAGCACAGATTATCTCCTAAATCAGTATTTCTCAAACTTTGCAAGCTTCACAATCACCTGGAAGCCTTGTTAAAACCAAGATTGCTTCTACAACCTGGCTACCATCAACAGATGAATGGATAAAGATGTGGTACATATATACAGTGTAATATTACTCGGCCATAAAAAGGAATGAATTTGAACTAGTTGTTATGTAGATGAACCTAGAGCCCGGTATACAGTGTGAAGTTAGGTCAGAAAGAGAGAAACAAATATCGAATAATTAGGCATATATATAGAATCTAAAAAATGGTACTTAATGAACCTATTTGCAGGGCAGGAACAGAGAAGCAGCCTTGAGGACACAGTGGGGGAAGGGAAAGGTGGGATGAATTGGGAGAGCAGCATTGTCATATATACTATGAAAAGTGAAAGTGAAAGTCACTTAATCATGTCTGACTCTTTGCAACCCCGTGAACTATACAGCCCATGGAATTCTCCAGACCAGAATACTAGAGTGGGAAGCCTTTCCCTTCTCCAGGGGATCTTCCCAACCCAGGGATCGAACCCAGTCCCCCCACATTCTTGGAGGATTCTTTATTAGCTGAGCCACAAGGGAAGTCCAAGAATACTGGAGTGGGAAGCCTATCCCTTCTCCAGTGGATCTTCCCAACCCAGGAATCAAACAGGGGTCTCCTGTATTGCAGGCGGATTCTTTACCAACTGAGCTTTCAGAGAAGTCCATATATACCATACCGTGTGTAAAACAGAGAGCTAGAGGGAAGCAACTGGATAAGCTCAGTGCTCTGTGATGATGGGCGGGGGCGACGGTGAGATGGAGGTGGGTAGGGGGGAGGTGCAAGTGAGAGGGGATACATGTATACTTACAGCTGATTCATGTTGTTGTATAGCAGAAACTAACACAACATTGTAAGGCAATTATCCTCCAAAATAAAAATAAGCAAAAAGACAAAAAAGAAGATGATAATATGGGGTACGTGTAATATAATGTAATAAACAAGTTGGGTAAAGAATCTGCCTACAATGCCTAGACGTAGATTCAATCGCTGGGTTGGAAAGATTCTCTGAAGAAGGAAATGGCAACTCAATCCAGTATTCTTGCCTGGAAAATCCCATGGACAGAGGAGCCTGGTGGGTTACAGTTTGAGGGATCACAAAGAGTCAGAAATGACGGCGCGACTAACACTACTACCACCAAAAAAAAAAGAGAGAGAGAGAGAGATTTCTGACCCAGCCTTCCTCCAGAGTTTCTGATTCAGTACCTTTGCAAGGGGCCAGACAACCTGCATTTCTCACAAGTTTCCAGGTGAAATAAAGCTGCTGGTCCAAGGACCACTGTTTAAGAACCACAGGCCTAAATTCCACTTCTGAGTCATTTATCAAGAGCTCTCAAGCCAATCTCACTTCTCACTCAAACCTCAAAGACAACCACTTATTTGGGGGCTCTTTTACTTACTCAACTAGGAAAGAGGATTCTAGTCACCACAGTATTGTGCAAGACACTCATTTTTTTTTTCTCCTGCTCACTTTTTAAACAGTGATTCCACAAAATCAAAACCATCTTCTCTCTCTCTCTCTCCATTTCTCCCTTTTTGTCTCATGGGATGGTATCTTTGGTTCTCTAAGGATGTCATATCTATCCTCCCATTTTGAGGTGCAAAGATTTAGTCAAGACCCTGCCCACTGTTTCCATGCACATCACGATTAGATCAGAGACCTATAACCTCAGCCTCTTTCGTCTTCGTGGAGGGTCATATACTTACGTTTACTCTTTTGCCTTTTCAGTCTCATATCCATAATTGTATGCCAAGACTAAAAATTATTTAAGTAGGAACAAAATACTTCCTGCCTCTCAGTGCTTACTCATTTCCAGCAGTTTTTTTCTCACTTGAGAAATGATTCAAAACTGCTTGTTACATTTGTTACATCTATTAATTGTCAGCTTCAAAGCTGTCCAGCATCTTGCTCACTTCCATTGTTAACCCTGCTAACATGCCACTCTCTCCATCGGGAAGCCTTGATCCTCTTCTTCAAAGTAAGCCCCTCTTTCTCCTAAGATGAAAGCTCTTAACATGACTTAAAACTGGCCTCTCCCACAAAGACTTTCCAGACCCAACTCAAGATCCTATAATAACTTTAGCAATTCTTTGATAGTGAACACAACCCAAACATATTTGTGTGTACATGTTTCTGGTGATGTTGCCTAGTTCAATTAGAACATTTCTCCAGGTAAGGAACTCCTTCCTTACTTCCTTTGTTACTGGTACCAGGGCTGTGTGACATGAAGGATCTTAGTTTCCCAAACCATGGATGGAACTAGTACCACCTGCAGTGGGAGTGTGAAGTCTTAACAACTGGACTGCCAGGAGATTCTCAGAAGCATCTTTGTTTTAGAGATGGACTAATGTAACTCCAGCATTCTTGCCTGGAGAATTTCATGGACAGAGGAGGCTGGTGGGTTACGTCTATAGGGTTGCAAAGAGTTAGACACAACTGAAGCAGTTTAGCACACACACAAAGTGGCACAAACACTTGTGCAAGTGACTCTTTTGTTCCATCCAATCCCTCTGGACCACACAGGCCTCTTGTGACCCTTGTCACAAGCTCTGTTATTGCAATTATGGGAAATATTATCTTAATGCCATTTACCTGCTTTTAAAGTACAAAAAGCCACTTCCCTGGTGGTTCAGATAGTAAAGAATCCACCTGCAATGCGGGACATGTGGGTTTAATCCCTGGGTTGGAAAGATCCCCTGGAGGAGGGCATGGCAACCCACTCTAGTATTCTTGCCTGGGGAAATCCCATGAACAGAGGAGCCTGGCGGGCTACAGTCCATGAGGTTGCAAAGAGTCAGACACGACTGAATGACTAAACATAACACAGACAACAAATTACTTTGGGTTGAGAACTAGAGCATAAAAATATTAAGTCAATTTACATAAACTTGATAAAATTTCAAGAATATATAGATAGGTGGATAGTTAGGTGATAGACAATTAGGTAGACAGACAGGTACAGAGAGCCAGAAAGACAATCTCTTTATAACTTTTCATTTTATATTCAGTATAGTTGATTAACAATGTTGCACTAGCCTCAGGTGTATAGCAAAGTGATTCAGTTATACAAATACTTGTATCTATTCTCTTTCCAATTCTTTTCCCATTTAGGTCGTTACATAATGTTGAGCGGAGTTCCCTGTGCTACACAGTAGGTCCTTCTCGGTTATTCATCTTAAATATAGTAGTGTGTACATGAAAGATAGACAATCTTAATGAATGCTAAGGGAAAGGAAATGTAATACTGAATAACTCCTAGGAAAAGGTGTATTGAATTTCTGTTACTCTCAGGGCCAAAGATGAATTCATCTTATGTAAGTGTAGGTGAAGAATGGATGAGACTTCATCATACAATGTTTGTTGAATGAATTCATTTTCCTGAGTACACATTCTGGTTTCAGATGCTATGTATGCCAAGACAGTCCTTCCTGCAGCTAAAGCACACACAGTCTAACGGAAAATAAAATAAACTGCAGTCCAGTGTGTCCAGTGTTTTAAGTTATGGCATCAGACACTTGCTCACAGGAGGTTAATGGAGGATTGGGAGATGAGAAAGTGAGGCTGGAATATTTTTTGAGGTGTTTGCTGAGAACTTATAGGTGTGAGATAGATAAAAGAGAAAGAAAAATAAAGAATAAAGAGAAAGGAAGATTTAAGTGGGTAAAGAAGATGATTTGTAGGTTGCATGTGTGTGTGTTAGCCACTCAGTCACATCCAGCTCTTTGTGACCCCATGGACTGTAGCCTGCCAACTCCTCTGTCCATGGAGTTCTCCAGGCAAGAATACTAGGAGCTAATGAAAGGAGTAAAAGAGAACTTCAAGAAAGAAGAGAAGTGGTGGAGAGTGACAAACACACTTTTATTTACCAAGTCCTGGTCTGAGTGTGAAAATATAATATTTTAATCATTCGAATCACTGATAGATTTTTATTGCCTTTCTTTGCATCACTGAAATCTTAAGGTAAAATGGTAAGCTATCCCAAGAAGGCTTATGAAAAGGTTAACTAAAACATTTAAAATTATTGAGGAAATAACTCAAAACATATGAATAACTCAATGTAAAAATACCTATCACAGCATAATATATAAGAATGCCTTTGACGCCAAGATCCAAGAACTGTTAATTATTATAAAGCTACATGATGAAATGTGATACAACCATTGACATTTTCATGAAGATTTTTATAATACTATAACAAGCATTTTTACTGCATAGGACATAGAGAGGGAGAGAAGAGAAAGGAGGGATAAAAAGAGGAAGAGAGGAGAACAGTAAAGGAGATGGAAGATGAAGAGGAAAATGAAGCATGAAGAAAATTTCCTACTCCATTCCTACTCCATTTTCTACTCCAGGGATATTCCTGAGCTAGGAATTGAACCCACATCTCCTTCATTATCAGGAGGATTCTTTACTACTGAGCCAGCAGGGAAGCCCAATAGACGGACACGTACAGGCTATCTGAAATGACTTCATTTCAGACCAATTATTTTAACATTCGATCCTTACTCAGCTGCCTAATGATAAACAAGAGTTAGTCCCATGTTTTCCAGGATACGTTTTTGGTAACAATCATTCTAGAGGAGTATTAACAGATGTTGCACACACCAAAATTAGTTTCCTAGTAAGGAAAGATTGAGCAATCCTAGGTTAAACTAGCTTCTTATTTGTAGCAGGAATTCCCAGAAATGTAGGGTAATGGGCAACATGAATCTCCAATTAGGTATATATATTACAGCATTTCACAAATGTATGTGACNGTATTAACAGATGTTGCACACACCAAAATTAGTTTCCTAGTAAGGAAAGATTGAGCAATCCTAGGTTAAACTAGCTTCTTATTTGTAGCAGGAATTCCCAGAAATGTAGGGTAATGGGCAACATGAATCTCCAATTAGGTATATATATTACAGCATTTCACAAATGTATGTGACCACTAAATATTTCAGTGTAGTGGAATTATTCCATGAAGCTAATTTAATGCCAAACACATGTGCAGGAATTTTTCACTTATAATGATAGCATTTACTTTTAAGGAACAAAACAAAATTACTTGAAACATTAGCAGCATATGTCTCTGTGACATTAGATTAGCAAAGAATTTCAGAACCCCCCTCTACTATCTTATTTTCAACTCTGACTCTGCCAAAAAGTCTTCTCTTCCCAAGGATTAGCTGAATATATTTGCCATTAATTTCAATGCCCTGACTTCCACTGGACCAACCTACATCATTATTTCGGCTCAGAATCCTTCTTGAACTTCATATTCAAGTGTCCAACTCACTCCTAAATAGTACTTTCTCAGTATTTCATTGTCACAATATGACCAACTCTCTCATATCACAATATAACCAACTCTACTAACCTTCTGTCTTTTTTATCTTAATGATAAAATAGCTCCCTACCCAGCTACTCAAGCTGGAATCTAGTGGTCTGCTCTCACTTCCACAGACTGTCCCTTCATGACCAACTTGTTCCCTCGGCTTATTCATAGTTTTGATCCTCCATTACTTGGCCTGTGAGACACCAGGTCAAGACCTATCTCTATCTGATTCTTTCTGGTAAACTCTCAGCCAATTATTGCAAGACTTACCTGGATCATTTGCTTAGATTTTCTTACTTGAAACGTTAAAAAAAAAAAAAAAAAAGCTTCAATTTATTTTTTAATGCCACCACACAGATTGCTGTTTAATCTATGTATTTATTGGGGAAGGGCATGGCAACCCACTCCAGTATTCTTGCCTAGAGTATCCCATGGACAGAAGAGTCTGGTGGGCTACAGTCCATGAGGTCACAAAGAGCTGGACACAACTGAAGTGACTTAGCACACAAGCACGCACTATGAATTTATGAGTCAGACTCAGGCACTTCTGAAAGAACTGGGAATATTAAAATCATAAAATACATCACTTCAAATCACTGATATTGGAAAAACTGGATATAAATTCTGGAATAAAGTAAAATAATTATTAGCTACTTACTTCACATCAATAAATAAAACATTCCAGATAAGATTAAAGATCTAACTGTACTTAAAATAGTTTAGTAATCTTGAGATGAAAAAGGTGGAAAAGACTTTCTAAGGTAAACTTGAAAGCAGGAATAATAGGCATAATTGTAGATATAATATAGGAAAAACTCCTGAAGTAAAAACCTGAACTTGCAAATTAAAACGGCTTCCTTTGTAGCATTCATAATGATAAAAAGCCAGCATCTAAAATGGCTTTAATATTTTCTGAATTCCAAGGATAAAGAGAGAATTCTAAAAGGAATTCAAGCAGAAAAAAAAAAAAAAAGTTTCCCAAAGAAAAGAATACATTTTATTTAAGATTTCTTTGAACAGTAACAATATGAAATGAATCACCAGTCCAGGTTCGATGCATGATAGTGGATGCTTGGGGCTGGTGCACCGAGCCGACCCAGAGGGATGGTACAGGGAGGGAGGAGGGAGGGTGGTTCAGGATGGGAACACGTGTATACCTGTGGCGGATTCATGTTGATGTATGGCAAAACCAATACAATATTGTAAAGTAATTAACCTCCAATTAAATAAATAAATTTACATTTAAAAAATAACTTCAAATTCTGAAA
This sequence comes from Cephalophus harveyi, assembly GCA_006410635.1. NCBI lineage: Eukaryota > Metazoa > Chordata > Mammalia > Artiodactyla > Bovidae > Cephalophus > Cephalophus harveyi. The sequence continues at coordinate 430,835 of SJYT01043244.1, forward strand.
AGTAGAAACAGTATTGTTTGCTTTGACCAAGAGACAATAAAAGAAGAAAAATATTTTAAACTGTAAATTTTTAAATCCAATCAAATAGAAATTGGGGGAAATAAAACTACATTGTTCTACATAATTCCTGGGACAAAGAAGATATCCAAGATCTAATTACAGACTATTTAGAAAATAAGGATGCTAATAGGGAAATTCTAGTTCCTGACAGATGATGAACTAGCTTGAACTCCTGGGTTCCTCAAAGAAAAAATTAAGAAGTAAATAGTAATGAAAGAAGAGCTCACATCCAAGAACTAATTTGCGAGAACCCCTGGTAGAGAAACAAAGGAATAATCTCCTGAAATCTTTCACCTGGACAAAGAAGAGGCCATCTCTTAAGCTCACCAAAAGATGTAGTAGCTAGCACTTGGGTTCACCACACTTCCTTACATATAACAGAAAGACAATTATAACCCTAGGGGAAACCGAGCTCACAGGCAAAAAACGGCTAGACGATGAGAATGTGACAAATTGTATCTTACAAAGATGCCCACACCAATACGTACATCCAGTCCCACACTCTCCTTGCAATGTAATTGACATTCTCTCTCTGCCCAAAATATATGGTCTATGTTCTTTCCTCTTGAATTTGAGCAAACGTATGTCTGCCTGAAACAGAGGAATAGAACAGAAGTGATGCTCTATGACTTCTAAGGTTAGGATGAGGAAAAAATACAGCTCTTTCTCTCTGTCTCTGTCTCTCTTGGAGCCAAGCCACCATGTTACAAGGAACCTCAAGCCAAGTGAAGAAGCCGCGTGTGGGTTTTCCTTCAGACAGCCACAGCCAGGCCTCTAGGCAACACTTACATCAACCACCAGAAATGTGAGAGATTGTAATTCACATAATTTCAGTCCCCAACATTCAAGTCTTCCCAGCTGAGGGCGCAGACGACATGAGGCAGAGAAAAGCCATCCCTGCTGTACATTGTCTGAATTCATGAACCACAGAAACCACGAGAGACCAAAAAATATATTATTGTTTTTAAAATCATTAAGTTTTGAGGTAATTTGCCAATAAGTTTTTATAGGGCAATAGATTACTAACTCTGTAGTGCATTACTACAAAGAAGAGTTTTATTGTATAAAGCAGAATTAAGAGCAAGAATAAAAGTCTCAAAGAACTAGGGTAAGTTTTAAATAATATGAAACAGACCACAAGTCAAAAGGAAGAACCAAGTGGAATTACTGGATATTGAAAATATAATAGTTGAAATACCAACTGTAATAATGAAATAAAGAACCTACAAAAACAAAGGAGGAATAAAGAAATGAAAATTCAGAGAGAGAAAGGATAGAATAAGATGCCTGTATACAGACAACAGATGTATACAGATAATAGAAATCCCAGAAAATTACAAAGAAAAAGGCTAGAGAGATGTTTAAAGGTATGTCAGTCCAGTTCAGTTCAGTCTCTCAGTCGTGTCCAACTCTTTGGCACACCAGGCCTCCCTGTTCATCACCAACTCCTGGAGTTCACTCAGACTCACGTCCATCGAGTCCGTGATGCCATCCAGCCATCTCATTCTCGGTCGTCCCCTTCTCCTCCTGCCCCCAATCCCTCCCAGCATCAGACTCTTTTCCAATGAGTCAACTCTTCACATGAGGTGGTCAAAGTACTGGAGTTTCAGCTTTAGCATCATTCCTTCCAAAGAAATCCCAGGGCTGATCTCCTTCAGAATGGACTGGTTGGATCTCCTTGCAGTCCAAGGGACTCTCAAGAGTCTTCTCCAACACCACAGTTCAAAAGCATCAATTCTTCGGTGCTCAGCCTTCTTCACAGTCCAATCCATACATGACTACTGGAAAAACCATAGCCTTGACTAGACTAGACGGACCTTAGGCGGCAAAGTAATGTCTCTGCTTTTGAATATGCTATCTAGGTTGGTCATAACTTTTCTTCCAAGGAGTAAGCATCTTTTAACTTCATGACTGCAGTCACCATCTGCAGTGATTTTGGAGCCCAAAAATAAAGGTATGTCTATTTCCCTAAATTACAGAATGATTAAAGATCATAAATACAAAAATCTATAGAATGCAAAGCCGTAGAGAGGCGGGTGACGCTGCAGCCGCAAAGCCCGCCGTGTGGGCGCGATTGGGAGCTTGAGCCCGCTCGCTGCTCCAAGATTACGCCGAGGCCTGCAAGGACGCGGCGGCGGCGGTGCGGGCTCAGCCCGGGAGGGCGGCCGTGTACTTGGGGCTGCTGGGTGGCGCGGCGGCCTGTTGCTCTGTGGCACCGAGAGAGGCAGCCTTCGAGGAGGCACTGCTCGACGCGTCGGGGACCCTCCTGCTGCTGGCGCCCGCCACTCGCAACCGCGACTCGGAGGCGTTCGTGCAGCGGCTGCTCTGGCTGCGGGGTCGCGGCCTTCTGCGCCACGTGAGCCTGGGCCTCTGCTCGCTGGTGTACGAGGCGCCCTTCGACGCGCAGGCCAGCCTCTACCAGGCTCGCTGTCGCTACCTGCAGCCCCGCTGGACCGACTTCCCGGACCGGATTCTGGATGTGGGCTTCGTGGGCCGCTGGTGGGTGCTGAGGGCCCGGATGCGCGACTGCGACATCAACAACGACGAGTTCCTGCACCTGCCGGCTCACCTGCGCATCGTCGGGCCCCACCAGCTGCAGTCGGAGGCCAAAGAGCTGCTCTTCGACGAGAAATACAAGCCCGTGGTGCTCACCGATGACCAGGTGAACCAGGCGCTGTGGGAGGACCAAGTTTTGCAGAAGGAGAAGGACCAGCTCGCCCTGAGTCAGCCCGACTCGCTGCTGCCTTCGGAGGTCGCGAGATGAAACTTAGATCCCCCAGGTCCCGACCGGGCCCCCGGCCCCCAGCCCCCGCAGAATGCTGGCCCGGGAATGTGCAGTTGGTGCGTGTGAGCCTCAAACGCAGAGTGGTGGAAGTAAATATTTGCAGCGTTCTCTCCCTGGGTTTTGGAGAAGGCAGTGGCAACCCACTCCAGTGTTCTTGCCTGAGAAATCTCACAGACAGAGGAGGCTTGTGGGCTCCAATCCACGGAGTTGCAGAAGAGTCCCACTCGAGTTAGCAACGGAACAATGCAGGAGATGTAAGTGATGGAGTTCAGTCCCTGGGCTGGGAAGATCCCCTGGAGGAGGGCATGGCAACCCACTCCAGTATTCTTGCCTGGAGAATCCCCATGAACAGAGGAGCCTGGTGGGCTACAGTCTACAGGGTCACAAAGAGTTGGACATGACTGAAGCGACTTAGCATGCACATGTTATAGCAAAACTTAAGAACATCAAATTCATAGATAATGGATGATTTTTTGCTTTTTTGTGTTTTTCATTGGTTTCCTACATTAAATTTATGGTTAGAAAACATGAAAAAATATTTGGGACGGTTAGGAATTACTTTCTCCAGAAATCCTTCCCTATCCATCTTCCTCTGAGGACAGATCAAGTGTTCCTATTTTTGCATTTCATAATATCCTGTTCACATCTCAGAAGTTGTTCTTACCATGCTGCATCTATCCCCACCTATTAGTATGTTGTTGTATGTTGTTGTTGCTGTTGTTGTTGTTGTTGTTGCTGTCTTGTCCAACTGTTTGGAAACCCTGACTGTAGCCCACCAGGCTCCTCTGTCCATGGGATTTCCCAGACAAGAATACTGAAGTGAGTTGCCATTTCCTTCTCCAGGATATCTTCCTGACCCAGGGATTGAACCCTAGTCTCCTGTATTTGCAGGCAGATTCTTTACCGCTGAGCCACCAGGGAAGCCCATTAACAACGTTGAGTGATTATTAACTAGAGTGACACATCAAAACCCCAGGGAACATGTTTTGTTATTGGTGATGGAGTTTCTTAATCTACTTGCTCAGGTTCCACTGCAGGGTTTCTAAATCTAAATCTCTAGGAGTGGAATGCAAGATTTAAAAAAATACACCAAGATTTACCTTCTTCAGAACCACCAGTCTAGTGGAAGGGACTATGTTTGTCTCTGTGTCCTACAACTTTACACAGTACCTGGTATGTAGGATATGATCTGAAAATATCAGTTGAATGAACACGTGAAATATGACTTTCAACTTGTACACGTTTGTGAAATTTGTGTCTCCAGAAACCACAGCAGTTTGTTTTGTGGTATGATCACTCAATTTCATTTATTAATCCCCTTGTTGTCTTCTCCACTGTCTAATACTCTTATGTATTTTGTCACGGATCAAGCTTTATTTCACTATTAATATACTGTCAAGGACCTTAGTTTCAAATGAACATTTTTCTCTCTAATGCTAGATATTGGACAGCTTAGATTGACATTTCTCGTGTATCTCTGCATTCCAAATTTAGGTGTGGTACAAAGTTGTTTTATTCCATGGACTAGATTTCTCAACTTCTTCCAGAATAATATTATGCAGGTTTCTGGGTTTTAAAAAAGGCACCGAGTTTGGACCTCAGAAATAGAAAAGGGGTTAAAATTGCTAAATGTATCAAGAAACCAGTAACTTGTCCTTCTTTAGAATTTCAAACAAGAGTGGTAAATATTATCATTAAATGTAGAAGTTTTTATAAAACAACCGCTTATTTTCCACTATGCTTTTTGAGAAGAATCCACATGTGGGTCTCCAGCCACAGTGATTATTTTAGCTTTGAAATGGTTAGGAAAATCTAGACAATCCTTTGGCAGTTTTTTTTTTTTTTTT
>SJYT01043248.1:0-10566 GCA_006410635.1 Cephalophus harveyi
TGGGGTTGCAAAGAGTCGGACTGAGTGACTGAAGCGAACTGAACTGATACAATTACTGCCTCTCTAATTGGCATCACTATTAACACTGCAACTTTCATCACTATTGTCCTCTTCAAATAATCATGAGTTGTTTTAACTTCAAAAAATGAGATTTAATATATTTTCAGAACTTGCCATAAGATGTATGTGTATGACCCAGGAAAAACGATAAAGATTGACTTCAAAAAGAAACCCCAGAATCCTCTCTGCTTCTTTTATATGTCTACCATTCAATACCCCCCCAACAAGGAAAATAATGTTTAATATCTGAGCCATAATTTTTTTTAGAAAATTTTACTAAGTGTATAATTTTTATTTATCTTACTTTCTTGGATTTTTTAGTTGAAATATATTTGATTTACCACATTATTTAAGTTTCAGTTGTACAGCATAGTGATTCACAATTTTTTAAAGATTATGTATTTCTTCCACATAATGACTTATCAGAAATTATTTCTTCTGGAATTTCTAGCTCCAAAATTTCTAGCATAGGCAGAATAGAGTTTTTATGATTTATACACTAGAAAATATTTTTGGAACTTCTCTCATACAGTTTTTTTTTAACCTATTCTTTCCTTGATTCAAGGGAGATAAGATATAATACAAAATTTGTTAGCCTCATTTTAGTGCTTATAGACTTAGTTGGACATACACCTATACCGTATATAAGGGGATGCCCAACAGAGACTAATCTATTCACCAAGGAAATGGCTAGAGACCTCAAAGCAGCATTTCATATAGTTATTAGAGCTTTTTTGTTGTTGTTTTCCTCTGTACGGTCTTGAGAGGTGATCCAGAGAGAGAAAAATATTTCTGAATTGAGAGAATATAATAAAATCCAGGTCTCCAAAAATGTCCATAAGTACAGCAAGAGACTCATAATATCTATGCCCTTTTCCACTAAATAAGCTATTTTAGGGGCATGATTTAATAATAGAGCATAGTATGTTTTAAAATGAAAAATAATGTTTTTGGAAAATAAAATGGTATTGAGTGGTTCAGAGTCAAATTATGGTCATCAGTCAACTTAAATTATGACCTTTCTGATTTGTAAAGGAAGTTCTTTATTTTAACATCAAATAATAATTATAATGGTAATCCACAATGCCTTGAGAGTTTAGTTTTAAATGGCTGTGATGTGCCGTGCTTAGTCATGCCCGACTCTTTGTGACCCCATGGACTGTAGCCCACGAAGCTCCTCTGTCCATGGGGATTCTCCAGGCAAGAATACAGGAGTGGGTTGCCATGCCCTCCTCCAGGGAATCTTCCCAACCCAGGGATCGAACCCAGGGCTCCAGCACTGCAGGCTGATCCTTTACCATCTGAGCCACAGGCAGCCCAAGAATACTGGAGTGGGCAGCCTATCTCTTCTTCAGAGGATCTTCCCAACCCAGGAATCAAACCAGGGTCTCCTGCATTGCAGGCAGATTCTTCACCAGCTGAGCTGCCAGGGAAGCCCTTTAAGTAACTATATATAGATACAAAGACATGGTTTAGAGAAACTGCTAGATGTGAAAATGCAGTAAACACTCCCTCAGTCTCACCCCAGGCAGAGAGATGAAGACATCCTTTGACCACACACCTAACTTTGAAACTCACTGGTGGACCAAGGGAAACGGCAAGGAACAGGGAATGCAAACCTCCTGAAAGAGCCTGGGGCTCCCCTCCACTTTATTTCCTCCTCTGTGTTTCCTCAGCAATGAGAAATGCTCTTTTCTTCAGCTGTTGTTGTTCAGTTACTAAGTCATGTCTAACTCTCTGCTACCCCATGGACTGCAGCATGCCAGGCTTCCCTATCCTTCACCATATACTGGAATTTGCTCAGACTCATGTCCCTTGAGTCAGCTATGCCATCCAACCATCTTATTCTCTGTCATCTCCTCTCCTCCTGCCTTCAGTCTTCATGTTGTTCAGTTACTAAGTCATGTCTAACTCTCTGCTACCCCATGGACTGCAGCATGCCAGGCTTCCCTATCCTTCACCATATACTGGAATTTGCTCAGACTCATGTCCCTTGAGTCAGCTATGCCATCCAACCATCTTATTCTCTGTCATCTCCTCTCCTCCTGCCTTCAGTCTTCCCCAACATCAGGATTTTTTCCAGTGAGTTGGCTCTTCTTATCAGGTGGCCACAGTATTGGAGCTTCAGCTTCAGCATCAGTCTTTTCAATGAATATTCAAGGTTGATTTCCTTTAGAATTGACTGGTTTAAGCTCCTTACAGTCAAAGGGACTCTCAAGGGTCTTCTCCAACACCACAGTTTGAAAGTATCAGGTGTCTCTGTTTTTTAATATGCTGTCTAGCTTTGTCATAGCTTTTCTTCCAAGAAGCAAGCATTCATCTTTTATTTTCATGGTTGCAGTCATTGTCCTCAGTGATTTTGGAGTCCAAGAAAAGAAAGTCTGTCACTGCTTCCATTTTTCCCTTCTATTTGCCATGATCGTAGTTTTTTGAATGCTGAGTTTTAAGTCAGCTTTTGCACTCTCTTCTTTCACCCTTGTCAAGAAGCTCTTTAGCTTCTCTTTGCTTTCTGCCATTAGGGTGNTTCCCTTCTATGTGCCATGATCTTAGTTTTTTGAATGCTGAGTTTTAAGTCAGCTTTTGCACTCTCTTCTTTCACCCTTGTCAAGAGGCTCTTTAGCTTCTCTTTGTTTTCTGCCATTAGGGTGGTATCATCTGCATATCTGAGATTGTTGATATTTCTCCTGGAAATCTTGATTCCAGCTTGTGTTTCATCCAGCCTGGCACTTCACATGATGTACTCTGAAAGTAAGTTAAATAAGCATGGTAACAATATACAGCCTTGATATACTCCTTTCCCAATTTTAAACCAATCCATTGTTCTAACTGCTGCTTCTTGAACTGCATACAGGTTTCTCAGAAGGCATATAAGGTGGTCTGGTATTCCCATCTCTTTAAGAATGTTCCACATTTTGTTGTGATCCACACAATCAAAGACTAGTCAATGAAGCAGAAGTAAATCTTTTTTCTAGAATTCTCTTGCTTTTTTGATGATCCAGCAGATGTTGGCAATTTGATCTCTAGTTCCTCTGCCTTTTCTAACTATAGCTTGTATATCTGAAAGTTCTTGGTTGACATACTGGTGAAGCATAGCTTGAAGGATTTTGAGTGTTACCTTGCTAACACGTGAAATGAGCACAATTGTATGGTAGTTTGAACATTCTTTGGCATTGCCCTTCTTTGGGACTGGAATGCAAACTGACCTTTTCCAGTCCTGAGGCCATTGCTGAGTTTTCTAAATTTGCTGGCATATTGAGTGTAGCACTTTACCAGCATCATCTTTTAGAATTTGAAATAGCTCAGCCAGAATCTTGTTTGCAGGGAATAAGGAAAAATGAATTTTTAGGCTTCATCTCCTCTTATGAGGATGGTGCCATCGTAAGAACAGCATATAGCCACAACCTCAGCTTCCATCCTGAGAAGACCTACAATAAGCCCTGCTGTTTGCCCTTAGGTAGAAATTCCCTTTCATCTCTTTTTTTTTTAAAGAAGATTTTCTTTTAATTCAGCTATTTTTTTCCTATTGAAATACTTGGATTCCAGCTAAATAGAAAAGAGAAAATGAATTCTTATACTCTTTTTATTTGGGGCCTGTTAGGTCTGCCTCTAAGAAAATTAAATACTGAATATGATTCAGCTAACTGGTGAGGTGCTATTTTGAAGTTTGTGGAAAATTTTTCTGAGTAATAAAGGTCATATTTTTGTATTGCCTTGTCATGGGTACTTATCTCTTCCTCCAGGGCCAGGGCTGGGTGGTTTACATAGAGAGAAAAAGAGAGAAGAGACAAGAACAAGAGTTAGAGTAGGATAAGATCCTTGATCTCTGTGCTTCATATAGTCTCATAGAAAGTTAGCTTGACTAGAACTGCATACAGAACTGAAAAAAAAAATCTACATTGTGTGACCTTGTATGGAATTAATTTCTTTGCTAGCCTAGGAACAGGAGAACGCTCCTTTTATCCTAGGAAGAGGAGAACTTTCAGAAAGCAGAGTGTGGTGAAAAGAGAGCCATGGATGGGGCCCAGGCCATGACTCACCTTCAGTCTCACCTCCTGGGTACCGCAGAGAGGCCCTGCCTAAGCTCATCAATGCCGTCTCCTCCCATGCTCTGCTAGAAAGAGACTGCTGTGTAGCACAATTACACTTCAGTTAGATGAGTCATGCTCTCCTCCCAGAAGCTGTTTTACAAATAAACAGGATCAAGGGTTCAGAGGGTCTGTCTTCCTAGCAATGGAAGTTTTTACAAGGACATTTCCTCAACAGGAGACTATCTAATATTTCATTATAAACTGAATATATTTTCTAATTATGCTGATGCAATGTGGATTCAAGATTCATTATTGTGTTTAATTTTTCAGTAAGGAAGGATCTATTTGGAGGTGGTTGTCCACTTAAACACAGGCATTCAGATGTCCTCCAGACAGCTGAGTCAACTATGTGCTCCTAAAACCTTTCCGGTTTCATAGAAACAGCAAACAGCTTATAGAGTCAGCAATTATTTTTGAATTATCATCTCCTTGACCTCAAGCAGTTAATCAGAAGTCACTGTCAAGGGATTTCCCTCTGCAGGAAAAGTGGAGGAGTGATAAACAGGTGATAAACTCTATATGAATGTCAGAAAATAAGGTTTGATTCCATGGATTTCTCATATTAGAATTGGGTATATGTGGTTTGTGTTCATATTTATAATATAAAATATTTTCCTTTTTCTCTTCTATTTCCCATGGAAAACATGCTTATCAAATACAGGTAATAAAATAGAAGTATATTATCCATTAAATTATTAATTTAATTAATATGTTTGTTTTGAACATAAATAACTCATGAATCAAGTGTATTATCTAAACATTTCATAATTCACTGAATTTTAAAAGCCTGCAACATCTTCAAGTGGAAAGTATGACTGCCGGCCAAAACTTTCTATAAATTTCTGGAGTCATGTATCAATCACCCAAATCACTGATGTGTAGCAGACTCTATTAAAAATTTAGATAACAAACAAATCTCAACTAATAGAAATGTCAAAAAAAGAGAGAAGTGTTTATTAAAAATTTTGATCTTTCAGCATTTACTGTCAGTCACGTTGATCAGGAGAATTTCTCCCTAAAGTGATTCTCAGCTTCCACTCCTCCTAGCAGAGATATTTAGTCACTGTCCTTTGCTCAATGCCAAGTCTAATAAAATTGAGGTGATTTGGGGGGAAATGAAAGTAATTATGGTAGCAAGCTATATTTCTTACAAGTTTTGCCTTTTTGTTCATACCAAACATAATAGCTCATTCATTTATTCATCAAATCAACAATAATTACTGAAACCTACAATGTGGTGAGCATGGTGTTACTTTTGACGGCTCGGGGATTACATGATTTATTCACAAAGGTTTGTGTGAGAAACCTACCCAGAGAGGGATGGGTGATGTGAAAGTCTCCCAGGATGTATTTATTAACTACATATCCTTATTTATTTATTTTCTATCTTTACATAGCTTTTATTTTATTTTTTTTACTTTATTTTACTTTGCAATACCGTATTGGTTAGTTTTGCCATACATTGACATGAATCCACCCCGGGTGTATATGAGCTCCCAATCCTGAATCCCGCTCCCACATCCCACCCCATATCCTCTCTCTGGATCATCCCCGTGCATCAGCCACAAGCATCCTGTATTCTGTATCGAACATAGGCTGGTACTTCGTTCTTACATGATAGTATACATGTTTCAATGCCATTCTCCCAAATCATCCCACCTTCTCCCTCTCCCACAGAGTCCAAACGACTGTTCTATACATCTGTGTCTCTTTTGCTGTCTCACATACAGGGTCATCATTGCCATCTTTCTAAATTCCATATATATGTGTCAGTATACTGTATTGGTGTTTTTCTTTCTGGCTTACTTCACTCTGTATAATAGGTTCCAGTTTCATCCATCTCATTAGAATTGATTCAAATGAATTCTTGTTAATGGCTGAGTAATACTCCATTGTGTATATGTACCACTGTTTTCTTATCCATTCATTTGCTGATGGACATCTAGGTTGTTTTCATGTCCTGGCTATTATAAACAGTGCTGCAATGAACATTGGGGTACATGTGTCTCTTTCAATTCTGGTTTCCTCAGTGTGTATGCCCAGCAGTGGGATTGCTGGGTCATAAGGCAGTTCTATTTGCAAAGCCTATCTCTTCTTCAGAGGATCTTCCCAACCCAGGAACCAAACCAGGGTCTCCTGCATTGCAGGCAGATTCTTCACCAGCTGAGCTGCCAGGAAAGCCCTTTAAGTAACTATATATAGATACAAAGACATGGTTTAAAGAAACTGCTAGATGTGAAAATGCAGTAAACACTCCCTCAGTCTCACCCCAGGCAGAGAGATGAAGACATCCTTTGACCACACACCTAACTTTGAAACTCACTGGTGGACCAAGGGAAATGGCAAGGAACAGGGAATGCAAACCTCCTGAAAGAGCCTGGGGCTCCTCTCCACTTTATTTCCTCCTCTGTGCTTCCTCAGCAATGAGAAATGCTCTTTTCCTCAGCTGTTACTGTTCAGTCACTAAGTCGTGTCTGACTCTCTGCTGCTCCATGGACTGCAGCATGCCAGGCTTCCCTATCCTTCACCATATACTGGAATTTGCTCAGACTCATGTCCCTTGAGTCAGTGATGCCATCCAACCATCTCATTCTCTGTCATCTCCTCTCAAGTCATGTCTAACTCTCTGCTACCCCATGGACTGCAGCATGCCAGGCTTCCCTATCCTTCACCATATACTGGAATTTGCTCAGACTCATGTCCCTTGAGTCAGTGATGCCATCCAACCATCTCATTCTCTGTCATCTCCTCTCCTCCTGCCTTCAGTCTTCCCCAACATCAGGATTTTTTCCAGTGAGTTGGCTCTTCTCATCAGGTGGCCACAGTATTGGAGCTTCAGCTTCAGCATCAGTCTTTTCAATGAATATTCAAGGTTGATTTCCTTTAGAATTGACTGGTTTGAACTCCTTGCAGTCAAAGGAACTCTCAAGAGTCTTCTCCAACACCACAGTTTGAAAGTATCAGGTGTCTCTGTATTTTAATATGCTGTCTAGCTTTGTCATAGCTTTTCTTCCAAGAAGCAAGCATCCATCTTTTATTTTCATGGTTGCAGTCATTGTCCTCAGTGATTTTGGAGTCCAAGAAAAGAAAGTCTGTCACTGCTTCCATTTTTCCCTTCTATTTGCCATGATCGTAGTTTTTTGAATGCTGAGTTTTAAGTCAGCTTTTGCACTCTCTTCTTTCACCCTTGTCAAGAAGCTCTTTAGCTTCTCTTTGCTTTCTGCCATTAGGGTGGTATCATCTGCACATCTGAGATTGTTGATATTTCTCCTGGAAATCTTGATTCCAGCTTGTGTTTCATCCAGCCTGGCACTTCACATGATGTACTCTGAAAATAAGTTAAATAAGCATGGTAACAATATATAGCCTTGATATACTCCTTTCCCAATTTTAAACCAATCCATTGTTGTAACTGCTGCTTCTTGACCTGCATACAGGTTTCTCAGAAGGCATGTAAGATGGTCTGGTATTCCCATCTGTTTAAGAATGTTCCACATTTTGTTGTGATCCACACAATCAAAGACTAGTCAATGAAGCAGAAGTAAATGTTTTTTTCTGGAATTCTCTTGCTTTTTTGATGATCCAGCAGATGTTGGCAATTTGATCTCTAGTTCCTCTGCCTTTTCTAACTATAGCTTGTATATCTGAAAGTTCTTGGTTGAATACTGGTGAAGCATAGCTTGAAGGATTTTGAATGTTACCTTCCTAACATGTGAAATGAGCACAATTGTATGGTAGTTTGAACATTCTTTGGCATTGCCCTTCTTTGGGACTGGAATGCAAACTGACCTTTTCCAGTCCTGAGGCCATTGCTGAGTTTTCTAAATTTGCTGGCATATTGAGTGTAGCACTTTACCAGCATCATCTTTTAGAATTTGAAATAGCTCAGCTAGAATCTTGTTTGCAGGGAACAAGGAAAAATGAATTTTTAGGCTTCATCCCCTCGTATGAGGATGGTGCCATCGTAAGAACAGCATATAGCCACAACCTCAGCTTCCATCCAAGACCTACAATAAGCCCTGCTGTTTGCCCTTATGTAAAAATTCCCTTTCATCTCTTTTTTTTTAAAGAAGATTTTCTTTTAATTCAGCTATTTTTTTCCTATTGAAATACTTGGATTCCAGCCAAATAGAAAAGAGAAAATGAATTCTTATACTCTTTTTATTTGGGGCCTGTTAGGTCTGCCTCTAAGAAAATTAAATACTGAATATGATTCAGCTAAACTGGTGAGGTGCTATTTTGAAGTTTGTGGAAAATTTTTCTGAGTAATAAAGGTCATATTTTTGTATTGCCTTGTCATGGGTACTTATCTCTTCCTCTAGGGCCAGGGCTGGGTGGTTTACATAGAGAGAAAAAGAGAGACGAGACAAGAACAAGAGTTAGAGTAGGATAAGATCCTTGATCTCTGTGCTTCATATAGTCTCATAGATAGTTAGCTTGACGAGAACTGCATACATAACTGAAAAAAAAAAAATCTACATTGCATGACCTTGTATGGAATTAATTTCTTTGCTAGCCTAGAAACAGGAGAACACTCCTTTTATCCTAGGAACAGGAGAACTTTCAGAAAGCAGAGTGTGGTGAAAAGAGAGCCATGGATGCGGCCCTGGGCATGACTCACTATCAGTCTCACCTCCTGGGTACCGCAGAGAGGTCCTGCCTAATCTCATCAATGCCATCTCCTCCCATGCTCTGCTAGATAGAGACTGCTGTGTAGCACAATTACACTTCAGTTACATGAGACATGCTCTCCTCCCAGAAGCTGTTTTACAAATAAACAAGATCAAGCGTTCAGAGGATCTGTCTTCCTAGCAATGGAAGTTTCTTCAAGGACATTTCCCCAACAGGAGACTATCTAATATTTCATTATAAACTGAATATATTTTCTAATTATGCTGATGCAATGTGGATTCAGGATTCATTATTGTTGTGTTTAATTTTTCAGTAAGGAAGGATCTATTTGGAGGTGGNGGAAGTTTCTACAAGGACATTTCCCCAACAGGAGACTATCTAATATTTCATTATAAACTGAATATATTTTCTAATTATGCTGATGCAATGTGGATTCAGGATTCATTATTGTTGTGTTTAATTTTTCAGTAAGGAAGGATCTATTTGGAGGTGGTTGTCCACTTAAACACAGGCATTCAGATGTCCTCCAGATAGCTGAGTCAACTATGTGCTCCTAAAACCTTTCCGGTTTCATAGAAACAGCAAACAGCTTATAGAGTTAGCAATTATTTTGTAAATTATCATCTCCCTGACCTCAAGCAGTTAATCAGAAGTCACTGTCAAGGGATTTCCCTCTGCAGGAAAAGTGGAGGAGTGATAAACAGGTGATAAACTCTATATGAATGTCAGAAAATAAGGTTTGATTCCATGGATTTCTCATACTAGAACTGGGTATATGTGGTTTGTGTTCATATTTATAATATAAAATAATTTCCTTGTTCTCTTCTATTTCCCATGGGAAACATGCTTATCAAATATAGGTAATAAAATAGAAGTAAATTATCCATTAAATTATTAATTTAATTAATATGTTTGTTTTGAACATAAATAACTCATGAATCAAGTGAATTATCTAAACATTTCATAATTCACTGAATTTTAAAAGCCTGCAACATCTTCAAGTGGAAAGTATGACTGCCGGCCAAAACTTTCTATAAATTTCTGGAGTCATGTATCAATCACCCAAATCACTGATGTGTAGCAGACTCTATTAAAAATTTAGATAACAAACAAATCTCAACTAATAGAAATGTCAAAAAAAAAAAGAGAAGTGTTTATTAAAAATGTTGATCTTTCAGCATTTACTGTCAGTCACGTTGATCAGGAGAATTTCTCCCTAAAGTGATTCTCAGCTTCCATTCCTCCTAGCAGAAATATTTAGTCACTGTCCTTTGCTCAATGCCAAGTCTAATAAAATTGTGGTGATTTGGGGGGAAATGAAAGTAATTATGGTGCAAGCTATATTTCTTACAAGTTTTGCCTTTTTATTCATACCAAACATAATAGCTCATTCATTTATTCATTAAATCTACAATAATTACTGAAACCTACAATGTGGTGAGCATGGTGTTACTTTTGACGGCTCAGAGATTACATGATTTACTCACAACGGTTTGTGTGAGAAACCTACCCAGAGAGGGATGGGTGATGTGAAAGTCTCCCGGGATGTATTTACTAACTACATATCCTTTTTTATTTACTTATTTATTTATTTTTTAATCTTTACACAGCTTTTATTTTATTTTATTTTTACTTTATTTTACTTTGCAATACCGTATTGGTTGGTTTTGCCATACATTGACATGAATCCACCATGGGTGTATATGAGCTCCCAATCCTGAATCCCCCTCCCACATCCCACCCCATATCATCTCTCTGGATCATCCCCATGCATCAGCCCCAAGCA
>SJYT01043268.1:0-186971 GCA_006410635.1 Cephalophus harveyi
GGGATTCTCCAGGCAAGAACACTGGAGTGGGTTGCTATTTTCTTCTCCAATGCATGAAAGTGAAAAGTGAAAGCGAAGTCGCTTAGTCATGTCTGACTCTGAGCGACCCCAAGGACTGCAGCCTACCAGCCTCCTCCGTCTATGGGATTTTCCAGGCAAGAGTACTGGAGTCAGGTGCCGTTGCCTTCTCCTCAGTTGCTCAGTCCAGTCCTACTCTTTGCGATCCCATGGACTGCAGTATGCCAGGCCTCCCTGTCCATCACCAGCTCCCAGAGCTTACTTAAACTCATGTCCATGGAGTTGGGGTTGCCATCCAACCACCTCATCCTCTGTGTTCCCCTTCTCCTCCCGCCTAAAAGCAATTGAGAAGCTTACAAAGTAGTAACTCCAGAATTGGTATGATTTTCAAAATATTATTCACATCTGCCCTAAGTACTCTTCCCCAGGAGTTGGAGTAAGAAGCAAAGCCTAAAAAGATATTCAAATACAGAAAGTTGTTTGTATGTCGTATCACTTGACTTAGGAACTCATTCTACACACTGCATTAGTATCACTCTTATCATAATCATCGTTCTTTTTCTTTTCAATGAGGAATTTAAGTCTATTCAAGGCTCTGTTTCTCAACTGAAGGAAAGAAGACAACAGAAGCCCAGTCTCTTGGACAAAGAATTTCACTTAGAAATTGAAGGCCTTTTAACTATTCCCTCCTCCAGTTTGTCTAGGTCCAGACTCAAGATCCAGCCTTTTCCTTTTATACCTTGTCAACCACTGTGTTACTGGCAAATAACCACTGGCAAAATGTGGAACATGACTGAAATACCATGGAGGAGAATGCATGAGATCATTAACCCTGATCTCATTTTACTATGGCAGGTTAGTAGTGCCAAAAGCCAAACATTTTTTGAGTGCTTATAACGTGCCAGTCACCATGATTAACATTGGATTTTCAGTGCTTGAAACAGACCAACCTAGATAGCATATTCAAAAGCAGAGACATTACTTCGCCGACTAAGGTCCATCTAGTCAAGGCTATGGTTTTTAACCGAGGATGAGATGGCTGGATGGCATCACTGACTCGATGGATGTGAGTCTGAGTGAACTCCGAGAGATGGTGATGAACAGGGAGGCCTGGCGTGCTGCGATTCATGGGGTCGCAAAGAGTCGGACACGACTGAGTGACTGAACTGAACTGAAGCTTTGCAGCATTTATGTATAAACAGCTGATTGATCTTATTGGGTGCCTAAGTTATGACAAACCTAGATGGCATATTCAAAAGCAGAGACATTACTTTGCCGACTAAGGTCCATCTAGTCAAGGCTATGGTTTTTCCAGTAGTCATGTATGGATGTGAGAGTTGGACTGTGAAGAGGGCTGAGCACCGAAGAATTGATGCTTTTGAACTGTGGTGTTGGAGAAGACTCTGGAGACTGCAAGGAGATCCAATCAGTCCATTCTGAAGGAGATCAACCCTGGGATTTCTTTGGGAAGAATGATGCTATAGCTGAAACTCCAGTACTTTGGCCACCTCATGCGAAGAGTTGACTCATTGGAAAAGACTCTGATGCTGGGAGGGATTGGGGGCAGGAGGAGAAGGGGACGACCGAGGATGAGATGGCTGGATGGCATCACTGACCTGATGGACGTGAGTCTGAGTGAACTCCGGGAGTTGGTGATGGACAGGGAGGCTTGGCATGCCGCGATTCATGGGGTCGCAGAGTCGGACACGACTGAGCAACTGAACTGAACTGAGACAAGCTAAATCTTCTTTTCCTATAACAGACTGTCAATGGTACAACCATTTTGAAATTATTTTCTAAGCTAATGAAAGAGTGTAATTACAGCAGTAGTGCATTGCTCTCACCACCATTATTTTCATTTTTCTCCTCTCATTTATTTTTCCCTATTCATTTCCTTCTATTCTGACAAGCTTTTGGCACCCAGAAACGCTAATAACAAAACATCTGTGTTGTTCTTTCCATCACTATTTTAGGATGAGAACAACCCCACAAAATGATAGGTCAGTTACAGAGTTCCCTGGTTTTTCTGATGCAGGGACACCTGTTTTTCAAATGCTCCCTTTCACCTAGAGAGTGTTAGATTGTACTGTTTTTTAGTTAAGGAAGATTTAATCAGAAGTGACAGGAATAGCACTTTGCAATTAACTGAACTACCAAGAAGAGTAGCTAGTTTAAACATCTGACCTGTGTTTTGAAAGTCAAGCAAAGGGCTATATTTAAAATGATAACCAAGAAGGACCTGCTGTATAGCACATGGAACTCTGCTCAATGTTATGTGGCAACCTGGATGGAGGGGGAGTTTGAAGGAGAATGAATACATGTATATGTATGGCTGAGTCCCTTTGCTCTTCACCTAAAACTGTCACAACATTGTTAATCAGCTATGCTGCTAAGTCACTTCATTCGTGTCCGACTCTGTGAGACCCCATAGACGGCAGCCCACTAGGCTCCGCCATCCCTGGGATTCTCCAGGCAAGAACACTGGAGTGGGTTGCCATTTCCTTCTCCAATGCATGAAAGTGAAAAGGAAAGTGAAGTCGCTCAGTCGTGTCCGACTCTTCGCGACCCCATGGACTGCAGCCCACCAGGCTCCTCTTTCCATGGGATTTTCCAGGCAAGAGTACTGGAGTGGGTTGCCATTGCCTTCTCCATTAATCAGCTATACTCCAGTATAAAATAAAAAGTTAAAAGAGAAAGTCTGTATTTCTCTTGTATTTAGTCTGTGGCATAAATTTCTCTTTAACTATTTTTATTTCTTTCTCTATTTTATGTTTTCTAGCCAATCACACTTAGATAAGAAGGATGCTTATCTTCAGAATCAGTATAAGAGTCTGAAATTTAAATGTTTAGGGCTGGAAAGATTCCATAGGCCTTGGGCAACTAAAACCCATGTGCAACAACTACAGAGCCTGTGCTCTAGAGCCTGAGAGCTGTGACTACTCAAGCCGGCATGCCCTAAAATGATGTTTTATTCCTTCATTTATTTATTTAAGAAATATTTCTTGGATACCTGTTTAACTACATTTAAAATCCAGAAAGCTTTCTACATTGTATTATTTCTTTGCATCATGTTTTATTTAGGACTTTAAATATAATTCCTTTGCTAAAAGATATATTATTTTGTTGTTGTTGTTGTTTGGTCACTATGTCCAGCTTTTTGCAACCCCATGGACTACAGTACACCAGGCTTCCCTGTCCTTCACTATCTCCTTGAGTTTGCTCAAACTCATGTCCATTGAGTCATTGACGACATCCGACCATCTCATCCTCTGTCCCCCACTTCTAAAATTCAAAGGATTTCCCTGGTGGCTCAGACAGTATAGCATCTGCCTACAATGCGGGAGACCCGGGTTTGATCCCTGGGTCAGGAAGATCCTCTGGAGAAGGAAGTGGCAACCCACTCCAGTACTCTTGCCTGGAAAATCCCATGGACTGAGGAGCCTGGTAGGCTGCAGTCCATGGGGTCGCGAAGCTGGACTGAGTGACTCAGACATGACTGAGTGACTTCACTTCACTCCACTTCACTTCTAAAATCCAGAAAACGTTCTACATTGTACTATTTCATTGCATCATATTTTATTTAAGGACTTTAAATGTAATTCCTTCACTAAAAGATATATGTATTGACCTTTAGACATATCCCTAGGGAATGAATGTCAGGTATGCTTCCTGACCTTATGGAGGTAACATTCCAAGAAGATGAAACAATTACACCCAACATGACAACTGACAAAACAAAATTGCATATAACTTAATAGATCAAGGGCTGCTATATATTGAGTTAATGATCTAGCATTATGAACATTATGGTTTTGGTTTTTGTTGTTTTGTTGTTTAATAGACTAGTTTTAGAGCAGTTTTAGGTACAGGGATTTCTGAAATACCCACTCCCCTGACACATGGACTGCCTCCCCATAATCAGCATCCCTGACCCAGAGTGGTACATTTATTAAAATTGGTGACCCCACAACAATTGACACATCCTTATCACCCCAAATCTGCAGTTTAAATTAGAGTTCACCTTTGAGGCTGTACATTCTGTGGGTTTGAACACATGTATAATGACACATAGCCACCATTACAGTATCGTACAGAGTAGTTTCACCACATTAAAAATCCTCTGTGCTATGTCTGTTTGTCTTTCCTTCTCCACAGTTCCTGGCAATCACTGATGTTTTCACTATCTCCATAGTTTTATCTTTTCCAGCATATGGGATCTTAGTTCCCCAACCAGGGATTGAACCCACATCGTGTGCATTGAAGGCAGATCCTTAACCATAGACCACCAGGGAAGTCCCTTGTTTGTTTCCTTATTGTTGAGTTTTAAAAGTTTTTTGTATATTTCATGTAACAGTCCTTTGTCACTTGTATTTTTGTTATTATTTTATCCCAGTTTGTGGCTTCTCATTCTTTCGATGGTGTCATCTCAGAGCAGAGATTTTAATGTAATCCAGCTTATCAAATTATTCTTTCCATGGATTATGCCTTTGGTGTTGTATTTAAAAAATACACCTCTATGCTCAAGGTGACCTATATTTTCTCATGCCATCTTCTAGGAGTTTTATAGTTTTGTGTTTTACATTTAGGTCTGTAATCCATTTTGAGTTAATTTTTGTGAAGGATGTAAGAACTGTGTCTAGATTCATTTTTATTTTGCATGTGGATATGCAGTAGTTTAGGCTTCCCAGGTGGCACTAGTGGTAAAGAACCCGCCTGCCAATTCAGGAGACATGAGACATGGATTTGATCCCCCTGGAGGAGGGCATGGCAACTCACTCCTGTATTCTTGCCTGGAGAATCTCCATGGACAGAAGAGCCTGGCAGGCTATAGTCCATAGTGTCATAAAGAGTCAGACATGACTGAGTGCCTTAGCATGCATGCATATCCAATAGCTCAGCAACATTTGTTTAAAAGGCTAGCTTTGGGAATTCCCTGGTAGTCTGGCAGTTAGGATTCAGGGCTTTCATGGCCATAGTCCAGGTTCCATCCCTGGTTAGGGAGTTATCAATAAGATCCCACAAACTGTGTGGCACAGCCAAAAAAAAAAAAAAAAAGGCTATTTTTGCTCCATTGCATTGCCTTTGCTCCTTTGTCAACGAGTAATTGACTATGTTTATGTAGGCCTGTGACTCCTCTCCTATGCTCATGTTTTGTTTTACTGATCTTTTTGTCTGTTTTTTTCCATCACTATCTTGATTACTGTTACTATCCTAGGTCTTGAAGTCTGGTAGTGTCAGCCCAACTTTGTTGTTCTTCTTCAGTGTTGTACTGGCTATTCAGAGTCTTTTGCTTCTACATACAAACTTTAGAATCAGTTTGTTGATATCCACAAAATGTGATCAGTTCAGTTCAGTTCAGTCGCTCAGTCGTGTCCGACTCTTTGCGACCCCATGAATCGCAGCACGCCAGGCCTCCCTGTTCATCACCATCTCTCGGAGATCACTCAGACTCACATCCATCGAGTCCGTGATGCCATCCAGCCATCTCATCCTCGGTCGTCCCCTTCTCCTCCTGCCCCCAATCCCTCCCAGCATCAGAGTCTTTTCCAATGAGTCAACTCTTCGCATGAGGTGGCCAAAGTACTGGAGTTTCAAGAACTAAAATGGACTGGAATGGGTGAATTTAACTCAGATGACCATTATATCTACTACTGCGGGCAGGAATCCCTCAGAAGAAATGGAGTAGCCATCATGGTCAACAAAAGAGTCCGAAATGCAGTACTTGGATGCAATCTCAAAAACGACAGAATGATCTCTGTTCGTCTCCAAGGAAAACCATTCAATATCACAGTTATCCAAGTCTATGCCCCAACCAGTAATGCTGAAGAAGCTGAAGTGGAACGGTTTTATGAAGACCTACAAGATCTTTTAGAACTAACACCCAAAAAAGATGTCCTTTTCATTATAGGGGACTGGAATGCTAAAGTAGGAAGTCAAGAAACACCTGGAGTCACAGGCAAATTTGGCCTTGGAATGCGGAATGAAGCAGGGCAAAGACTAATAGAGTTTTGCCAAGAAAATGCACTGGTCATAGCAAACACCCTCTTCCAACAACACAAAATGTGATATGAAACATCTTTTTCTATGCTGATATGCTACCTTTATATCTTCAGTGATACACACCATCTGTTGAAAAGCCATTGTATTTCCATCATTCCTATGTCAGTGTTCAGTTGACTGTATTTATATGTGTCTATTTCTGGGCTCTCTATTCTGTCTCATTGATCTATTTCTTTCATCAGTACTAAACTTTCTGGGTTACTGTTGCTTTATAGTTGGTATATATCTTCTGTATATCCTTTTTTCAAGGAATTAGTTCTTTGATTTCTTTTGTCAGAGTTTTATAGATTTCCTCATATAGATCTTTAATATATTTCATTAGATTTATACCTAAGTATTATTTTTTGGTTAAAATATAAGTGGTATTGTATTTTTAATTTCAAATTTATCTTGTTCATTGCTGGTATAGAAAAGTCACTTACTTTTGCAAATTAACCTTATAACCTGAAAACTTGCAATAATCGCTTATTAGCTCTGGAAGTTTTTCGTTCATTTATTTCAGTTTCTCATGTCATTTATGAACAAAGGCAGTTTTATTTTCTTTTCCAATCTGTCTACCTTTTATTTCCCCTCTTTTTTTTTTCTTATTGCATTAGCTAGGAATTCCAGTGCAATGTTGAAAAGCTGTATTGAGAGAGGAAATCCTTGCCTTTTTTCCAGTCTTAGTATTGGAAAGCTTTGAGTTTCTCACTTTTAAGTATGACGTTAGCTGTAGGCTTTTATTTGTTTTTTCAGTAGATATTCTTTATTAAGTTGAGGAAGTTCCCTCTGTTCCTTGTTTGCTAAGAGTGTGTGGGATTTTATCAAATGCTTTTCCTAAGAATCAGTGAGCATATTATTTTTCTTTTTTAGCCTGTAGATGTAATAGATTTCATTCACTGATTTTCAAATGTTGATACAGCCTTACATACTAGGATAATCTCACTTCATTGTAATGTCTAATTATTTTTATATATTGTTGGACTTTATTTGCTAATATTTTGTTGAGGATGTTTGCATCTATGTTCATGAGAGATATTGTTATGCAGTTTTTATGTAGTGTTTTTCTGGTTTTATTATTAGAGTAATGCTGGTCTCAAAAAATGACTTGGGAAGTGCTCCTTCTGCTTCTGTCTTCTGTAAGAGATTGTAGAGAATTAATATAATCTTATGTGTTTGGTAGAATTCACCAATCTGGGCCTAGTGCTTTCTGTTTTGGAAGGTTATTAATGATTGATTCAATGTTATTAATAGATATAGGCCTATTCAGATGGTATACTTCTTTTGTGTCTTTCAAGGAATTAGTCAGTTTCACCTAGGAAATCTCATGGATGGAGGAGCCTGGTGGGCTGCCATCCATGGGGTCGCTAAGAGTAGGACTGAGTGACTTCACTTTCACTTTTCACTTTCATGCATTGGAGAAGGAAATGGTAACCCACTCCAGTGTTCTTGCCTGGAGAATCCCAGGGATGGCAGGGCGTGGTGGGCTGCCGTCTATGGCGTCGCATAGGGTAGGACACGACTGAAGCGACTTAGCAGCAGCAGCAGCTTTGGGGACATAGAGTATTTATTTCATAATATCTTTTAAATTTAACTTTTCACTTTCATGCATTGGAGAAGGAAATGGTAACCCACTCCAGTGTTCTTGCCTGGAGAATCCCAGGGATGGCAGGGCGTGGTGGGCTGCCGTCTATGGCGTCGCATAGGGTAGGACACGACTGAAGCGACTTAGCAGCAGCAGCAGCTTTGGGGACATAGAGTATTTATTTCATAATATCTTTTAAATTTCCAAAGGATCTGTAGTGATATCCCCTCTTTCATTTGTAGTATTAATAATTTTCTTTCCTTTTTTTTTTTCTTTATTAGGCTAGCAAGAAGCTTATGGATTTTATTGGTCTTTTTTAGGGCCTAACTTTTTGTTTTATTGATTTTATCTGTTGATGACATCTTTTAAATTTTATTGATTTGTGCTCTAGTTTTTATTATTTCTTCTGCTTAATTTAGATTTAATTTGCTCTTTTTTCCCCCTAGTTTCTAACATAGAAGTTTAAATTAATATTAGGCTTCGTTTAAGCCTCCTTGGCAAATGGAAGCCTGATAATCACATTCTGAAATTCCTTTTGTCATTATTACCAACTAGTGCATGTTGACCTACCTGTATTTGAAGGGTCCAAAAATACAACAGACAAATCCATATACATGAAACAATATTCTATATTGGTTATATCATGTTCTTAATTCTTAAAATATGTTCCCATAATATATATTCCCATGAAAATATAAATGAACATCAGAAGATAGAAGTACTTGAGGGACCACAAACAATATTTAGGAAAAGTCATATATGGAGGTGAGACTTGGATAGACATTAAAAGAAGGTAATAAAAGGTGGGTATTCTACAAAGAGGGAGTATTTCAAATGAAGTTGTGGAAGAAAAGATGTATAAGTTCAAAGAAACATGAATAAACATTTTGGTTGGAGTGAAAGTATCCTTGTAGTAAGGTTCAGGTATGAAAAATATATTTTAAAAGGTAAGTGCCAGAAGATAGAGAACGTTTAATTTGTGTTTTAGGTTTAGACTCTCACAAACAGAATAGTTTATTTCAGGTAGAATGCCTCAGTGCAGGTTTATAAAATCTTCCTCAAAGCCTTAGTTTTCTCTGCTCAGTGGCATGATAAGTGTAAAACTGGTGGCTCAGATGGTAAAGTGTTTGCCTGCGATGCGGGAGACCTGGGTTTGATCCCTGGGTAGGGAAAATCCCCTAGAGAAGGAAATGGCAACCCACTCCAGTACTCTTGCCTGGAAAATTCCATGGATGGAGGAACCTGGTAGGCTACAGACCATGGAATTGCAAAGAGTCAGACACAACTGAGCAACTGGCCTCTTAGCAAAAGATTATGAAAAATTTGGAACCTTTGTGGAAGGAACATTTTGCATCCAGTGTCTCATTTCAAAAAAAAAAAAAATTACTGTCTGGTTACTGACAACTATACCACTTGCCTGGAAAATCCCATGATGGAGGAGCCTGGTAGGCTGCAGTCCATGGGGTCGCTAAGAGACAGACATGAATGAGCGACTTCCCTTTCACTTTTCACTTTCATGCATTGGAGAAGGAAATGGCAGTCCACTCCAGTGTTCTTGTCTGGAGAATCCCAGGGACGGGGGAGCCTGGTAGGCTGCCGCCTGTGGGGTCGCACAGAGTCGGACACGACTGAAGCGACTTAGCAGCAGCAGCAGCATAGGAAGTATAGTAGACATCATGAATATACTTTAAACAGGAAAAGTGTGAAAGTTTTCACAGCATGGATTTATATGGCATTTTCTTGATAGTAGGTCAAGCCCTCTGTAACTTGGCCACTTCAGCAGAATTGCCTCTATTCCAATAACTCTGTGTTGTGATTTAATCTTGGGAGTACTACCAAGAATTCTGAGTTGATTGCTGGACTAATGAACCATGATCTACTGATTAAAAAATAAATTAAAACAAGGATTTTCTTTATGAGTCAAACTTCTCTACATACCACATCTAAGTAAAAAGTTCCTGTAATGTCCCAATACTAAAACCCTGGTAATATTTAATGGCAGAATAATGAGTGCCAGATAATAGATCATAGAAGTTAGCTTTGTTACTTAGTGTCTGTACCACAAAATGTCACTGGGCATTGATAACAGCCTAACAGTTTCAGGTCAACAAGATTTTAAATAAAGCCTAAGCTTAAGACATTTTTCCTGGAGAAGGAAATGGCAACCCACTCCAGTATTCTTGCCTGGAGAATCCCATGAATGGAGGAGCCTGGTGGGCTACAGTCCATGGGGTTGCAAAGAGTCTTACACGACTGAGCGACTTCACTAAAACATTTTTATTTTTAGTCCATGCCTTTCCAGTATCATCCAAATGAGGATACAATTTTTAAAAGAAAGATAAAAATAATTTATAAGTTAAAGGAAATGAAGCAAAAAATTTTTTCTGTTCAAAGTAGAATATATATTATCACTGCTGCTGCTGCTGCTAAGTCGCTTCAGTCGTGTCCGACTCTGTGCGACCCCGTAGACGGCAGCCTACCAGGCACCTCCATCCTTGGGATTCTGCAGGCAAGAACACTGGAGTGGGTTGCCATTTCCTTCTCCAATGCATGAAAGTGAAAGTGAATTCCCTCAGTTGTGTCTGACTCCATGGACGGAGAAGCCTGGTAGGCTGCAGTCCATGTAATCCTTTGGAAATGGTAGAAAATCAAGTAACAAGCATTTTACAGCTCGAGCTTTTATGACTAATGTCATTCCACTGAGATGAACACATATTAGTTTTTCTCATTCAAGTATATGATATTTTAGCTATGCAGAACCTATCATGCTGGCCCATGGGGCACTTTTTTCTAACATGTTCAGACATTACATTCAGATATCTCCAACTTAAAAATGTTGTTTCACATTTACATGAATAAATCTAGGAGCTTCCCTGGAGGCCCAGTGCTTAAGAATCTGCTTTTCATTGCCGAGGACACCAGTTCAATCCCTGGTCCAGGAAGATCTCACGGGCTGGGAGGGACAACTATACCCACGTGCCGCAACCACTGAAGCCCACACCCTCTAGAGCTCATGGTCTGCGATCAGAGAAGCCACCGCAAGGAGAAACTTGTGGACCACAACTGGAGAATAGCTTCTACTCACCACAGCTAGAGAAAGCCCGCGAGCAGCAATGAGGACCCAGTGGAGCCAAAAATTAAATAATTAAAAAAAATTAATAGATCTGGGCATAAGCAAAAGGGAAGAACCTCGGCAAGGTTCTTCAATATTTTTGATTTATTATTTTGTATATTAGTTTACAGATTAGAAGAAAAGTAAATTCCACAGTGTCACTGAAAGACTCAGAAAGTTCCCTCCACTAAGGAACAAATAAGAGAATCATTAAATTAATTAAAATTATAAAATGACACGGATTAGTAACTTTCTTCTGAATATTTTATGACTCTAACAGCCATCAGGACTAATTTGGAAGGGTATATGTTTAATGCCAGCTTCATAGTCCTTAAATCTTTGGTTTATATTTAGCACTAAATTTTAAACCAGATATTAAGTTTCCATATGATCAGAAGAACTTCAGTTTTAAAAGGGAGTAAAAGAGGTTACAGTAAAATCTTAGATTTTTATGGTTTGGTTTTGTTAATTTCAAGCTCTATTCTCATAATCTCCCATAATTTCAAGTTTCAATGTAATGTCCCTTGTTCACTAAAAGAAGTTATTTTAGAATTTCCAGAGACAAAGATGCAATAAGGTCCTGCCTTGAAACCCAGGATCATCTGTTCATGGGAGTAAGCTCTATTTTTTAATATAATACCATGGCTACCTATTTAATGAATCTTTTTATTTGTTGACTTTTAAGACATGGGGGTGACCAATCAACATCCTATTAATCATGTCTGCTCGGTTTCTTGTGTGTCAGTAGCATAGGGAGAATTGAAAGGATGCAAGTGGCAACTGTAACTCTTTAAAAAATATAAACCACCACAGAGAATTCAGTAAATTGTGGTTTTGACTGGACAATTTAAATAAGTGGAACGTTTATTCAAAGTATTTTAGTCACTGTTGACTCACTCAGGAATCAGGCCATTTATGAATTAATGTTACCAAATCTGACGCTCTTGGAGAAGGTTGGAAAATTTTCCATGATGCCAAGATGAATGATTCAAGAAGGTGGTATTTAATTTTACATATAATTGACATTTCTATCTCTAACCTACTCCAGTGCAATATTTGCACTCTATATTAAGTATAGCTCTAATATCTTCCTTACTCAGTGGAATTGGCATTCTCACATGAATTAAAAGTGCCAAATTCTGAATAGCTCTCATTGAATGTTGACACCACAAATGTCATTTCCAAGAGTGAAAGAGGCGCAAAATAGCAGAGCGTTTCCCCTTTTTACTTGTACTGTAAGCTGTTTTAATACTTTTCTAGAGGAAGAGGGTCGCAAGGGAAGAGTTTTTTCTCTTTCTGCATTTGGTATAGAGGTGTTATTTTCTTTTGGCTGTTCTATGTCCTTAGGTGAACCTTTTACCTGCCAGGCTTAGGCATGGACTTAGGCAGATCCCAAATGACATCACAACCGGAGCTCCCCAAGTGGCAAGGCCTCTCTCCATTCTCTTTTCATTTCCCCCATCTCCTTCTACTGCATTCCTTTCCACTCCTTTTGTAACCAGTGATTTATTAGCTTGTTTCGTGTACCTTAGGTACCTTCCTCATTTTCAGAGTAGCTAGTTTACCAAGTCTGCCATAACAAAGTGCCACAGACTGGATGGTTTAACCAACAAAAATTTATGTACTCACATTTCTGGAGTTCAGAAGTTTGAAATGAAGGTGTCAGCAGCCTTGGTTTCTTCCAAGGCCTTCACTCCGTGGTTGGTAGATCGCTGTCTTTTTTTTTTTTTAACAGTTTTATTTTTTTTTTTATTGAAGGATAATTGCTTTACAGAATTTTGCTGTTTTCTGTCAAACCTCAACATGAATCAACCAGTAGGTGAAGTCACTCAGTCGTGTCCGACTCTTTGCGACCCCGTGGACTGTACTAGGCTTCTCCATCCATGGGATTCTCCAGGCAAGAATACTGGAGTGGATTGCCATTTCCTTCTCCAGGGGATCTTCCCGACCCAGGGATCGAACCCGGGTCTCCCGCATTGGAGGCAGACACTTTAACCTCTGAGCCACGGGTATACATATATCCCCTCCCTTTTGAAACTCCCTCCCATCTCCCTCCCCATCCCATCCATCTAGGTTGCCTTCTTGTTTTCACATTCTGTTTGTGTTTGGGCCCTAATCTCTTCTTCTTACAAGGATTGGATTAGGATCCACCCTAACCACCCCAGCTTAATTTATTCACCAGTTTAAAGATCCTTCTCAAATACAGTCACATTCTGAGATAACTAAGAGACATGTGAATGTGAGGGGAACACAGTTCAGCTAGTAACAGTAGCCCAAGATGGACATCATAATACTTGTTGGTCAGACGGAGGATTCAGTTCTTGCCATCCCTTGGAAGGCAATCAGAGGAACTACGGTGGGAGGGAGGCATGCTCCCAGACTTAGGCCTTCAATTCAGCCAAAATCTCATCATGATACCTCTGTAAGGGCAACGAAATAAGATTTTCTGAATACCTGTTATATATCAAAACTGTGCTAGGCATTTTACATGTATTTATCTAATTGAACCCTTAAAACAGTCCTAAAAGGTGGGAACTGCCAGTAGTCCCTGGAGAAGGCAATGGCACCCCCCTCCAGTACTCTCACCTGGAAAATCCCATGGACAGAGGAACCTGGTAGGCTGCAGTCCATGGGGTCCCTGAGGGTCAGACATGACTGAGTGACTTCACTTTCACGCATTGAAGAAGGAAATGGCAACCCTCTCCAGTGTTCTTGCCTGGAGAATCCCGGGGATGGGGGAGCCTGGTGGGCTGCCGTCTATGGGGTCGCACAGAGTCGGACACAACTGAAGCAACTTCAGCGACTTAGCAGCAGCAGCCAGTATTCTCACTTGGGGGCTGAGGAAAGTGAGATTTGGTGATACTAAGTGATTTGCTCAAGATCTCATAGCAAGGAAACAGAAATGCTGGGAGGCAAACCCAGATCCACATCTGACTCCAACACCGATGATTTTTCCATGGCACACATTTACTTCTCTCTGTAGAACACTAATGTGTTGATTGATCACTTGTCTTCTAGGTGATCCCCAAGTTGCCCTATTCTGAAGATCTTGTTTTTCACTTTGTGTTCCTGTGGGCCAAGTCAAGACCAGGTCAATAAACTTTTTTCAGGAAAGAAAAAAAAAAATTTTTTTTTTTTTCTTTTTTACTAACTCCAGGTAGAAGTCTGTATGGTTTGAGTATTCACTGCAATGATTTCCAGCAAAGAAACACTATTCATATATTCTTTTTTATTATTTCAGAGTGTTTCAGTTATCTATTGCTGTGTTATAAACAACCCCAAAACACTAGTGGCTAAAAAAATAATAATAATCATTTTCTCTCTCATCATTCTGTGGTTTACTGGGTTCTTTTGGTGGTTTATTTGTTCCCTGTGATGCTGGCTGGAGCTGCAGTCACATAGGGGTTCAACTGGGCTAGAATGTTCAAGAGAACTCTTTCACATCTCTGACGTTTGGTGGAGAACCACAAGACAGCTGAACACCCCTTTCACATGGTCACATGGTCACATGTCCAGCAGAAAGACTCCTTATATGGCAGCTTAGGACTGCCAAAAGCAGAAGCAGCTAGGCCTTCTTAAGGCTTAGATCAAGAACTAGCACAACATCCGTTCCATCACATAAACTTTCCAGTACATCCCTTTCATGCACCTTAACATGTCTCGTTAAAGTGAATCCCAGGCCAGCCTGTATTCAGTGTAGGGGCAGATACCCAAGGCTACAAGTACTGGATGCTGCAGCTCATAAAGGTCATCCTTAGAGACTAGCTACCCCTGGGGTTTGCTAAAGAAATGAGGGAAAGAAGGCATTCACTTCATATTAAATATTGAGTGATTTATCAATACAGAACTAAATGAAGAAATGGTTTTGAAACACTTTAACCCTTTTTTCAAAAACAAGGAGTGTTTTTTTGGATAGCGTATCAGTGAAGAGCACTTACACAAGTGGAATATATTTAATCTCTGTAGAAAGCAAATAAGACCTTTTCCTTATAATCACTGCTATGATGAGAACCTGTGAAGCCTTGAGTATCAAGTAAGAAATAGACATCAGTTGCACTGGTACCAGACTCTGTGCCTGCTCTCTGTAAGCTGCTGTGGTTGATACAGCTTTGTGTAGTGACCAAAGTTGGAGTGGGTTTTTGGCTCCTTCTCTGAGTCAGAAATTTTCTTGAATCTGAAGAAAGGAGGGATGGAGAAAGTCATGTAAAAAAAAATGCATAATTCACCAATAATAAGGTGAATTTGTATTCTATTGGGATTCAATTAGTATAATCTTTGGCATTTGTTAAGTACCAAGAAATGTTAAATTATATTTTAATCTATTTTTAATTAAAAAATCTTTTTTGGCTATACTGCATGGCATGAAGGATTTTAGTCCCCTGACCAGGGATCAAACCCTTGTTCCCTGCTTGCAAGCGTGGAGTCTTAACCACTGGACCACCAGGGAAGTCTCTTAAAATTATTTTTAACTAGATTTTTTGGCACAAAATATGAAGGCCTCTCACATGGCAGATACGACTTGTGACAAAATATTTTCTCTGGTGTATGATCAGTATGATTTTGCTATTTATGAATATAGTCATCAAAAATGATATATGTTGCCAGCTAGAGAGGTGTGCTATTTAGACATAGCATGCTATAATAAGGGTCGGCAGATTATGGCCCACTTGGTCATGTCCAACTCTTTGCGACCCCCATGGACTGTAGCCCGCCAGGGTCCTCTGTCCATGGGATTTTCCAGGCAAGAATAATGGAGTGGGTTGCCATTTCCTTCTCCAGTAAAATTAAATTCAGTTCAGTTCAGTTCAGTCACTCAGTCATATCCGACTCTTTGCGACCCCATGAATTGCAGCACGCCAAGCCTCCCTGTCCGTCACCAACTCCCGGAGTTCACTCAAACTCACATCCATTGAGTCAGTGATGCCATCCAGCCATCTCATCCTCTGTTGTCCCCTTTTCCTCCTGCCCCCAATCCCTCCCAGCATCAGAGTCTTTTCCAATGAGTCAACTCTTCGCATGAGGTGGCCAAAGTACTCGAGTTTCAGTTTTAGCATCATTCCTTCCAAAGAACACCCAGAACTGATCTCCTTTAGAATGGACTGATTGGATCTCCTTGCAGTCCAAGGGACTCTCAAGAGTCTTCTCCAACACCACAGTTCAAAAGCATCAATTCTTTGGTGCTCAGCTTTCTTCACAGTCCAACTCTCACATTCATACGTGACTACTGGAAAAACCATAGCCTTGACTAAGACGGACCTTTGTTGGCAAAGTAATGTCTCTGTTTTTGAATATGCTGTCTAGATTGCCAGGACTCAAATCCTAACTCTGCTTCTTAGCTGGCTATGGGGTCCAAAGCTCAATTGTCATACAGAGATAATAATCATAGATCAGTAAGTATTAAATAATGCAGAGCATTTAGTAGAACAGTGCTGTTGTTATCATCAGTGTTATTGTAGTTATTACTGTTATTTATATCCATTAAGAATTTGGCTGCTAGAAATAGATGTGCCAAAAATACAACAAAAAGTTAGAGGTTTTCTTATTGTGAAACACGAAGTGAGGAGGCAGGCCATGATAGGCTTTGGTTTAGCAGCTCTGGAATTCAGTCCCCAGATCTCTGCGGTGCTCTTGTCCTTTCCCTTGTGATTGCCCCTTAGTTCCAAGGCGGCTACTGTCTCTGGCATGGTGTGCTCATTCCAGCAGAAAGAACTGAAGGGCAAAGAGCAACAGGATACTGCCAGATGAGTGTGCCTGCTTTTAAGGAGCTTTCCTGTAAGCCCTACCCAACACTTTTGCTTATATGATATTAGTCAGAAATGAGTCATCATCCTCTCTTCCCGCCACCTGTAACAGAAGTTATATACTTGGTTATCCACCAACAAAATCAAAATCCTCTTTATGCAGGAGGAAGGGAAAATGAGTACTGGGTGGGCAGTGGCAGTCTCCACCACATTATTTTCAGTGTTGTTACTGCTGTTATTACTGCTTTATCTTGAAACACTGTCAGCTTTCTCTACTGTAAAGTTCCCAGAGACAGAACCCATAGAAAACTTCTCTGTTTTAAAACACAGTCTATCAACATTATTCTTGAAAATAGCCCCAGAGGAATATGCCAACAGGAAGTCACCTGTATTTTAATTGATTGGATTCTGTTTAAGCCTTTGACATCACTGTTCTGTTTTAAGCAATTTAAGAGAAAATGAAACATTAAATAAAATATTGAGGTTTTTGATGAGACCAAGGCCAGGTCTCATTCAAAATAAAGCTTAGAAACTAAGAACTAAGCTACTCTGAATGAAATCTTTAAAACTGATAAGCTTTACATGAGTCATTGTTTTATACTATTCTGGAAACTTAAAGAACTTTTGCAGTATTTATGGGACACTGATATTCTTGTTTGAAAATAAGATTAAGACTGATTCATGATATAAAAAGTACTTGTCTGAAGCATATCTCTGTCATAATTTCCTCTTTGTGAAACCCTATTTACTCTCCTTTTTTGATAGAAATATAGTCACTCATTTCTTTTCCTCCTGAAATCCTCTCCAGTTCTTTACGGCCCTAAACTGTTCACCGCAAACCAGCCATGGTCTTTGCTGGCCTAGAGACAGAGTGCTTTCCATTCTGTCCATGAATGTCAGTGTTTGTTTTTGTATCAGCATGATTGGCAGAAGTCAGTGATGGAGATTGTATAAGAAACTTTTTTTTTTTAATGTATTCTTTTGAAGTATAGTTGATTTACAATGTTGTGTTAGTTTCTGCTATATAGCAAAGTGGTTCAGTTATGCATATATATACACATTCTTTTTCAGATTCTTTTCCATTATGCTTTATCACAGAATATAGTTCTCTGTTCTCTACTGTAGTAAGAGCTTGTTATTTATCCATCCTGGAAATGATAGTTTTTCATCTGCTAGTGCCAAACGCTCACACCCTCTCTCCCCCTTGACATCCACAAGTCTGCTCTCTATGTCTATAAGTCTGTTTCTGTCTCATAGATAAGTTCTTTCATGTCATATTTAGATTTCTTACATTAATGATATCATATGGTGTTTGTCTTTCTCCTTCTGACTTACTTCACTTAGTATGATAATCTTTAGGTCCATTCCTATTGTTGAAAATGGTATTATTTCATTCTTTATTATGACTGAGTAGTATGCCATTATATGTGTGTGGTAGGTGTGTGTGTATATATATATGTGTATACACACTATATTTTCTTCATTCATTCATCAGTCGATGGATATTTAGGTTGTTTCCATATCTTGGCTGTTGTGAATAGTGTTGCTGTGAATATAGGGATGCATGTATAGTTTTGAATTATGGTTTTCTCAGGATGTATGCCCAGGTGTGGGATTGCTGGATGGCAACTCTGATTTTAGTTTTTTTGAGGAACCTCCGCGCTGTTTTCCATTGGCTGTACC
Source organism: Cephalophus harveyi (assembly GCA_006410635.1). Taxonomy (NCBI): domain Eukaryota; kingdom Metazoa; phylum Chordata; class Mammalia; order Artiodactyla; family Bovidae; genus Cephalophus; species Cephalophus harveyi. The sequence goes on from SJYT01043268.1 coordinate 18,179, forward strand.
AACTTGCATTCCCACCAACAGTGTAGGAGGGTTCCCTTTTCTCCTCCACACCCTCTCCAGCATGTGTTATTTGTTGATTTTATGATGGCCATTCTGATCAGTGTGAGGTGGTAGCTCATCATAGTTTTGATTTGCATTTCTCTAAAAATTAGTGATGTTGAACATCTTGTGCATCTTGGCCATTTGTATGTCTTCTCTGGGGAAATGTCTATTTAGGTAAAAAGCTTAATTTTAATGTGTAGACAACTTTGAGAAAGATTTGGTGATAAGAGAACTAGAGAATATGATACAGATATTTAATTATTGTCTATAGCCCACTACATATAAAGAGCTCTGACCTATAGAAAGGAATTAAAAGGGGCATCCTTTGCCCTGAAAGAATGAAAGAAAGGACATTTCAAGCAGTAAAGTCCTTTCTCTGCCCCTGAGCATCAGGACAGGGAGAGTGACTGGAGCCAGAAGCAAGCTGGTTTTAGGGGGTTGTAGTGTTGGGCTTTATGAAAGCCACGCCAAGAAGTCTGATGTAATACAATGGGAAACAGGAGCCAGTGGAGCCTTTGAGCTGGGGAAGGTCTGTGAGGTTCAGAGGCTGCTTTGGGCAGTGACAGTGGAGTTGGCTGGAGCACAGGTGGAGAGGGGAGCCTCCCTGTCTTCTTAGCATTAGCTGGCCGCTCATCTCATTCTCCTTGTGCAGCCATCTCCAGGCCACTATCTACCCACCCGGAGCACTGGCCACCTCAGCTCAAGGCCATTGTCTCAATTCATCTTTCCCAGAGACTATACAACAAGCTTTTTACATATATAATAAGAAGCTTGAAATTTCACTGGAATACATTTAGCCCAGAATAACTTTTGCAGTAGTAGCAGGAAAGTTTATAGAAAAAGTATGGCAATTGCTTTTTATAACATTGTTATCAAAAATTAAAACTATCCTTCAACATCTCCAATTTGCCCTTCAAAAAACTGCATTCCAGCCATTTGACCCTTTAAATCTTTGAATATAAGGAGTTTTTTTTTTCCTTAAATCTTAAATTATCTCAACATTTCTTAGATTATTTCAACATTTGTCCTCTCAAATTCTTTGTGAATTTAGTAGAAAAGTCCATCCCAACTATTCCATCATTATTTATTATATATTCTGTCTGCTTTGATCTGATTTAAGCACTTAAAATTTTTTCTAATATCTCTTTATAAAAATGATACCCTATCTTCTAAATAATTTTAATTGCTATTTTCTAATTTGATCATTTTCCTTTTGGAGCTTTTCAAACTGAAATGTATGTGAAGAATAGCAACAAGAACTTCCCAAGAAACAAGTACCTGTGGGTTTGGTTTTTCTTAAGGGTACTGTAATTCCATGGGTTTGAATTTTCAGTATTCATTATGAGGTTAGCTGCAGAGAAAGCCTCCCAAACAGCATTGCCCCTTGGGCCCACGTCTATAGAGGACCATCAGAACACACTCTAAAATCCTTTTCCTGAGGCACTGTGTATTGTTATAGAACTGTCTGTGAGGCTGCTTGATTTCTCTCTCATGAATACTCAAGATGACCCTGTCAAAGTTCACTGTCTCCTTTATTGCCCATCTCTTGGGCATATTATCCATGTCAAGGACCTCCAGTGTACTAGCAAATGCCAAGTAAACTGGGAGATTTCTGATCACTTATGGCAGTATCAGATAGGCATGGTTCCAGCCCTGATTTCTAGGTCACCTACTTTTACTAACTCTGTATCCAGGGCAGTGATTTGTAACCCCAGTTAACATCAGAAATATCTGTGGAGTTATTTGATGTGCATATGCCCAGGATCTTCCTGACACCTAATGAATCAGACTCTCGGGGAATGGAATCCAACTATCCATTTCTTTTTTAAGTACTAAAGGATGATCCTGATCTATTGCCAGATGGAAAATAATTCATCTTAACAATTGATCATCATATTTACATTTTTGTGGGCTTCCCTGGTGGCTTTGATTATAAAGAATCTGCCTGTAATGCAGAAGACCCAGGTTTGGTCCCTGGGTTAGGAAGATCTCCTGAAGAAGGAAATGAAAACCCACTCTGGTATCCTTACCTGGGGAATACCATGGACACAGGAGCCTGGTGGGCTATGTTCCCTATCAGAAACCTTTTCTTCTGTAGGGAGTGAGCAAAAATGAATTTCTAACATGAAATGGAAAGTTCACCTGTATTTTCTCCCCTGCTTGCCTGATATTCCCAATTGAGCCCCTGAGCCTCACTGAAACTGACTTGTAGCAGAGTCCATGCTGAACTGCTTAGTAAAATTTATGATTTGTACAAAGCACTACAACTTTATAAATTCAGCCATGAATTATATATATTCAGCATATACACATTTTTCCCAGTGAAGTAGGTATTATTAGTCTCAATTTTTAGATTAAGAACAGTCTGAAAGAATTTACTTGCCTTGCTGAAGAACATAAGGAAATAGTGGCTAGAATTAAACTCAGTTCTTCCAACTCTGAATTCAGTACTCTTTTACTATACTGAGACAGGAAGGTGGCAGGACACAGCCTTTAAAAGAATGACATAGCCAGATATAAAAGGAGAAATACTGCATGACATCCCTTATACCAACAAGGACCTATTGTATAGGACATGGAACTCTGCTCAGTGTTATGTGACAGCCTGGTTTGGAGGAGGGCTTTAGGGGACAATAAAGAAAGTGAAAATGTTAGTCTCTCAGTCTTGTCCAACTCTTTGTAACCCCATAGACTGTAGCCCACCAGGCTCTGCTGTCTTTGGGATTTCCCAAGTAAGAATACTAGAGTGGGTTGCCATTTCCTTCTCCAGGGGATCTTCCTGACCCAAGGATTGAACCCAGGTCTCCTGCATTGCAGGCAGATTCTTTACCATGTAAGCCACCAAGGAAGCCCACTGGGGGAGAATGGATACACGTATATGTATGACTGTGTCCCTTCACGCTTCACCTGGAACTGTCACAAGATCATTAATCAGCTTCTGAAAGAGATGGGAATACCAGACCACCTGACCTGCCTCTTGAGAAACCTATATGCAGGTCAGGAAGCAACAGTTAGAACTGGACATGGAACAACAGACTGGTTCCAAATAGAAAAAGGAGTACGTCAAGGCTGTATATTGTGACCACGCTTATTGAACTTATATGCAGAGTACATCATGAGAAACGCTGGGCTGGAAGAAGCACAAGCAGGAATCAAGATTGCTGGGAGAAATATCACTAACCTCAGATATGCAGATGACATCTCCCTTATGCCAGAAAGTGAAGAGGAACTAAAAAGCCTCTTGATGAAAGTGAAAGAGGAGAGTCAAAAAGTTGGCTTAAAGCTCAACATCCAGAAAACAAAGATCATGGGATCTGGTCCCATCACTTCATGGGAAATAGATGGGGAAACAGTGGAAACAGTGTCAGACTTTATTTTTCTGGGCTCCAAAATCACTGCAGATGGTGACTGCAGCCATGAAATTAAAAGATTCTTACTCCTTGGAAGGAAAGTTATGACCAACCTATATAGCATATTGAAAAGCAGAGACATTACTTTGCCAACAAAGGTCCATCTAGTCAAGGCTATGGTTTTTCCTGTGGTCATGTATGGATATGAGAGTTGGACTGTGAAGAAAGCTGAGTGCCAAAGAATTGATGATTTTGAATTGTGGTGTTGGAGAAGGCTCTTCAGAGTCCCTTGCACTGCAAGGAGATCCAACCAGTCCATCCTAAAGGAGATCAGTCCTGGGTGTTCTTTGGAAGGAATGATGCTGAAGTTGAAACTCCAGTACTTGGGCCACCTCATGCGAAGAGTTGACTCATTGGAAAAGACTCTGATGCTGGGAGGGATTAGGGGTAGGAGGAGAAGGGGACAACAGAGGATGAGATGGCTGGATGGCATCACCGACTCTATGGACGTGAGTTTGAGTGACCTCCAGGAGTTGGTGATGGACAGGGAGGCCTGGCGTGCTGCAGTTCATGGGGTCACAAAGAGTTGGACACGACTGAGCGACTGAACTGAACTCCCCAATACAAAATAAAATATTCAAAAGAAAAAAAAAAATCTAAACAAAAATGAATGGTATAGCTCAGGGCAGAACATAAATTGATTAGGACCAACTATATTCAAGATGGATGACTCAGCTTCCACTTGACCTTGAGCCTCATTTTACGCTCATTGTAACACATCAGCATGCTAAATGACACACCCCAGGCACTATGAGGTCAAAAAGTAGCTGGTGGCCCAATTCCTGGAAATCCCCACCCCTTCCCAAAATAAAAACACTGCCCTGTACCCTGTGCCTCTTTTGGCTTTCAAGATGGCCCGCACTCTCTGGAGTGTGTTTCCTCCCTGAATAAACCTTCTTTTGCTTTACAATAGCTCTTGAATTTTTTCCTGCATGAAGCGAACAACCCACACTTGGCAGCCATCCCAGGGACTTGGACGCGACCTGGGATGTGACCTCATCCTCTTGCGCCCCCTTCTCTTTCATGCAATAATACTAGACTGTTTATTTCTACTGATTAATATTTTCATCTTTTATTTCAAAATAATTTTAGATGTATTTTTAAAAATTACAAAGAAATAATACCCTTTACCTGTAAACCCTTTACCTGCATTCCCCAAATGTTAAAATTTATCATATTAATCATTCTCTTTCTTTTTTCATCTTGTGTATGTGTATATTAATTTCTCACATATATGTATGTGTGTGTATATATATATATATATGGCAGTAATTTGCAATTATGATTCCCTTTTATCTCTCAATATTTCAGTGTATATTTCCTCACACACAGATATTCTCTTCCTTCACCAAAGAACAATGATGAGAAATCTAGAAATTAATACAGTACTACTATGTACAGAAATTTAAATCTTAACCAGTTTTGAAATCTCAGACTGGAACTTGAACCCATGTGACTGAGACTCTGCTGCTGCTACTGCTAAGTCGCTTCAGTCGTGTCCGACTCTGTGCTCTAACCCAGCCAAAACCCTCGGTACCTGGTCTCAGGACCTAATGAAGCTCCGGTTCTTGATATCTCATCACAGAAAGAATTCAGTGAGAGACAAAGTGATAAGTAACAAATGGATTTATTCAGATTCAGAGAGAAGCACACTCCACAGAAAGACTGTGGGCCATCACAAAGGGTGAGTATGGCCATGAAATGTAGCATGGTTAGTTTTTATCAGTTCAGTTCAGTTGCTCAGTTGTGTCTGACTCTTTGTGACCTCATGGACTGCAGCACGCCAGGCTTCCCTGTCCATCACCAACTCCCGAAGCTTGCTCAGACTCATGTGCATCGAGTCAGTGATGCCATCCAACCATGTCATCCTCTGTCATCCCCTTCTCCTTCTGCCTTCAATCTTTTCCAGCATCATGGTCTTTTCCAATGAGTCAGTTCTTCATATCAGGTGGCCAAAGTATTGGAGTTTCAGCTTCAGCATCAGTCCTTCCAATGATAGACAGGACTGATTTCCTTTAGGATGGACTGGGTGGATCTCCTTGCAGTCCAAGGGACCCTGAAGAGTCTTCTCCAACACCACAGTTCAAAAGCATCAGTTCTTTGGCATTTAGCTTTCTTTATGGTCCAACTCTCACATCCATACATGACCACAGGAAAAACCATAGCCTTGACTAGATGGACCTTTGTTGGTGAAGTAATACCTCTGCTTTTTAATAATCTGTCTCAGTTGGTCATAGCTTTTCTTCCAAGGATCAGTTCAGTTCAGTTCAGTTGCTCAGTCGTGTCCGACTCTTTGTGACCCCATGAACTACAGCACGCCAGGCCTCCCTATCCATCATCAACTCCTGGAGTCCACCCAAACCAACGTCCATCAAGTCGGTGATTCCATCCAATTATCTCATCCTCTGTTGTCCCCTTCTCCTCCTCCTGCTCTCAGTCTTTCCCAGCATCAAGGTCTTTTCAAATGAGTCAGCTCTTCGCATCAGGTGGCCAAAGTATTGGAGTTTCAGCTTCAGCATCAGTCCTTCCAATGAACACCCAAACTGATCTCCTTTACGATGGACTGGTTGGATCTCCTTGCAGTCCAAGGGACTCTCAAGAGTCTTCTCCAACACCACAGTTCAAAAGCATCAATTCTTCGGCGCTCAGCTTTCTTTATAGTCCAACTCTCACATCCATACATGACCACTGGAGAAACCATAGCCTTGACTAGATGGACCTTTGTTTACAAAGTAATGTCTCTGCTTTTTAATATGCTGTCTAGGTTGATTATAACTTTCCTTCCAAGGAGTAAGCGTCTTTTAATTTCATGGCTGCAATCACCATCTGCAGTGATTTTGGAGCCCAGAAAAATAAAGTCAGCCACTGTTTCCACTGTTTCCCCATCTATTTCCCATGAAGTGATGGGACCAGATGCCATGATCTTCATTTTCTGAATGTTGAGCTTTAAGCCAACTTTTTCACATTGATATTTCTCCCGGCTATCTTGATTCCAGCTTGTGCTTCTTCCAGTCCAGCGTTTCTCATGATGTACTCTGCATATAAGTTAAATAAGCAGGGTGACAATATACAGCCTTGACGCACTCCTTTTCCTATTTGGAACCAGTCTGTTGTTCCATGTCCAGTTCTAACTGTTGCTTCCTGACCTGCATATAGGTTTCTCAAGAGGTAGGTCAGGTGGTCTGGTATTCCCATCTCTTTCAGAATTTTCCAGTTTATTGTGATCCACACAGTCAAAGGCTTTGGCATAGTCAATAAAGGAGAAATAGATGTTTTTCTGGAACTCTCTTGCTTTTTCCATGATCCAGCGGATGTTGGCAATTTGATCTCTGGTTCCTCTGCCTTTTCTAAAACCAGCTTGAACATCTGGAAGTTCACGGTTCACATATTGCTGAATCCTGGCTTGGAGAATTTTAAGCAGTACTTTACTAGCGTGTGAGATGAGTGCAATTGTGTGGTAGTTTGAGCATTCTTTGGTATTGTCATTTTTTGGGACTAGAATGAAAACTGACCTTTTCCAGTCTTGTGGCCACTGCTTAGTTTTCCAAATTTGCTGGCATATTCAGTGCAGCACTTTCACAGCATCATCTTTCAGGATTTGAAATAGCTCAACTGGAATTCTGTCACCTCCACTAGCTTTGTTCATAGTGATTCTTCCTAAAGGCCCATTTGGCTTCACATTCCAGGATGTCTGGCTCTTGGTGAATGATGACATCATCATGGTTATCTGAGTCATGAAGATCTTTTTTATAAGTTTTTCTGTGTATTCTTGGCACCTCTTCTTAGTATCTTCTGCTTCTGTTAGGTCCATACCATTTCTGTCCTTTATGGAGCCCATCTTTGCATGAAAAGTTAGTTTTTATAGGCTGGGTAATTTCATATGCTAATGAGTGGGAGGATTATTACAACTATTTGGGGGAAGGAATGGAGATTTCCAGGATTTGGGCTACTTCCCACTGCTTGTTCTTTTGACAGCACCTTGGAACTATCATGGCACTTCCGGATGTGTCATTTAGCTTGTTGATTGAGGATCAAGTTCTAGGCAAAGGTCTTGTCTGCCATCTTGGACCCATTTGATTCTAATCCATTTATGTTGTGTCCTTGGGCTATGTCATTCTTTCAAAAGTTGTGCCCTGCCCCTTTCCTTGCTGTTACAGTTTCACCCACAGAGTTTTTTCTGTAAAAGAAAAAATGTTTCTAGTCCAGCGTCCATTCAAGGATTACAGGTTGTATTTGGTTCTGTGTCTCTTTACTGCCTTTGTCTGTAAAGATCCTTAGTCTGCCTTTGTCATTCATGACCTGGTTAATTAAGTAGCTTGTCCCCTGATAAGGTGATGCTAGTGATAAAGAACCCATGTGCCAATGCAGGAGACATAAGAGATGTGGATTCCATCCCTGGGTCTGGAAGATCCCCTGGAGGAGGGCATGGCAACCCACTCCAGTATTCCCATAGACACAGGAGCCTGGCGGGCTACAGTTCATAGGGTCACAAAGAGGTGGACATGACTGAAGTCATGGAGCATGCACACGCACGCATGCGTGTCCCCTAATAAGCTGGAATTATCCTGGCAGTTTTGGCTCTCAGAGCATGAAGAAATTGCTCAGAAACCAAAGGCTTTACTGATGTATGAAGTGAAGTGAAGTGAAGTCGCTCAGTCATGTCCGACTCTTTGCGACCCCATGGACTGTAGCCTACCAGGCGCCTCAGTTCACGGAATTTTCCAAGCAAGAGTACTGGAGTGGGTTGCCATTTCCTTCTCCAGGGAATCTTCCCAACCCAGGGATCAAATCCCAGTCTCCCGTACTGCAGGCAGACGCTTTACCATCTGAGCTACCAGGGAAGCTTACTGATATATAGCAAGACAGATCACAGCATTGTGGGAATGTTGGAGACAGAATAATGATAGTTATTATGGTATATTTACTATATTCTGGGTATTCTTTTAAATGCTTTCCATATATTAACTCATTTTATCTTTACAACAACCCTCATGTGATGATATTATTATATTAGAGATGTGGAATATGAGAAACAAGAAGTTAAGTGACTTACCCAAGGTCATCCATCAAGGAAATGGCAAGGCTAGGAATCAGACCCCCTCTGGCAGGCTCCATCCCAACCTTGAGCTCTTAATCAGAATAAGCAGAGCTCCAGGGGCTCAACTGAGTCCTGTGTTCTCAGGCAAGTTGTTAGGTCTAAAATCCCCAGTCTCATCAACTGAAAAAGTGGGACTAATGCATCTATTTCATTTGTTAGGTTTAACCAAAATAAGGTATCATATATAAAAGATACATAAAAGATAAGCATTTGATAAATAACAAGGATTCCATTTTTTTAAGAGTGAATATTGATAAACTTTAAAATGTAAATATTGAAAAATTATACGTGACTCACCCTGAGATATGGTGACTATCAGAGAGTATTTTTTTAATCACTGGATGTGGGGAGAAGCGAACAGAAGTGACAAACACCAGTTTGTATTTTTAGATACTTTGAGGGGCTGGGGAAGGGCTAGCAGCAACCAAAACCACCTTCAGGGCAGAATAGGTCAAATAGGAATGAGTCACAAAACACAATTTTAGAATGAATTTCTAGAAAGGACACCTGTATCTTTAGATATATTGGGGGGGCGCGGGGAAAGGGTGTCTGTTTCCTATAAAGAGAAAGGTTAACACCACTGTATTCTGGGCTGAGGTATAATATTCTTTTAGCTTTAAAAAGACAGTTGTTCTCATTAGTGGCTGGCAGGATAAGAATCAAGAGGTCTTTATAAGAGAACTTTGAGAACACTGGGTTTACAGAATCACTGAAATGTCTAGTCATTTCATTGTGAACTTTTCATTTTGTCTTCAAAGACTTCAGCTGTAGAGCAAAGTAAATCAGGTATACATATACATATATCAATTCTTCTTAAGATTCTTTTCCCATATAGGTTATTACAGATTGTTGTAGAGTTCCCTGTGCTACACAGTAGGTCCTTATCAGTTATCTATCTTATATACATCTGAAACTAGCACACCACTGTGAATCACCTGGACCCCAGTTAAAGGGGGGAAGATGCCACATACAGCCTCTGAAGCAATGGAGAAGATAAGCCTGTGAAGGAGGTAACTCTTAATGACTGTGTTGGTTCAACTTCTTTATTTTGTAGCGCATAAATAGAGTTGAGGGGGTACTTCTGCAGTCCAAGAACTTTATAGGCTCTGTAGCTATTGGGTAAAAAGTTCATTTGGGTGTTTCTGTACCATCTTATGAAAAAAACCTCATGAAATTTTTGGCCAGTGCTTTTGTAAGCAAGGACAGATTTTTCATCCTTTTTCTCAAGGCAAGAATGTTTCCTCTGAGCCCATCTGTCAGGAGAACCCTCGGTATCCTTTCCCCACCACCTTTTTCCTCACAGCTGTTTACTTCTGAACTCCACATCTGCGGAGCTGAAAACAAGCAGTGACTTGTAGAGGGAAGAGAGGGAAGACAAAGAGGGAGAGAGGGAGTGAGGGCAGAGTTCAGAAGGGATTCAGGCTCACACGTGAGGGGCTGCTGGTAGCCTCCTCCAGCTGTCCCCACAGCCCAGGTCCTCTTCCCCTCGCCCCTGCCCCAGGGCTCCGCCTGACACCCCGGCCTCTGTTCCTCTCCTGGAAAGCCTGCTGACTCTCACCTTCCGTAGCCAGCCTCAACCTGCACCTTCTCTGACCCAGCTCTCAACATGGATCTGTCCATTGCCCATTTTACAAGCAGCTTTTTCAACCATACTTTCCACTCAGCCAATAGGAAAACCAGGCTAAAGGAGTCCTAACACAGAACCCCGTGACTCCAAGAACTGTTGCAGGATGGAAACACTGGGGCCCTGGATCAAAAAAGAATTTCAAGAGAGAGACCGTGGAGCACTAAACCAGGCATAGGCCCTTCTGGGCCTCCCCAGGTGGCTCTGGTAGTAAAGACCCACCTGCCGACGCAGGAGACATAAGATGAGGGTTCCCTCCAGGGTCAGAAGATCCCCTGGGGGAGGGCATGGCAACCGCTCCAGCCTTCTTGCCTGGGAGAATCCCATGGACAGAGGAGCCTGGCTAACTCCAGCCCATAGGGTTGCAAAGAGTTGGACACAACTGAAGCGACTTAGCAACCTGCAGGCCCTTCTAAGCATATAGCCCTGTGTGTCAGAACAGGCTACATGCTGTAAGGGTCCCCAGGGAGTTGAAAGTTGTTTTCCTTCTAAATAGGCTGACATATTTAAAAATCAATATATCATTGGAACAAAAACAAAACTGTACCTCAATCCAATTCAGATTGATTAGATGTTATCTGAAAATCTACTTAGTATAATGGCACAGGAACACATATTTAAATTTGGTGCTGAACTCCATGATAGAAGGATAGGTAAATTCTGTAAATGTTCGAGCATACCTATACTTTGCTTTAAAAGTAAGGAGGAAAAAAACAAAACTCCACAGGCATTTTTGTTGCTCAGTCAACATTAAGTGTGTGTGAAGTGAAAGTCTCTCAGTTGTGTCCAACTCTTTGTGATCCCATGGACTATACAGTCCATGGAATTCTCCAGGCCAGAATACTGGAGTGGGTAGCCTTTCCCTTCTCCAAGGAGCCTTTCCCTTATCAACATTAAGAATCATTGCAAAATAGACACCTGCGCTCCACCTCCAAGAAGTGTCTGATTCTGTCATCTGTGGTCGAGCCCAGGTGTCAGGAGCAGTGAGCTGCACTAGACTGTGATACAAAGCCAGAGTTAATAAAACATGCAAGGAAATTTCATGCTTGCTCCGTATACTAGAAGTTCCACTGGAGGAGTGGTGAACTGGGAATCACTAGCATTAAGACCCATTTTTGCTGTGCACTGTACTCAGGGCAAAGACCAAACACTCTCTGCAAGTGTTTGTTGAGTCTACACTTGAAGCAATTACAAAAAGTACACATTTGTTTGAACTATTGTACTTTCTTACAGAATCTGCAGTAATCTATATACAGTCACCAGCAAATGCAGGGACTACTCCAAGGGAGGTCACAGCACCAGTGTGGCTTAGACTTGGAAGATACAGAGTCAAGTTCCATCCTTGCCAACTGAGCAAGCCCCCAGTTTACCAGATTACAATGTAGGGATTGTCATATGCTTCTGAGTCTCAGGATGCTGCTCTGTCTCAAAATAAGACCACAGAGCTGGTGTGAAGGAGACGGCTTATATACAAAGTTAGACTGTATACTGTGAAGTAGTTAATAAATGTAAGGTATTGTTCTTATTTAAATCTAACAGTGATAAAGAGAGAACAAATCCTCAAGTCAATCTTACTAGTGAAGATTGGCTTTGGCATAGCAATTGTATAGACAGCGAAAATTTGTTCCTTCTTCATCTGTGTTGCTTCCCACTCATCCCAAAGACTCAGATGTTAACCACTTTATGAAATATTTTGTGTTCCCACTGGCAGTTAATTATTCTCCCTTATATCTTAGCACAGAATTGTGATTTTATTTGATTACATGGATTTTCCTCTTTCCAGGCTATAAGCTTTCTGAGGACCAGGTCTCACCCTTCACTGAATTATCATGACTGGGGTGTGCTCAATATGTTAAATGAATGATTGACAGAGGAGGGAAAGGAATCAAGTATAAGTGAGAATAGTTTAGGCCATTTAAGGCATTTAAATGTGTATAGTGTAAAGCCATAGTTTCATAAGAACAGGGGTCTTGTTTGACTGAATCCTTCCCTCCCTGAGTTCACAATCAGTGCTGGGCACATAGTAGGTAGCTTGGGAGAAATTTGTTAGTAAGAAAAGAAGAAAGGTCAGTGCTAGGCCAAGGTTTCCATCAGCATGGACTCCTCCTGCTGTGTTTCAACAACCCCAAAGGGTCTATAAGCCTTATTCTGTTCCCTTGCCCCCCAGAGGTTCCAAAGCTGAATAATCACCACCTTCCCAAGGCCTGATCCTCACCCACTGGTCATTTTAGAACCCCTGCTCCTTCTCTAAAGGAATATCTCATTGCTATAGGACTGTGCCATGCTCCTCCAACACTTGCTAATTTAGTAACCATAAATTCCTATAACAAGTCATGGACACTAGATAGCCTCCTTACAGAGAAATGAAATGTTTGAACCCTGAAGCACTTAAACCAAAGGATCAATCTCCTGAGGAGTTTATCAGATGTTGTGGATAAATAGGTTGGTTTCAAATCACTCAGTACCTCCTCCTACCTGCCTATGTAGGGCCAACATGGAGGAAGAAGATGAGCAATTCCTTGGAAAAGGTAGCACTTTACAGACTGCCAGTAAGAGTGCCAATCTAATGAAATCCCTGTTTTTAAAAGGTTTTGTGGTAAAGCGAACTGGAGATAGTAAGTCACAGTTTTATTACAATATGGGCCTTTTCCTAGGGTGCGGAGCTCATTTGTGGCTAAATAAAACAGCTGGATTCTGTAGTTAGTAAGAATCAGTACCTTCAAGAGATACTTAATCTCTCAGAACAGACCAATGCTGACAGTTTCTGGGAGGAAAATACAGAATTAAAATATGAACCAAGATAATCTGCCTTTGGTCTAGTCCTCCTGGTTTCACATTGGGTAGGCTATGGCTGATCACAAGCTTCAGTTGGGAGAATAACGGGTTTAAATCTATTACCTGGTCATTTTTTCCTGTACAGGGCCTAGAAGACAGCAGATAACATGACTGGTTAATGCTAGTTCCCTCTTAAAGAAGAGAAGAGAGAGTCACGTTTTCTCTGAATTTGAAACCAAGAGTGTTTTTTATTCACTTGATTACAACTGTTCTTAAGTGCTCCTTGGATAGTTTCCCTCTGGATTATGTTGCCCTCTGTCCTTAATCATGGATTTTCTAAGTAACCTCATTTAGTTCTCCTCCATGGACCAAATATAAACTGATATCGAGGTGTTACTAATCCTTTAAAAAGCCAGGAGTTTGAGCTTTCACTGGACTTTGAAAGATTTTAATAACTGGATTTTCGTCTCTGATTGCTGATAATGGTTTTAATTTGGAGTTGGAGCGGTTCCCTCTGGTAATAAGCGCAGCCTGAGCAGACAGGGCATGCTATTGTTCTAAAACAATAGATTCAAATTAGATTCTGCCCAAACAGGTGCAGAACTGAAAACCTTGGCTTCTGTTAATGCTGTATTTTAGGGCAAAGGTTCCTGTGTTCTAGTTGGCCTTTTTTACCTTCATGAGTGTTAGATTATCTGAATACCACCTTGAATTATATTTACTACTTTTAAGTACACTCACTGTGATACTTGAATACATTGATTTCCATTATGGAAATTTTTATTTGCCGTTAGGTGGGAAACTAGTATTGCTTGTACTTTAATTGAAGGTAATAAATACAATGAAAGCAAAAGTTATTAAATTCTAGCTAGATGATATTGCTTGCCAAAGGTTCTGAGCCCCAGGCCTCTCTCCCTTTATTTGAAAGGGGATTAACCTGGGTTGAAGTCATACTAGTACCACATTGAAACTCTCCTTCAGGGAATATGATGAATTGAAAAAAAAAAAAAAAAAAGGAAAGAAAGAAGAAAAAGAGAATCTCTTTTCCTCTATTCAGTAACTTCCAGTCCTTTTGATTCCAAGTGTTACTAAGCACACATTTGAGAAACAATGCATTTGAAAAAACTCATTCCTTTTATATTTTGTGGTGAGGAATTTATTTGATTTATTGGACTAACGTGAAAACCCTGTCCAGGATATAAGAAAACCCCAAAAAGTAGAAGGCACTGTCCCTATACCCAAGAAATGTGTCACCTAATAATACAAGGTGAGAAATTAATGATAAATGTATAGAAACAAGAGTTCCAGAAATAGCAAGCACTTCAGTATTAATACTAGAATCTGAGCTGCAGTGGGTCACTCATGGGTCTTTCTGTAGCAGTTAGGAGAGTACTTGGCACCAACAAATATCCACTGAGTCAACACTAACCATGCTCCCAGTTTCCCGTTGGAGATTTAACCACTCTCATGGCCAGGGAATAGGTTAGCACTATCTGGAGAGATTCGGAGAAGGCAGTGGCACCCCACTCCAGTACTCTTGCCTGGAAAATCCCATGGATGGAGGAGCCTGGTGGGCTGCAGTCCATGGGGTCGCTAAGAGTTGGACATGACTGAGAGACTTCACTTTCACTTTTCACTTTCATGCATTGGAGAAGGAAATGACAACCCACTCCAGTGTTCTTGCCTGGAGAATCCCAGGGATGGGGGAGTCTGGTGGGCTGCCGTCTATGGGGTCGCACAGAGTCGGACACGACTGAAGTGACTTAGCAGCAGCATCTGGAGAGATTACAGGGAAGCAAGATTTGCATAAAATCTTGAAGGAAGGAATAGGCATCTCTGCACACACACATACATACATGGGTGCATATGCAGACATATACATGAACATACAGCATCTTAGAACAGAAGGCACAAGGTTCATATGAAAGCAGGCGGTTGAGACATGAGGACAGTCTCAAAAATACAAACTACTTTCCAATTTGAATAAATACTCCCCTTTCCTCAGATGTAGAGCCATTCTCCCCTTCTTGTTCATACACATCACACAATTACGGCTCAGTTTCATCAAAACAGACCATCCTCTGTTAAAAATATAAAATACCTTCTATTTCAGTGTATATGGGGGTTGCATTTTGAGAAACCCAGCTTTATGAAGTATGCTGTCCGCTTATGGATTCTGCAGAATCTCGTCAGTTGTTAAGGAGGGCACCTTAAACCTTTGCATCTAGGCAGTTGTGCCATTTCCCACTATTCCCTTTGCTACATTAAAAAAAAAATGGAGTCATTTTTCTTCTGGTATTCATTTGCCATCACACGATTTGCTGCTCTAGCGATAGCAAAGTCTCAGGTAGTATTTTTAAAGAATAAACAAGAGAAGCAGATTGGCAGGATAATAAAAATGGGACAATAAGGTGGGAATTTAAGCTCTTATTGCTGTTTCTGAACAAGCTGTACTGTTGCAGAAATGGCTATGGGCCTCTCGGTCTGTCTGTCTGTAAGAGGGGAGCCCAGCTTCGTACCAAAGGATTTCTCAGGACCAGCCTGAAGGCAGGAAGGGTTGATGTGAGCTGTGGCTGCACAGGCTTTGTGAAAGATTTCTACTTTCTGAAACACGATTTTAAGACTTTAGTTTGGGTATTTCCCATGCAGGTTAAGTGATGCTTAAATCTTCAGCTCAGATATACCCAGAGATGTTTTTCTGAAAGCTCATTTTCACTTTCTTTCACTCTAAGGCTAATTTTTAAATATATAGCTAAATAAGTACTTGGGCTTCTCTGATAGCTCAGTTGGTAAAGAATCCGCCTGCAATGCAGGAGGCCCTGGTTCAATTCCTGAATTGGGAAGATCTGCTGGAGAAGGGATGGGCTACCCACTCCAGTATTCTTGGGCTTCCCTTGTGGCTCAGCTGGTAAAGAGTCCACCTGCAATGCAGGAGACCTGGGTTTTACCCCTGAGTTGGGAAGATCCCCTGGAGAAGGGAAAGGCTACCCACTCCAGTATTCTGGCCTAGAGAATTCCATGGACTGTATAGTCCATGGGGTTGCAGAGTCGGACACAACTGAGCAACTTGCACTTTCTTTCACTTTCACTTAAACAAGGACTTAGGCCAAACCATGAACTGAAAACCAGGGTATAAACCTTCTTAATTTATTGAACCTCAACTTTTTTTTGGCACATGCTAGTTTTTTCAGGTGTATTATTTTTCATATTCTTTTCCATTATGGTTTGTCACAGGATATTGGATATAGTTCTCTGTGCTATACATTAGGAACTTGTTATTTATCCATACTATATACAATAGTTTGTATCTGATAATCTCAACTCCCAATCCATCCCTCCCCTGCTCTATCACTCCTTAGCAACCACAAGTCTGTTCTTTGTGAGTCTGTTTCATAGGTAAGTTATGTTCTATTTTAGATTCCACATATAAATGATATATTTGTCTGATTTCCTTAGTACGATAATCTCTAGGTCCATCCATGTTGCTACAAATGGCATTATGTTCCTTTTATGGCTGAGTAATATTCCATTGTGTGTGTCTGTGTATACACCATATCCTCTATTTCATTCATCTCTTGAAGGACATTTAGGTTGCTTCCATGTCTTGGCTATTGTGAATAGTGCTGCTATGGACATATGGGTGCATGTGTCTTTTCAAATTATAGTTTCGTCAGGATACATTCCCAGGAGTGGGACTGCTGGATCATATAGTAGCTTTTAGTTTTTTGAGAAACCTCCATCCTGTTCTCCATAGTAGCTGCACCAATGAACATTCCAACCAACAGAGTAACAGAGTTCCCTTTTCTCCACACATACTCCAGCATTTGTTTTTTGTGGATTTAAAGATGGCCATTCTGACTGGTATGTGATGGTACCTTATTGTAGTTTTGATTTGCATTTCTCTAATAATTAGCGATGCTGAGCATCTTTTCATGTGCCTACTGCTCATCTGTACATTTTCTCTGGAGAAACGTCTGTATACATTTTCTGTCCATTTTTTGATTGTTAGCATCAGTGTTTTTTAAACTGAAGCAATAACAGCCTTGACTTTTTTTGAATAGCCATATTTTGTGAAGCACTAGCAGGAACCAAAATTTCATGCTTTCTAAACTGAGTATCAAGGCAAAATATTTCTAAACTTGAACTTTAAAGCTTCACTGACTCTCTGCCTCCAGTTAACCTGGTTGTCTCACAGGAAGGGGTGTGCACCTTGATGTCCAGTGTCCAGAGTCCTGACCCAGCTCTTGGCTTCTGTTGGATGGAAAAAGGCCAAACTGCCATAGGAACTAATGAAGTCACATTTTTGTCTTTCAGGTTCAGTATTTCTTCAAGATCTTGGATAACTAGCAGTGTAGAAAGTAAAGCAGTCACAGTTTGGGGCATTTAGACAAGAGTGACTCACGCACATGAGGAATGTGTTCATTCTTTTATTGTCCATTGTTTTAACCTGACTGAATACAAGATCAACAAGAGCACTGTACTCCTGGCAATTATGACATATGTTAGAACATGGATTTTGCACTGTAGACAACATTCAACATCAGTCTATGGGGTACTGCATTGCTTTTTATAAAGTCCAAAATAAAGATTTATTTTCAAACAAGTGACTTTGGTTTATTTCATACATTACACTTTTTCTTGCAGAAAAAAATAAAATTGTACAACTGCATAAATATAAAATTCTTCCACCATGAAAATGGTTAAAACATTCATAAAGACACAGCACCAGCATGTGATGCCTCCAGAGAAAGGAAAAAAGGAAAGTGAAAGAAAATGTACAAAGCAAATTAATCGGCCCCATCACTAGCCAAAGTGATGGGCGCTCCAGATCTCACCCAGTTTCAGAACAGACCGGAGGACGGGGAAAGAGAAGTCAAGACGGCATTCAGTACAAAGCACAACACAACCCATCACCTTTGTGTGTGTTTCCATAGTGTCACTTAAAATTTAAAGGGCAGTTCCCCCATGACAGCCCACCCCACCCCCCACCCAGACCCAGGAAAAAAAAGAAAAAAGAAGACCTAACACCACAGGAAAAGACTATGGAGTGTGTTAAAAATGCTCATCGATGGGCCGTTATATTTGAAAGAGCCAAACCCAAAGAGGAAAGAAAAAAAAAGTACCATGCCAGTTTTATTCCCATTGAATATTTACACCTTGGACAGCAAACCTTGCTCACATAAAGTAGAAAACGTATACGATAAAACATGGCTTGAAAAATGACCAGAGTGTGCACCTAGAGTACTGTACACTAAATAAAATACACAAGGCAGCGATACTTAGGGGTCAGAAACACTGCTTACTACAAGTCAGTTATGGAATCATAATTTACAGTAAAAATGGGCACGTCCCAAGGCTCAATTTTTATTTTTTCTTTTGTCATTTACAGTAGAATAAATATTTTGTTGCTATTGCTACACTTTAAATTTACATTCTAACCTATTAAATGCAGAAAGCTAGTGTAAAGCATATAGATTAAGTGTAGGTCCCATACGTATGACAGTTTGTTCAAGACTAGTAGGTTTTTGTATCTTTTTTTGTTTTAAACTTTTTTAAATGGCTAGTGGGAAAGATGTGTGCTTGTGATCAGCTCTTAACTTCAATTTTTACATCAAAGCGTCCCTGAAAACGGTCTTTCTCACTGTACCCAATGTTCTCACCATACGCCTTACACTCTATGCGGATTTCAGTGTCCATGGTGAGGTTGGTGAACTGCACGGCCAGGAGAGGCTGCAGGTACTTGGGCTGCAGAAGCTTGCCATAGTAGGGATAATACTGCAGAGGGAAACCAGGGTAGCCGCCCAGTCCAAAGTACTCTATGCTTCCAACTTTTTCCTTATCTTCGTCTCGCTAAAAAACCAGAGGGAATGAGATTTTAATGGCTCACATCCTGGGAATCACTATTTGTACTCACATACAAATGAGACTGCCAGTCCCACAAAGCTGTCTGCTAGAACACCATCAGTCATCCTCTAAGATGCCAGCTCAAATCCCTTCCGGGAGGAGGTGAACATTAACCACTGGAGGATGTGACACGTCTAACATATACTATATTTGACACATATGCAGCCTAATCCATAGCAGCCTTGAGAAATGGTCCTCAAAGGAGAATCTGCTCATTGTACAAATGGGAAGCTGCAGCAGAGGCCAATTAAGCATTTCTTCAAGCTAACACAACCTTCTAGAAATAGAGCCAACACTGAAAGTCAGAAACTCTTCAGTATGGGTCCAGTGGATATTCTCAATGACATTATCTCTGAAAATTTAACTATTTGCCTTGCATTTTCTTGTGTCCATTTCCTTTCTTGGTGCCAACATAAAATTGGACCTTTTAGAGATGCCTTTTATTCTACTTAAAGGAAATACTCATTGATGGTTACCTTCATATTTTTTTAGAGAAAAACAAAAAACAACTTTTCAGTGTAAAATTGTCAGTTGGAAAAAAAAATGTTTTTAACAAGTTTTTAACACAACATGTGGCCTAGAGAAACATTTTTGTGGGCTAGTTCACCTCTCAGATCTTTAAACCAGTATCCCAACTGATTAAATTTGTTTCTTGTTCCAGTGGAGAAACTGACAGTTTTACTCTTGTTATATCTTATGGTTTTATTAAGTTTTACCCAGTGTACCTACAACTCAATTGGCTGAGACTAATTCCTGGAAGCAGTGTTTCTTATTTCCATGTTAAAATTTTACCTCTAATTTAACACCATCTCATTTATTCTCCCCTCTCCCCGACCTCCCCTCAGTAACTCAGGTCTCCTTACCTTGCCAGTACACTGAACAGGCAAGACATACGGATTATACTTCATCACTGGGTAAGTCTCCAAGGACTCATTCTTGGGAGGCTAAAAATAAAACCCATGTTGGTCAGTAAGTCTGTAAATAATTTTTTTTTATTTCTGAAAAAGAAAACTAAAACTTGTAGCCCAAACAAGTACACTTTTGTCAGCTGAGATAATAACCAAACACTTGAGGACAGCAGAATGAAGACTGCCTGAACCAATCTAGGAAAGGTCATTAATTTTCTTGAAAATAAATGCCCAACTTTTGTTCTAAATGGAACTTCTAATGGTAACCCGTTATGTGCTCTATTCAAGAACACTGAAAAATAAGAGCCAACTCAGAAATAATCCTCTCTTCTCATTTGCTAAGATTAAAATTAGATGGAAAGGTGGGTTGACATTTCTGTTTTTGTAAAACTGGGCTTTCCTCCCAAGCCATGAATAAAGAATGTCATCCTTCTCCTTCAAGCATGCCTTCTTCAAGTAAGCTTTCCTTTTTTAAATCTCCAGTAGAGGCACTGTCATTTAAGTCCCAGTTTTGTTAGGAAATCCCCGCATATAGAACAGATAAAGGTGGCACCGCCCTAAATGAAGGGGTCTCGTAAAGGGGTGAGTCCACTGAAGGGAACCACAGTACACTTTGAAAGTTACGGCTGGAGTGAAATACCCAGGGCCTGCCCTCCTACATCCCTGGCTCAAATCCACCTCCTAAGACGTGTGAGGAACGTCTACTCCCTGGAACACAGCCACTTGCCTACTCACATCGGCAGAGCATGAGCCTTGACATGAGATGTAAACACACAGTCTAATCAGAGTTAGATAAAAGGGATAATTTTCTGTATTAGTAAGGGACTTTTTGGTACTATTCTTTGTTTTGGAATACAAAAAGATGACCATCTAGATTAAACTCTCTTGGAACTTTCTGCCAGCAATAGACTTATCTTTAAAATATGTCTACTAACATAGAAAACGTTTACTAACAAAGTAGTTACTGGAATCTATCTTCAGGGAGGAGGAAACAGGTACATGAAGGAAGATGTGGAGTTCTACAATCTCTATAATTGCAACAACAAAAGAGTTTGGGATTTGGGATAGGTTGCTAGTCAGAAAGTGGTGATGGGTAACCAAGGGGAGTCCAAAGCAGGGGGGCTTGCGGGGGGGACTGAAAAGTAAGAGGAGCTGAATTCATAACTTTAACAATATCTTCACAAATATGGAAAGAGATGTGAATCATAACAGACTAGAAGTACTGCCTCTGTAGGGGACAAATATCATTCAGCATCTATAAAGAGAAAATACCAATATTACCAAAAAGATTCAAAGAGCAAAGATCACGATTAGTCCTTGGGACACACTACACCAATTCCTTTCACTGCTAAATAGCTGGTTTATCTTGGTGAAGAGCTTCCCAGCAATATGAACATCAACTCTCTGTGTGATGTAATGGCTCTCACCCTTTTTCTTTCATTATATCTTAGTCCAGCCTTCCCTGGTGGCTCAATCAGTAAAAAAATCTACCTGCAATGCAGGAGATTGGAGTTTGATCCGTGGGTCAGGAAGATCCCCTGGAGAAGGAAATGGCAACCCACTCCAGTATTCTTGCCTGGGAAATCTCAGAGAGGAGCCTGGCAGGCTACAGTCCATGGGGTTGCAGAGAGTTCGTCATGACTGAGTGACTAAACCACCACAATCCTAGTCTAAGTGGAAAGAAGATTTAAAATTCTGTTGAGCGATACATAAATTTCTGTGGGCAATCCATCAAATCAGCCAGCCATCTACCCACTCATCTATTTTTATCTCCTGTGGCAGTGAGGGAGTTTTGTTACATCCTTCGGTTATGGTAATAAGACTTTTCATCTCTACATTGACTTTTAAAAAATATTATTCATGGGTAACATTGTGGGAAAAAATAGCATGTAACAGAAAGTTGATGAAC
This sequence comes from Cephalophus harveyi, assembly GCA_006410635.1. NCBI lineage: Eukaryota > Metazoa > Chordata > Mammalia > Artiodactyla > Bovidae > Cephalophus > Cephalophus harveyi. Next base: position 39,849 of record SJYT01043268.1, read on the forward strand.
AAAAGAGCCAGATTCCAGAAGGAAGTAAGCTTGCTCATATAACTCTGTATACTGCAGTCAATTCCTATCAGAACCAAAACTACCCTCTTAATGGTGATGTTCATATGTACAGATGCAAGAAACCGTATAGAAGAATGCATGCTTAAGAGAAACAGATGGCATTTTTAAATTCATGATCTGGGGGAGAGAATAAACTTAGTAATTGTATAAAAGCAGAGGTAACACCAATACAATTTTTCTTTCTAAAGAATTACTATCATCCCACTAAATGGTGAATGGAGGCAACTTGCCATTTTTTGGTGATCTCCAGGAATGCTTAACCTTTCATGGGCTACAATAATGGCAAAAGCCAATGGCATTGTTATAAAAGTTCGACCTAGTATTCAACTAATTTTGCAATGAAATCTTTGTTCAGTAAAAACAAAGTTTATTTCTGATGATCAGATCATTTTTTTCAAATTACCAGAACTTTTTTTTTTTTTTAAATACTGTGGCCCCTAGAGTACCAAAACCAAAGTCTGACTGTACAGGCAGGTAGGCTTTAAACTTAAGAGATACCTGTTTCTCTTTTTAAAGAATTAATACAATTACATTATAGAAATGCAGAACAGGGCCACCAGACTGATGTCAGAATTTGACTCTGCCACACAGGACTTCTCTAACTTTAGGAAATAAGATTAATGACCTAACTCTAAGAATTTCAAGCTGGCTACAGAGGTTTTCAATGTTACTCTATTGATGGGACTTTAAAACTGTCACTGAGGATCCTTTAAAAACTCATTATAGTCTCTTCTTCTCATATCAATTAAGGACTGCATTTAAGTATGAATGGCTCATTGAAATTCTGTGATGTAAAATATTACTTGCCTTAGGTTTGAAGCCCAGAACTCGGTTGAGCTTTATGATGACACATGGTTTGCCCTCTTTGTAGCCATAAGTTTCGTCATTTATCCCAGAGCAGTTTCCCAGCCATTCAAGCTTGAACCTGCAGACTTTTCGCTCTCCTTGTTCGTTGTTAAATTCTCCTCGATCTTTGAGTTCGCTGGGCACATCTGAAAATGCAAATACCATTTTCACGTTGTACTGACAATTCCATGAGTATTACTGATATAGGACAGGGCTCTTTTCCCTGTCACAATGACTGATTCTCAGACAGGGCTATCCTGCACTTCCTGTATCGCCTGAATTAAGGAAAGATTCCCAGCAAGCCACCTCTCACCTCTCCACTGACCTTAAAAAGGTATTTTTACCAAAAGCACTAGGCAGTACCTGACCTCACACCAAAACGTCATAGTACTCTATAGTGCTTGATGAGCAAGCCCATGATGTCTGCTCTCTAACAATATTTCTCTTCCTTTAAATAATGGATGACTCTGCTGTTTAGAAGACTGAGAGGAAATTGGATCTCTCTTCATGAGTAGCATTGTTTGCACAGGTCAGCATCAGCTTAGCTCAATAATGGGGACGTTATAATTAGAACACAAATTAAAAGGACTGCCAGTAATTTTCAGAACTAGAAGCTTCTTGATTGAGATTTCTTAGAGCTCTGCTGCTAATGAACATGTTAAACAGTAAAAAGTGAACAGGAAAGAATTGTTTTTCCTTTTCAACCACCATTCAAGATTTGAAAAAAAATTTTTTTTGAGTTTTTGCCTTTTAACACTGAGTTCTTATAAGCATTTGTTTGATGGGGAAAATTTATAGCTGCGTGTTTTAAATTGAAAGCCTTAGGAAAAAATAAATGAAAATAGAATTCAAAGTTAAAGCATTCTGCAGGAAGTTGATGCAAACACAATAAACTAAGTATGTGCATGTATATATATGTACTTATATATATTTTTAAGTCCACAAATTAACTATTTTTCCCTTCCAATAGTAAAGTACCTCAATTCAGTTCATCTCCTGAAAAGTGATTCATTCTATCATATGGGCCATTTAATTATTACAAAGTAAGATGAAAATCTCATTTAAATTCAAATGAGAAAAATTTCATGAAGATGTTTCTTTTAAATTACTAAATCCTTTCAAAATAACTTAAAATGACAATTTACTCCATATTACACAACCATCTGCCATATAAAGAACTGGAGTTGAATGAAATTAGAAAACTGATCATCACTAAGTAACTCACAGCAGCATCTTATTTGTGATAGGTATGATAACAAAGCTGGGAAATTCATACTCCAGGGAGCACGGGGGAGGATGTGTGTTTGTGTCAATGGCTTAATGAAACTAAGAGCTATTCTTTACCTTCATCAGTCATTCCCTTATCCAGATGCTTAGCTGCCCAAGACGTATTTCATTATCCATCCTGGCCAGGGTCTCTAAAATATACCCTGACTATAAACCCTCCTCCATCAGTTCAGAGTGGTTATAGCTAATCACACCAAAGGGTCATTGGGGTGAGAGAAGGTCCTATGAACTCTTCTGTAGGGGCCAGGAGACTGGGGGGAGGGAGCGGGGCAGAAATCTGGAAATACAAGCAATTATGTTTCTCAAAACCAATGTATGTAGGAGGATCAGAATTGTAATATGGTCTTTGAGACTGATCAGTGAACAGAGATGCCTGGCAGTGTTCAAAACACACCTTTCAAATAGGGGTTAAAGTGACGCAGCTATATAGTTTCACTGTATCCAAGCCTAACCCATAAAGTCTTTCTGCTTTAAAAAACAAAACAAAACAGTTCCTCTCAATATAGTCAGAGTTAACCTTTTAAATACTTGAGGAGGATCTTTCAATCATTACATAACAAATAGAAACAGGAGATCAGAATTAATCATAATCATCCAAAACATGTCTACTTACTGCCACAATCTTCAAAAATCATATCATCCTTCTGGGCCGAATCTCTGTACTTCTTCAGGAAATTATCTATGTTATCCACATATGTCATATAGCTCTTGGGATCGTTAGGACGAAAGGCAATTTCAGTCTTTTGGATCTGAGGAATCTGTGTTAATCCTAGACCAGGTAGAAAGTTAGAAAAACAGAAAATCATGAGTGGGAAGGCAATCAACCATGATACTGCAGACTCTCCACATGTAAACATACTTTGCTAATGCATTCTGGCTAAAAAGAAATCATGAATCAACCAAGATACTGCAGAAGCAGACTCTTCACATGTAAAACATATTTTGCTAATGCATTCTAGCTAAAAAGAAAGGCTTATGAGACTTCCCCAGTGGGTCCAGCGATTAAGACTCCACCTTCCAATGCAGGGGTTGTGGGTTCAATTCCTGGTCAGGGAACTAAGGTCCCACATGCTGCAGTGTGCAGCCAAAAATAAAAAAAAAAAAAATTGGGTTAAATTCTCTCTCATGTGAAATCCTTTCTCTGGCATTTAGGTTAAGTACATAAGTACCAATGACTGTGTCTTAATATCAGATATCATATAAGTTCCCCAGCAACATTTCATGATAGACATATCTCTGTTTTATGAATGAAACACTTCTTCCACAGAAAGCTTAAGTTCCTGGCCCAAAGTCACAGAGGAAGTGGTGGAACCAGAATTCCAACCCAGGCATGCTGTACTCTAAAGCCTGCTCTCTTTCCAGTCTTCCTTTGTGCCCAAGTTAAAAAAAAAAAAAAATGCATTGCAAGCCAGCATCTCATGCAGATGGTTCTTCCTTCCCTAACTGCACATAAGACTGAGCACAGAGGTCTTCCTCCATATTCCTTTTAATCAATGAACTTACGACCACTGAAAACTGCAGACTTAAGACTACTTAATAGAGATATATGAATCGTTTAACCTAAACTGGAAGAATATGGAATTTATATGCTTCTCCGGCTTTCCATTCCAAACATTCTGAGCAAGTTTCAGACAAGGTAAAAACCAAAGTATGTATACCTTGGATTTCCACACTTTAACGGACTTTTTAGATTCTTTAACTTCTAAAAGCCTCTGCCATTTACGACTTCCTAGATAAACATTTGAGCAATGCTACACAGCACTGTCTCAGATAGTGACTGGACAGTCGATCACAACAGCATTCTCTTCTAGGACTGCCAGATAAAATATAAAATGCACAGTTACACTTTAATTTCAGATAAACCATGAATAATGTTCTATACAAGTATGTCTTATGTAAAACTGGGGACATACATAAAAAATTATTCATGGTTTACCTGAAGTTCACATTTAATTGGGCATCCTGTATTTTTATTTGTTAATCCAGCAACCCTATATGAATCCCCAGTCCCAGACTTGCCCTCTTAGTGCTGGGCACAGAAGGAGCCTCATCATCACAGTCTTGCAGGGTAATCTCCATTGCTCTCGCTTAGAGGCTTATTAAATGTGCAGCCTTGCCAGCTCTGATGGGGACCTGCCAAATCCCCATCTCTAAGGGGGCAACGTGGGAATCTCTGCTTACCAAGCTTGAAGAGATCCTTAAGCACTCTTGGTTTGAGAACTACTGCTGTAGAGGATGAGAACCTGGGTAGGGCAGTTCTGACTCAATGACCTCATTAAAGCAGAAGTGATAACCAGAGGGTAGTAACCGTTGAGTGGTTTAGTCACTAAGTCATGTCTGACTCTTGCAACCCCATGGACTATAGTCTGCCAGGCTCCTCTGTCCATGGGATTCTCCAGGTAAGAATACTGGAGTGGGTTGACATTTTCCAGGGGATCTTCCCGACCCAGGAATTGAACCATGCTCTCCTGCATTGCAGGCAGATTCTTTACCAACTGAGCTACAAGGGAAACCCATTTAGCAGCACCATTTGTGAGGCTTCAGACCAGGTTTCTATAGGGTCTGGGCTAAATGACCCATTATTTTCCCTCATCATTAACGATGGCTTTGCGCTTCAAAAGCAATTAAATAATGAGGCTGGGGAGACCTCAGGGCTGAATGGGCAAGTTCTTCTGTGCCTGCAGTTACCCAGAGGCATGGAAATGATGAAGACAGGGAACGTGAGGGTTTGCAGCTGGGCAGAGAGTGTGCCCAAGACAAGCTACGAGTGACATGAAGAGTCATCTCAGAAAGGATAATGGAGAACCTGAAGAATTTCTGGGGGGTAGGGGAGTGTCAATGGTGATAAAAATGAGTCTAAAAGGGAAGAAGCAGGAAAAGACTCTTCCATTAAAAACAAAGGTTACTACAATTAAAACATTTTTTATGATGCTCGCAAACCATAGAAAATCATGACTTAAGCAATTTAAGTATACTCTAAAAAATGTTTTTCTGTTGACACATTATTAACTTAGAAAATTGGCATTGTGATTATCTATAGTACAAAAAGAGGCCACATGATAAAGACATTCATGCAAATATACACACACAGACAGACTGGGACTGCCTGCCTGTGCTAGAGCAGCAGACAGGGCTCCTCCCGCTGAAATGCAGAAAGTCTAGGAGGGAGGGTCATTGCTGGTTTGCTTTGTAGACAAGACACCTAAGTCAAAGTGACTTCCCTGGACCTGGGGAAGAGCAGAGGCAGGCCCAGCGCTAGAGGTTTCACAGAACTCGGGGGGCGCGGACGTTCTCCTAATCCCGGAGTCAGGAGGGAACAGAGGAGCCTCGAGGGGCATTCACTGGTCTCCGGGGTGGGGGGCTGGGGAGGGGCACTGAGAAAGGCAGCGCACAGGGCGAGCAGAGAACTCAGGCAAATGCGCCGAAGGCGTCAGGAACTGTGTGCCTGCGAGGGGGTGGGCGGAAACGGACTAAGACCTAGGCGCACAGGCTTCCACAGTGTTTCCAGGCTTGGGAAAGAGAGGGGCAGGAGAGCAGTGGACAGATGAAAGAGAGGAGACAACCGTCAGAAGCCAAGGGGCGGTCTCCCTCAACTTCAGGAAGGAAGGAGGTGGGGAAGAACCGGCTGGCTGACTGCAAGGACACGAGCGTGGTGAGTCAGTCATGGCAGCCGCCGTCTCTGCAGAGCGGTGACACAGCAATACACAAAACACTACCAATCGGCCACGAGCCTGGTGTGGGATTCGAAGCATCTCACCCACCAGTTCAAAAGGTCACGCGGACAGCAAACATGGGAGCATCTGAATGGCGAGGCGAGGGTCACCCGGGTCAGCGTTCCCTCTGGCCCAGCTTCAGCGCTCCTCCCCGGCAGTCTGCCTTGCACTTTCTGGCTGCTTCTGCTTTTCTCTTCCCTGGCTATTCTACCTCCCAGGTGTGTATGTGTGTATGAGTACGAGTGATGTACTTCTCCGGTTCTCCCAGAGAAGAAAGGAGAGCAAGAAGAGGAGGTGGGGTTCTGCGGAGACCTGTCTTTTCCCTTTCAATGCCGAGTGCAGGGTCCCCACTATTAAACAGACCAGGTGACACGTGTGAGACCCCAAAGCATTAGCTCCCTTCACTCAGTGCTCTGGCTCTTCACTACCAAAAGGGCACAGCTAGTGAGTCCTTCAGCAGCCTGAGAGCTCTGGGGAAAACCAAATTCATGCCCATCCAGAGACTTGTACCAGGGACCCTTTTTGTTTTTTAAATAATGTACTGGGACAGAGTAGACCACCTTGGTAGCATCCAAGGCTAATCCATTTCTATCGCCACAGTCACTGTAGCAAGCCTGGTGCCCCTCACTCCTGCAACATCAGGCAGGGCTAGTGGTCGAGTCTGCACACCAGCAATTCTTATCAGAAACGCTGCTGTTAGTCATCTAAGATCTGATTAATGAAAATACAGATTTATTACATGCCCAATGGCACCACTGGCTCAGAAAAGAGCTACACACCACGGGTCTTGTATCCACCCATTTCCAAGAGCCCAAATCCTTCAGAGAGTTTGGCTTATGATCAAGCCTGTATGTTACCATATGAGAGACATGTAGATCAAACACACTTGAAGAATCTCTGTGTTCTGCACAGAGAAACATCACTGATGAAACCAAGGATGTAAGAGGTGAAATAGACAGGTAAGCTTTGGGTCTTGCCATCCTGTGAGTTGCCCAGCTGGATAAGACCTTGGGCCAAAGTTGGCAGGTTGAGCCCAGGAATGACAGATCAACCCCCGGGGAGGGCAGCCATGTCTCGCTCTCTTCTATAGGTGAAACTTTCCCTCTGGAGTCTGCACGATCATAGAAGGTGTAACTAATATAAGCCTTAGTGACTATCCTTTTAAGATACCCAACTTCTGATCTAAATGTTCCTTCCAGAAAAGCATGAACCATTTGGGTTGAGGTCATGCAATCAGTTTCTCTCTCTAAACCCTAACCTATGGGAGCACACACATACATAATACACAAATATCCAGGGGGCCACCCCAGAGTCAAGTGTGGCTCCTTGGTGTGTTCTTCAGCTCCCCTTCCTCATATTTCTGGAAGGCCCCTCACTCTCTCACCTACCATCTTTGCCTCTTCTCTTTTCTTTGTCTAGAATCTGCTAACCTGAGAATTTCTCTTCCTGGAAGCTATCAGAGAGCAATCCCCTGGACTGTTCTGTTCTGGATAATCTTAATTAGAAGAGTTCTCTACTGAGATTTTCTCTAAACCATTAGGAAAATTCCTAATAATTTCTCTAAAGCAATTAGATACTCAAAAGAAGATGAAGGACCCTTGACCTGGTATCTAAATCCTTTAAACCATTTATATTATCAGACTAATTTTCCATTAGTCTGGGATAAAAAGGGATAGAACTGGATTTGGCAACTTCTTTATTTTCTTGGGGCTTCCCTGGTGGCTCAGATGGTAAAGAATCTGCAATGAGGGAGACCTGGGTTTGATCCCTGGGTCGGAAATATCCCCTGGAGAAGGAAACAGCTACCCACTCCAGTATTCTGGTCTGGAGAATTTCATGGACAGAGGAGCCTGGCAGGCTACAGTTGATGGCATCGCAAAGAGTCATCTTGAGTCCATAAGCCAATTTCTCAACCATGACCCTCTCCTAGGACTACACAAATCCCTTGAGCTGTCCCTATCCACAATGCTCACTCCTTACGATTGTTAGTTGTAGCTCTGGATAAGGACAAGCTTTGTTTGCAGTAGTAACTCTCAGAGGCCAAAGACAGCAGAATACCCAATCACTGACTTGCAGTTTCAAATTATATTCTAGGAAACAGACCTAACCTCCTGCTTCTCCAGTCTTTTGAACTTGAACCTACATGAACCACACTAAGCTCTGGACAGCTTAGCCCTCAACTGATCATTTGCCGTAAACTGCAGACTATTATCAAATAGTCACCTGAAAGGACTGAAATGAGAATCTGGATATGTGAAGCTTTAATATTTGGTTTTTAATTAGTATGTCAACTTCAGATAAGATTTGAAGTTAAAATAATTTTAAAAAATAAACTTTTGGCTTTACACTGGACTTTGAATTACGCTGACCTCTCCCTGGTTCCCCATTTCTTGAGAAACAAAAAAGGAAAACACATCACCATGGACTTTAGTAGGGTTCATAGCAGAAGGGGTCAGGGGAAAGTAAAAGAGAAAGGGAAAGGAAAGAGAAAAGAAAGACTGTTTATTAAGAAAAGCATTTTGCTTCTAATTAGGTTTATAATGTAGCAAGCTTATAATTTCTCCATCTACTTATGAGTTTAAAGTATTTAAACTAGAATGCATTCATTTTAACCTTGCAAAGTTACTCAAAGGGAATTCCAAAGCACAGCTGCTTGTGCCTGTCATTTATTACAACCAATAAATTACTAGGCCAAATACCCTAAATAGGAATCACTTTCCACAGAAACCTCCAGAAGACAAAAAAGTGCTTATAAAGGTAGCCTTGCACATACTACATACATACTGGTCTCCTGAACATTCCAAGTAGAAAAGTAATTTTCCATTCAAAGAAAAAACTGGGAACGTGGTTTTATACACAGAGTCATACAAATCTAGGTACACATAAATACACACATACGTGGGCGGCCCTGGTGGCTCAGTGGTAAAAACCTGCCTGCCAACGCAGGACAGGCAGGAGATGAGGGTTTGATCCCTGAGTCAGGAAGATCCCCTGGAGCAGGAAATGGCCACTCATTCCAGTATTCTTGCCTGGAAAATTCCACAGATAGAGGAGCATGGCGGAGTACAGTCCATGGGGTCACAAAGAGTTGGACACTTCTGAGTGTGCACACACACATGCATGTACTCCCCCTTCAAATGCTACTAGGATATTTATGGGTTTTGACTGTTGCTTTTAATTTTTATGTTACCTATGCAGGATTAGTATCAATTTACCTAACAAAAATACAGTGAGGGCACAGGAGAAAAGGTGTCACTGTACTTTCTGGAAACCAGTCACCCAAACCTCACCCCTGCCTCTGATTCGCTTTCCACTGTGGCCTGGGATCAGGAAGTCAACCCCCCTGCCTCTGGGAAGGTTCACGTCTCCACCCTCCCCAACTCTCAAGAATCTCAAGAAGCTGCTCTCTTTGAAAAGCCTTAGAAAGATGGGTTGCTGGACTTTCTCTACAGCCTATTTGGGTGTTCAATAACCCTCAGCGTATGGAAATCTTTTCTCCTAAGTTAAATGACATGCACATTGGTTGAAGGCTCTTCTCCATTTATGGAATTACCCTATATCATCAGATTTTTTTTTCCTATAGTTGTATAATCATCTTCAGGTGAGCAGAGAGAACTACTGATATTTAATTCAATGGCTCTATCTTAGATACACATGGAATTTCACAGGGACATAGCTTTAATATCTTGTATAGCTCATTATTATGCTTGTTCTCAGTAAAATAAATGATAACCACTTTTATAATGGAAAACTATAAATAGTCAAATCTACCATATTAATGATGCTTTTTTAAACTCAAGGCCAAACTGATGAACAAGCACACACAGTATTTTGATTTTAGATTCAAAATTTGCTAAGTGACCAATATCCTAAAACAAGACGCCGCATTGAACAGGATATCTGATGATGTCTACTCATGCATGTTATGTGGGGAAAGACACTTTTCTGGCTGGAAGCCACTAGGCGCTCCCCCCCCTTTCCCCCTCGTCTTCCCAGCTTCTCTCATCTTGTCTGTCAGATGAGCCACGGGGTCCTGAGATTACTAGAATGAGAGCGCAGAGCAAGCACAGACAGCAAGTGCGACCCATCGTATTTAACCACAGACGGGGAGGGAGAAATGGAGGCTGTAAGGCTGATTTCTTTCCACCACCACCTTCCCCAAGAGAGGGCGGCGGAAAAGCCCTCCATGAAGCTTCAGATTCATCTCCCCACCCCATCTCCACGTCTGCATGAAATTTTGTTACCTGGTTCTATTCACCAGAGGTCTTTGCTCTGCTCAGTCATCTAAAATGAGCATATGAAGGAAGACACATTTTTTTCTGTGACTCCAAGAATGTTTTTAAGTTAATCAGTAGGGTTCCTGTGCACCTGAGCTGACACGATTACTCATACCTTTATCTTTAGACTGGAAGAAAAAGCACCCTGGGTGGGTGAGTTGTGAAGGCCTAAGAGCCGGGCTCACTGAGGAAGGGAACCTGGAGTTTGCTGTCCTCAACCCTTTACCAAACTACGAGTCTGGGTAGGTGCCCCTGGGAACCCTAGCGCCACCAATGCCAACTCATCCATAGCCTCAGGCTCCGGGAGCAGGCTGGCAGGACCCGTGTGGGGAGGGAGGAGAGGCAGGTGAGGGACCTGAGTGCCAGGCGGGGCTGGAGGGCATCAGCTGTTTACCATATAAGCTCACAGATCAACGGAATCTAACGGAATAGCAGAAAAACATCTTGCTGGCACTCTGAAGTAACAATTCCCCCAAAGTACAAGGAAGCCAAATATGTCCAATTCCCCCTTTTGAAATTTAGGTGAAAGAGACTAAATACAGTGTGATATAGTTTGGAAAGAGAAAAAAAAAAAGGGAATTCTGAGACTGACATAATGACTTCTCAAGAAATCACTGAGAATGAATGAGGAGGAATTACAATGAGATGGGAATTCCAATGCCTTGCCAAGGTGTTTCCCAATCAAGGTGAAGTGGAGCCTGCTGGCGGTGGCAGTGTGGTCTGCTGGTCTCTGCCCAGCCTATTCCCCCGCCTCAATGCCGGCTACCATCTCACTGAAAATATGAGCCTTTTAAAATGAATTCTTCCTACACTGAGCCATCTTTACACCAAAACAAAACAAAAACCTGCCCATAACTTAAGAGGAAGCGTGCACATCCACACCTGCTCACCAGGAAGCAAGGCGGCGGGGAGTCTCCGGACGCCCTAACACACAGTGACCTTCATCTCGTCCGTCCCCCAGTGGCTCTGTGCGTGCGGGGCGGGATGGAATAGGGATGAAGCAGAGACTTTTCCCTCACACCACTGGCCAGGCAGCAAAAAGCACAGGGTCAAACCAGGGGCAGGCACGGTGAGCGCGCATGTGCGTGTGTGTGGGGGCACGTGGGTGTGCCTGCTGCCCTCTCCCGCACGCTGACAACTGCGTCTCTCTCCAAACCTAACACCCTTAACATGTGAGAAGAGATGCCACTGACCACTGCTGAGGATCTTCTTAAGAGGGTCCCCCAGGGAGGAAAGCTTGGCAGGGGTGAACCCAAAAGGGGGGGGTATTTTAGAGGGAGAGAGTAGGACCAACACGATGTCACTTAAATGTACTTAACCATTTTTCTTAAACGTGTTTCCTAACCCAGATTCTCCCACTCTCCATGGAAACCTAAGATCCTATTGTTGTTTAGTTGTTAAGTCCTACCTCATGGACTGGAGTCCATCAGGCTCCTCTGTCCATGGGATTTCCCAGGCAGGAATACTGGAGTGGGTTGCCATTCCCTTCTCCAGGGGATCTTCCCAACCAATGAAAATCTGAGTGTATGAAACATCCATGTTATATTATCCAAAGGCTGGAAATACTAAATTCAATATCCAAAAAGAAGACACTCTGCTTCCAGTGAAATGACAGGGCTATAAAAAATAGAGGCACCTGTTAACAGCCACCATTTACCTAGTGCCATGAGGTCTGTGACTCTAAAGTACTATTCACTTGACATATATGTAGTATCTTTTTAAATCCTTAATCCCCATTTTACAGATGAGAAAACTGAGGCTCAGTGAGGTTCAGTACTGTGTGGAATGGTGGGATTGTGTCCAGCTCCACAGCCCCTGCTTGTCCTTTCCAGGTCAGTTTTATTGGGAACTTATGTGTCATGGCCTGCGACCTCAGGCGCTGTTCTCACATTTAGGTTACGCAACATGAAACTGCCAACAGGTAACCATTTTTTGACCCACCAAAATAGCAAATTAATATGTTGCCACATAAAATCTCAGCAGCCCTTGCCTTCCAGGCTGAGGAGGCACTTCTGTTTCACTATCACAGAGCGATATGACTTTGTAAGGAATATTACAACCACTAATGGCCACAACTGGTCAGGGCAAGAAACTGTACGTTATCTATTTTTTTCCCTACATTTTCCTCCTGTTTAAAGATTTATTCCTTGCCCTGAGACTTTTGTGTTTAACCCCGCAGCTTGTCCAGTGTTATAGACAAACAGGCACAAATGTTCTGTACAATTGCCGCTGCTTAATTTGGCCACATTTACACATGTTATTTAGAAGAGATCTGATGACAAGGTATTCCAGCATGAAAAGGGCAGTCAAACCTCAGTCTGGCCAGGTTTGTCTTCATGCCTCAAGTTCAGTTAATAATCGCATTAATAAGTCTTTACATCTTTAAATAACAGACCACCTCTTTCACACTCACTAGGTTCATTTGACTTACATATACACTTTCCCCCCTTTAATGGTCATGAAAACAGAGGCTTAAAGATATTAATTTGAAGTCAAAAATTTTGCCAGTGTTTCTATACAATCCTTCAGTTTGTGGTCTGAGAAATAGTTATTGCCTACCAAAAATATAAATTATTAAGATGTACTAAAGAGAGCCTGGGAGGGTCCCTCAGAGCACTCAGGGAGAGTCCACAGGCTGTGCTTCTTGATTCTCGGCAGCGAGTGCTCTGCCCACCTGGCCACCCCGCTCAAAGGCCACTATCACTTTCAAATGAAAATGTTATGTCCCTTGAAAAGGCGAGGTTTGTAAAAGGAAGCTTGGCCTAGCCTCTACTGGCAAGATGATGGGTGAAGAAAAGGAGAGACAGAGAAATGACAAAGAACTGGGGGAGGTGGGTGGGGTGTGGAAGGGGGTGGGATGGAGGGCTGAGGAGGAGGACTCCTGTGACTCAGACCAAAGGACAGGAATGCATATTTCCAAGATGAGCCACCAGCATTCCTTCGGAGAAGTGACTGTTTGTCAGGTCAGTCCAACTGCTGTGAGGACACTAAATATAGGTACTCAGAACATGTCTTTTAGGAAGGGGCTGGAAGGAAGGGGAGGGAGGGAAATGCAAGGTCATTTGTAAGCCCTTACTTCAAAGGGCTGGTTCTTTGACTATTTCTTTTTGAAAGTGAAACTTCCCTTTCTGCAGAGAACATGAAGAATACTTTTAATTTTATTACAGATTGACTCCACAAAGATTAAATACTCAAGAGACAGTTTTTAAACTGGAAATTTTCTTTAGGAAATTAAAGAAAATGCTTGACTTTGGGGTCACCTTGAGTATAAGAATTGTTAGAAAATGGCATCATGATTGAAAATTAGCTTTTAAATGGCAAAAAAAAGAGAAAGTCTACAAAGCTTTAGAATTATGACTGCTAATGCTACCATAAAAGCTGAAGCAGACATGAACGTGAAAAGACACACCATGCTTTACTGTCACAAAAGCCAGGGTCCAACATGTTTACTTAAGATCCTATGTTTCTCTGAACAAACCAGAATTCTTGCCTCAACCTTTCCACATATCCACCTCTTTGAGGAAACAGTTGTCACAAACAATGAATTATTTAGCAGGTTTAAGTCATTTTATATACTTACATGTTCTCTTTTTGTCACTTCCAAAATCCCCTAGATCTAAATTTATCTGGAAATATTTAGGATTTTTCTGACAGTAGAGGACTATTTGACTTGGGGCTAACAAGAAGTGTTTTCCACCTCCATATTCTGAAGACTTTCTTCTGAGAGTCCTTCTCAGGCCCAAGGAGGAGGTGGACATGACAAGCTTGTGACTGGCAGCCACACTTGATCAAGGCCCCATGAAGACAGCCTCGAGATTGTCACCTCAATACAGCTGTTAGTAAACCGTTGCCCGGGGAAAGTGGAGACGGGACACGTCACCGCCAGCCCTGGTGGCAGCCTCAAGGTCACTGACCATGTGAGAACCCGGAAGTTATGCAACAGTTCCCCTCTCGAGGTCCTCCTGACAATGACTTTTAGACTAGCCAGACAGTGCAATCACTAACGGAATAATCGAGTGTGCGGGCTCTGCAGTCTCGTCCTCGTGTCAGCGTCAGCCCAAAGGGCAGGGGGACTCCCCGGGGTTCAGTGCCCGCTGAGGAGACACACGCCTGAAACAGGGCCCACAGGCAGGTCCCTCGGCAGTGACTGCGTTCACGTCCCAGCAGGGCACTCGGGGGGCGGCCTGCGCTTCTCCATGAAAAGCTCTTTGTGGCCTCAAGCTTTCGGAGCTAAAGGAGACAGCCACTTAACCTGCAAAGGGGGCCCAGAAAGCCAGTAAATAAGATGCCTATTAAACAGACAGACATAAATAGAGGCGTGAAGAGAGTGTGCCTTGCTGAAGGTCAAGCTGCCCGTCAAGAACAGGTGAAAGAATGGACTCCTGAAGTCAGGGCTCCCCTCCCTGGGAGTTGGTGGCCATTTCAGAGCTTCTCATCATCCCTAAAAATAAGTTAACCTTTAAAAACAAGAGCCAAAGTGGTTTTTAAAAGGATTTATCTGAGTCATAGGCCCCTCAAGCAAGCAAAAAATATGTGTGTGAGCTGGAAAGGCCCCATAAGGAGCCCGCTAACCAACCCCTTGGGTGTGAGGGACGATGGGAGCAAGGCTCCAGTCAGGAGTCACAGGGTCAGGGGTCACGGAGCAGGTGAGCACCAGACTGGATCAAGGACCAGGGCTCTTTTCCCTCCCAGCAGAGCTGGGAAAGTAAGACTTCTGCAACCCCAGCAGCACTGCCTGCGAAGCAGCTAGGAGAGCTGGCTGCAAGAGACACGGTCCCCATGTTTTTCTTCCCAGGCTGGCTTTACAACCACAAGACAGACATATGTTCAGAAGAATGTGCTCAGATAATACAACTATTATTGGTAGAAGTGTTATATTAGTTGAAAAAGTGACCCTCCTTTTACCTCCAGAAGAAAACTGAACATATTTACATTCATTTTACCTGGTGGGGCCACTCGGTCCTGATATGTGGGCTTAAATTCACTGATGGTGAGCAGCATCACTTGGATGGTTCCGATGAAGATGCCCGCCAGGCAGCCATAAAAAATTACGTAGAATAGAAGGATCTTAACTGCAAGGAGAACAGACAGAAATAAAAAAGGCTATGAAGCAGTCCTGTGCTGAGAATGCAGGGCAAACCTTGCCAGAGATGAATGGATTTCCTTCGTGGCTTCCCCTCTAAGCTGTGTCTTCAGAGTCTCCTTTCCCAATCTTGATCAAGAGTCTCCACCTCACTCCCAGACTCCCAGATTGTGGGGCAAAAACAGGGGGACAGGGAGCCCTCCGTTATAATGTATCTGTGTTGCAGGATGGTTAAGGGTAGGATGAATATTCAACGAGAACTAAGATTCTTTAGAAAACAATTTTATTCTCTAAATTTAAAAAAAGAACTGTCAGGAAGATCATCAATAAAACCTAGGGCTGTGTTTGTGTGCTTATGCAATGCCTTTCAAATATGACAATATATTCCCTTAGAGAATGATGTTTCCTTTGCTTGCTTATCCCTTGACATTCCAACACTATAATCCAGGCCCTGATGCTTCTCCAAACATTCGAAAGCCCGTGAGTTTTTACGCTGAGAAAGAGTGGTGAATGCTGAGCAAGCTGGTGAAGCTCTCCTGACCAAGTACACCGTCTTTCCTTTCAGGGACACCAAACAAGCGGGGAGAAAAGAAAAAAGAAGGAACTGCTACAGTAAAATGGCAAGTAGAAATTTTTATTTCATCTTCTGACTGGACTCAGATTAAGGACTGATACAACTGACTGTACTTCCCATAGTTCACAGGAGAACAGAATGGAAGCTGAAATAGCTGCAAAAGCAAAAAAAAAAAAAAAAAAAAAAAAACAAAAACCCAAAAAACAAACCTTGAAGCCCATGGACTGGAATGAGGGTATCAGTTACGAGTTTACAGGGATTATCTCCCAGATTAGCCACATAGTAACAGGCTGTACTAGGCATCGCCGGGCAGCCCTGTGCCAGCCAAACACTCAATGCGAAGGCAGCAGTGGGAACCTGGTTATCAAGTCTGAAACATGACTGCACAAAGGGGCCTTAAGTTACTTCTCAAAACGCTCAGATCTCCTGCAGTAAAAGCTGGGGTTCTTGGGAAAAAGCAATAGAACAAAAGTATTACTGAAGTGTGTGTGTATGTGTGAAGGACGTCAGGAGGGAGTGGGTTCACTGTGGCTGGAATTAGCCAGGTTCGCCTTCTGTGTATACTTCAAAGCTCAACTTTTCTATCAGTGATAAATAGTTCAGGGGAAATGATACTCTGGAGTTGTTAAAACAAGCAAAATCCACATAAAACCATACGAAAAATGCTTCACCATAATCCTTTTTCTCCTCCATTTGAAAAAAAAAAAAAAAAGAAAAGAAGGAAATAGGCAAAGACCCACGCCAAGATAAGAAGAAATGAAAAGGCTGTACAATCCAGAACTACAGCTGCCCAGCTCAATCCATGTCTCCCCGCAGGACAAGAGTTAAGTGCTGCATTCTGTATCCAGGCAGCAGTAGGCAAATGGCAAGGCTGTGACGTCAAGAGATCTGGAAAAATTTTCCAGTGAACGCTCCTAAGAGGTGCAGGAGCTGGCGTAACATGGTCAACATGGTTCTCTGCTGCCCCCACCCTAGGCGCTTACAGCCTAACCACGGAAACGTTAAACACTCATTTCTGAGGCTCCAGATACCCGATTCTAATGACAGGAGGAGGTACAGAATTGAGGCTACAATTTGATTTAAAATACAAGTATGACTGGGGAAAAACAACTCATTTTGTAAGCACACTGATTCAATTTCAGGAGATACAGCCTCCCCTATCTGCCCAACACTGTACCCTCCGGGAACTGGGGGGTTCTCCACTTTTGTGCTGAGACGTTACTGAGCACAGTCTCCCCCGTTGGTGCTGTGAGGTCACTTGCTTAGAGTGGGCAATGCAGGTGTGGTGGGGCGTAGGCCCTGGGTGCCGACATCCTGGCTTGAAAAGAAAAACCAGGTATATTGTACCGACCTGACAGGGTGGCGCAGAGGGTACATTTTAGACATTTTTTTTTTTTTTTTTACTTTTGAAGCAATAGTTCTTCCTTTAAAATATATAAGTAATATAGAATTATTCCAATTAAAAAAAAAAAGAGTACCCTTCAAAAGGTCATATGCAGAAGGGAAAATGGCATCTGGGCCCAGCGGTCAACATTAACACCTACCAACACCTGTATTAACTTAACAAAAAGGTAGACAGCACTGGGCGATTTGCGGGCTATGCTCTCTCCAGCAGGTGACAGGAAAGGCTCTTGCGTCCATCTTGGTGAAAATCTACCTACAAGCAGAACTGAACCAAGGGCAACCTGCCCTGGTCTCAAGGGCATCCGTGTTGGGCCCAGGACTAGGAAGGTGGCATTTTCTCCACAGGAAGACACAGCTGCTGCCGCCTCCTCTGTCTCTGTCTGTGAGAGGCTCTGTCATTTCTTCTATGGCCAGAAAGGAGTAGACATACTATGGCAAAAGAAAAACTGGATTTCTTAGCCCAGCACCTCACCTTGGAAAATGGAAGGAAAGATGAACCATAAGCATCAGTACTCATGTCTGCATTCATGAATCAGTGTATCGACATTCTGCTGTATGTAGTATCAAGACACAAACATCAACACACACTCTCTCTCTCTCTCTCATATGGAGGTGCTGTCAGATTACAGAACAAGTCGTTCCATACTGTCTTAACCTCTGAAACAAATATTATTCTGGAATTGGAATGAGGAAAGAAAGATATTTTACGAGAGGGAAAAACTCTAGAGGGCCGATTTTACAATATGCCTAGAGTCGATGCCGCCCCCAGCCCCTGACGAAGCTGAAGCTGCGGTCAGATCATCGTGGTAGGAACCTCCAGTGAATCCGGGAGAAGGGGGCCCATCCTGCAGCGTACCCCTCAGACCTCACTCAAGTTACCAAGAGTCGCTAGGAGATGGCCCAGGCTGGGAGCTGTTCACTCCACAAACACCCTGAATTCTCCAGGCCTTCCCTTCCACATTAAGAAAACACAGAGAGCTATCATTCTGCATGAGAAACTATGGCAATAACCCCACTGAAGAATAGTCTTCCCAAAATAAAATATAAAATACAAGCTGCAAGCCATCGCCTTAAAGACCTGCATTCAACATGTTCAGGGTACCTATGCTTCAGCACAGGCATGGGATAAGAGTTCACCTTGACTAACCTTGAAGTGTGATGCATTATTAACCCTTTACTTTTCAATCAAGAGAGACCCATTACAGGCTGCTTTTTTTTTTTTTTCCCCCCTCTACAAAAATCGTACGTTCCAGGTTCTTCCATTTCAAAATGTCAGCCAAGCGCTATTTCCCTGACTCATGCTCCTGCCGATGCTCACAGAGCCTTCCAATCAGAAGAATCACATCAGCACCTGCCCAGGGCTCCCTCAGCGGTTGCAGTGGCGGTGCTAGTGGTGGCGGTGATGGTGATGATGATATTAGAGAAGGAGGGGCAGTGATGCAGGAGGGGGGAGTTCCCTCCCTCCTTCCCTCTCTCTTCCGCAGTCACGACTCACATTCAGATTTGCCTACAACTCTGCCCTTCAAAATGACCTTACAAAAAAAAAAAAAAAAGTCACCCTTTCCGTGTAGAGAGGTGGAAGACAGGTAAGGTATCTCATTTGCAACGGAAAAAAAAATCTATCCAGGCAAGCAACAGGCTACTCAAAATCTTGTAAGATGACCTGTTTCTGCCTTTATGCGATTTATTTCTTACACCCAGGCACCGATTCTGCCTCTCTCTGTAGACCCTGAAAACAAACCGACTTTGCCATGTTTGCGGGCCAAGGCTCAGAAACGGAGTCCTGACACAGAGCTTCCAGGGCCGTTTCTGGGCTGTGATGACTCCTGGGTAGGTCATCGGTGGCGAGATTCTAGGTCTCGCTACGAAATACTGCAGTGTATGGATTCTGTCTCCGCCGCCCCCCACCCCCGCCTTCTGAAGTACATATTTAGACTAGAAGAAAGGTGCTATAATACACAAACTCTCCTGCATTCGATCCGATTTCCTTCCTGCGGTTCTCTCAGAGCCTCAAATTTCATTTTTAAGGACTTGGGATACGACTGTAAGGGAGAGACAGATCAACTCTCCCACCGCCGGACCGTTCCCAGGACGGAAGGGCTCCAGTGATGCTCAGATAGACTGCAACTGACCGAGACCGCCACAATCCACATAACGCTCCACCTGGCGAGCTCCCATCCCCGCCCGCGCCTACTCCGGGGACTCCGCATTCCGCACAGGGATGACAAGCCCGGGCCAGCGCAACCCGAGCAGCGCTCACCAGCCGAGCCCGCTGCGCCCTCGCCAGCGCGGAGCGCGCGGAGCGGTCCGCAGAGCCTGCGCGAGGGATGCGCCTACCCGGAAACACAAGGCCCTAGGGGGGCAAGAGCTGCGGACCCCGTACTTACACCAGCTGCCACCGGTCCTGCCCAAAAACTCCTTCTTCTCCGAGTTCCAGATAAATTTCTTCCAGCTGCCCTCCTCCTTGGCTTTTCCGCGGGCCATGGTGGCGGGTCAGCAGCTGCCGCAGGGACTGAAGATGGGTGACTGCGGCGTGCGCCCTCGCGTCCTCCCGGGCGGCCGCTCGGCGTTCCCGGCCTGGCTCTCCGCTGGCTGCACCCGCCGCTGGCGCTGCGGCTCTCTGAGTGCCAGACGCGCGGCGGAGAAGCAGAGTCAGGAGCGGCAGGAGGGGTAGGCGGCGGCGGCGGGGGCGGGGGCGGAGGGAGGGACCGCGCGCTGGGCGGCTCCGAGCCCCGCACCTATTGGTGGGCGCGCGGCCGCTCGCGGGCTCTCTTTGGTCCGCCACGCGCTCCTCTTGCCCTTGGGCGGGGGGGAGTTCGGGGCCCGCAGATGCCGCTCCCGCAGCCACCAGGGACGCGTGTACGGCCCCCCCCCCCCTGTGACCTCTGCAGAAACAGGCAGGGACAGAAGAAAGTCAGAAGGAAGGACGGACAAACGACTGCCGTCTGCCACGAGTCGAGAAATTGGCTGGGGCGCACGCCCTACCTTTACTATATACCGCGAGGGGCGGGGCCTGCGGCCCGAGGGGGCGGGCGCGGGGCTGGCACAAAGGAACAGCGCGGCGGCGGCGCGAGGGGCGGGCTGGAACCGGGGCGGGGAAACGGCGCGCCCGCAAGCCCGCGCAGCCCCCTCCCCGATCCGGGCTGGGCACAGACCCCCCCCTTTCCGTACTGAGCTGCTCCGCACCTGCGTCGCCCGGCGCCCGGCAGGCGCTCGGGGTCCCCGGCCTCCCTCCGCCGCCGGTCCCACCCCTCCTAGGCCCTGGCTGGGTGGGGGAAGGTCACTCCCGGACGCTTGAGAGTCCGGGACTCTGCCCCGCTCCGCCCCGCCTCCCGGCTCCTGCACCTGCCGCCGGCTCCGCGCTCCCCGCCGCTGCGGTTGCAGTTCCGGCCCGTCCCTCTCCTTCCAGGCCAGCCCAGTCGGCCGCCCCGGCTCCTGACTGCCTCACTGTGCTGGCCTGAACCACCTCAAGCTGGACAATTGCCAAACCCACCCAGGGCGGCAGCCCGGATCCGGGGTTGGGAAGGGGTGAGATGGTGTAGGAGGCCGACCGGTCAGCCCCCAGTGGGTCGTTCCCTCGGAAACAAGTCGTACTGCCTGGCTGGCGGCTCACACCGGTCTAGACCTGGGCGACAAAATCTGCAGGTGACCCAGCCACCCAGGACTCCCCTTGGCGCCGAATCGGTGCCTGGTACGGTCACGGACATGGTTTTATGCCCCCTTAGGGGGTCACAAAAAGACCACTTTGTTATTCTATAAAATACCGAAGGCCTAAAAGGAAGTCCAGTTCAAACGGCGAGAAGTTGCAAGGCAACCCTTGGCACCTATTTTTCCTTCCCCTCCTTTATCCCCTGTGCCTCACGTGAAAAGCCAGACTTCATCTCCTTCTGCTAAGCCCCTGAGCAGTTTCACATGTCCTTCTCAAGGCAGTGACACAGCAGAAATCAGCAGGGGAGCCTCTGCAGTCAGGACAGAGAAGCCCCATCCCCAGGGGGCAACCTAGTCCATCCTGGGAAAGGAGATTTCCCATCCCCATATTTAGAAAGCCATACAGAGGGATGCTTGTCGGAGTCACCTTTTTGTCACCAAGGTCAACCTGGCAAGTCTAAGGACAAGCTTGCATTGATGTAGTGCGAGCTCTTTCCCACGAATCCTTCTCAAGGCCCACCTACATGACCTGTGCAAACCTGAAAATTCCTGAAATACAGAAGCAGCCATCCATCCACCCAGCCCCAGAGGGGCTGCTGCATGTAGGCCTGGGTCAAGGGCAACTTTGAGAACTGCTCTGCGGAGAAAGGAAGCTGCCCCCTGCTTTGCCCCTGCAGTGTTTGTGTTGGAAAAGCCCCAAGCTGGTGGTAGAACTGCAAGAAGAAGCTGCACATGTGGGGATGATGACCCGGTACCCTCCCAGCAGAAGTTATCTCGTGGAGGACCGGCCAGCAGGACAGGTCACTGGGAAGGGCATGCGTTTATGGAGTACCTGCTATGTGCAAGACCAGGAAAAACCTGTGGGCAGAATCAATGAAAGAGAATGAGTGGAGGGAAAGATGGAATGGGAAGGGATGGGGGTTTGAGTGAGAGAGTGCAGCGCCCTCCTTTGTGCAAACTCCCTTTACCCACCCTCCCTCCCTCACTCTGCCTCTCTCTCTTCTCCAGTAGAAGCATGTAGCCCAACAGAGTATGTCGAGAAAGGCACACACTGCCAGGTTTTTAATTAGAACCCTCATTTTCTCCTTAAAAAAGAGGTATTCTACCTTACTCTCTAGAGTTGTGGCAATTGCCAATTGGCCTGATCCTGTGTCCGGCAAGGATGAGCTTTTTCTGCTGGCCTTTAGGCACTTCTTCCCTGCTATCTTTAGGGGAAGATAAACTCCCCTCAAACTTTACCTCCCTAGCTTTGTTCATTCTTCTTCCCCTGCAGGTAAACTCTTGCCAGGTTCTGACAAGCTTTGAGGGTCATGCTTTCACGGCAGTTGCTGCTGCTGCTGCTAAGTCACTGCAGTCAGGTCTGACTCTGTGCGACCCCATAAACAGCAGCCCACCAGGCTCCCCCATCCCTGGGATTCTCCAGGCAATAACACTGGAGTGGGTTGCCATTTCCTTCTCCAATACATGAAAGTGAAAATTGAAAGTGAAGGTGCTCAGTCGTGTCCGACTCTCTGTGCGACCCCATAGATGGCAGCCGACCAGGCTCCCCCATCCATGGGATTTTCCAGGCAAGGGCATCTCATTCTAAATCACCCTCCCCCTGGCTTATAGGAACCTCTGTGTTTCTACCCAAACCTGGTATTGCCACTGGAAAGCATGATCTCAGCTCCATGAGAACCAGATTCAAACTTCACCTTCCATTCTAGACTGTCTAGAATTGTTTCACTCATCTAACCATATTGGAGTTCACTGCTGGATCAGATCGAAAAGAATCTACCCAAAATGCACGAGACATGGGTTCAATTCCTGGGTTGGGAAGATCCCCTGGAGAAGGAAATGGCAACCCACTCCAGTATTCTTTTCTGGAGAATTCCATGGACAGAGGAGCCTGGTGGGCCACAGTCCATGGGGTCACAAAGAGTCGCACACTCTGAGCAACTGACTGAACCATATTACCTAAAAGAGCAACCTGGTGAAGGGCAGGACAGACCTGCATTCACCCAGCTTCAGCTGTGTGACCTTGAGCAAGTCCCTTGTTCTCTCCAGGGCCAGTTGTTTCAGTTGTAAAATTGGAGTGATACAGTGTTGCAAGGATTAAATGGGAGATGTGGGAAAGCCCTAAGCGCAGTTCCTTGGTGCATAACAAGAGCTGTTGAGCAACCAACTTAATTATAATTAGCTGTTTCCACTTGACCTTGTCTAACCTTGAGGCTGCTGCTAGGACCCTCCCACTGTGACAGCCCCTCCTGCCAGGGCTCTGAGTTCCCTGAGAAGGTCACCCTGCCTAATTCCCCACCCTCTAGGCCACCTTTCCCCTTGCTTTCCAGTGCTTCCTGCTCTGACCTTCTCTAACTTGAGTAATGAATAACTCGAGCACACCGTGTCCCTTTGGGCTGTGCTGGGCTGGGCTTGCGTACTGAGGCCCCTTCAGAGAAGGGTGCCGTGGCAGCAGGTTGAAAGCGGAGAGTGAGTGGTTCTCTAGAGGGAGGGGCGCTTCTGGCACATGGAGCTTGTGGCTCCCGGTAGGGCTGGAGGAGGTGTGCACCACGGAAGCTGTTCAGTCCATGCCTAGGGAGGGCTGGTGTTTCTGTGCAGAAAGAAGGAGAACAGAATTCATCTGCCCAAGTTAAAGGCTCAGGGCGAAAAGGACACTGTTTTCATCTGTTTTTCTACACGTGCTAGGGAATTGGAATGGCTATGGAGGACTGTGGTTGGTTCTGCCCAAGATTGGAGCTCTGTGTGCAGGGGAGGGTGAGAGAGGGTGGGGTGGAGAGAGGGGAAGTCTAGAGCAAGGATGGCAGCGAAGAGGGGAGGGAGGTTAGGGACCTCTGTCCAAGCAAGGAGGATGACGGGTCTAACTCAGGAAACAAGGAAATGCAGATTGAAGCAGAATGTACCCTGCAGCAGAGAAGGGGCCCCAAGGTAAAAGGACAGGGCAGCCTTGTCTAGCAGCACGATGACCAGTCAGAAGCCCGGCTGGGACAAGAGGCGGAACAGGTTAACCCCAGGCTGTCAGCTACTTTGCTCAAGATCAGAGAGGCTCACATGAAGGTTTACCTGCCCACAAAAGAGAAGGTGCAACTTGGCAGGCAGCGTGAGCTGATCCAGATCTGAAAAATAGAACCACCCTGAGCTGTCCGCTCTCTGAACCCCTTGGGCAAACACGCTGTGGTCCGCTCTGCAGAGGGCTGGGGAGGGCTGGGCTGCTGATCCCACGTTCACGCACGTGCTCAGGGACAGCAAGGTTCTGTTCGGCCAGCCCCAGAGAGGAGGGGGTGAGGGGATGTGTTGCATGGTGACATCTTGGCAGCAGAAACTGTGTGCAGTGTGGAGGAAAATAGCTCAATGGCAGTCTCTGTTTGCAGTGGGAAGCAGACAGAATGCACCGCTCCACAGTGGAGGCCAAGAACTGGGAGAGAGGAGGGCTGGGCAAGGTCTCCAGGCTGGTCATCGTGGTAGGAACATGGGCGGATGCCTGCCCAACACTTCACACAGTGTACCCGGCCCTACACTGAGCACCCTACCCATCCATCACAGTGGCCTGAGAAGACCACAAGACATCATTTTGTGCCTCACCAGGGACCCTGTGTATTGGACAGAAAAACATTCTGTGGAAAGGTTCTGGTTTCTGCAAGAAGCCAGAGGCTGTGAATGGGGATATATAGAAATATCCCTCCATTCCTTTCATTTAAAGTCATTCTGCGGAGAAGGCAAAGGCACCCCACTCCAGTATTCTTGCCTGGAAACTCCCATGGACGGAGGAGCCTGGTAGGCTGCAGTCCATGGGGTCGCTGAGTCAGACACGACTGAGCGACTTCACTTTCACTTTTCACTTTCATGCATTGGAGAAGGAAATGGCAACCCACTCCAGTGTTCTTGCCTGGAGAATCCCAGGGACGGAGGAGCCTGGTGGGATGCCGTTTATGGGGTCACACAGAGTCAGACACGACTGAAGTGACTTAGCAGCAGCAGCAGCAAAGTCATTCTGACCCTTTGCTGTTTCACTGGAATTGAATTCTTATCCTGGGTGAGGACATAATAAGAAAATAATGAAAAAAGAACTTTTTTTTTTTTGGAAGGTCTATTTGGGAAAGTGGTGTTCCTGTCATCAGTGGAAGTGACAAGTTACCTAAGTGCCACCTTGGTCACCAGGCCCTGGCAGGCAGACTTCCAAAAGTTGCTTTCTGTGATGTTGTTTTGGGAAACTGAGTCCAGAAAGTGTGCGTGTGGTGTGGGGAGACTTGCCTGCCTTCTCTCCACCGCCCCTGTCCTCTGCAGAGTTGCTGTTAGGTATGTGGATGGTGGGCATGAGCAGAGTAGAGAGAAGACGCAGGGCACGTGGTTCTGTTTGTTTGCTCTGGCAGCACCACAGAGGTGTGTAGCTTTCACAAATATCCCTGATGTGGTGGGCAGTAAGAAAAGAAGGTCCGGAGGCATGCACGGCCAGACTGCCCTTACAGCTTTCAGAGTTTACCCGTTCCTTTGTACTTCCCCAGTGTGGGGCAAGAGGTGGAACTTTGCCTTTACCTTGGAAAAATATCTGGTGCCGGTCAGTGCATCCTAGGCTTTAGAAACTAAAATTCCTTGCCTATATTTTCCGTCTACTTAAAAGGAGGCAAGTGGACACCGCTCTGAGGCTCGGCTCAGTGAGGGGAGGTCCCACCGCATCATTCCCCTGTCAGTGTGTGTGTGCGCAGTCACTCAGACGTGTCTGACTCTTTGTGACCCCAGGGACTGTCGCCCCCCAGGCTCCTCTGTCCATGGGATTTCCCAGGCAAGAACACTGGAGTGGGTTGCCATTTCTTCCTACAGGGCCTCTTCCTAACCAGGGATCAAACGGAGTCTCTTATATCTCCTGTATTGGCAGGCGGGATAGGCCTGGTCTTACTGGTCTCAGGGACAGGTGTAGATGAGACAAGAATCTGGAGGCATGTCACAGTCCTTTCCGTGCTGGACCACTTACCTGAAGTCTTCCAGGGTTGAAAGGGTCTGCTTAATTTTCAACATCTTTTCTGCTCCTTAACTGAGGGCCTGAAAATAATGGGGAATCACCATGGATGAATTCACCGTGTCCAGTGCTTCTAACAATAATGCCAGAAGTCCTTGAATCCAAACTCCCATCTCCTGGAGACAAGGTCAGCGAGCCAGGGGCTGTGTCCTCCCTTCCTTGCTGGGGAGCATTCCACTGCTGGGAAACACTGAACTAAAACCTAGTTCCTGGTAACTTCTGCCAATCGTGGTTCTTTCTTGAAAGAACAGGATTCAAGTCAGGTGCATGTCCAGTGTGTCAGTTCTACGTACATACATGCCTTCCAAAGTGAAAAAAAATTCCCCGTTTCTTCAGCACATGTGTGAACTGGTTTCTGACCTCCTCGTTGTGCTAACTCCTTTCTGCTGCACAGTTTCCCACTTGTTGACATCCTTTTTTAAAAGAAGTACCCTGGTTCCAAGGAGTACAGAGTCTAGTGGTGATGATTTCGGGTTGTGATCAGGACACTATCGATTTTTCATCAAGGATGATCCTCCCAACACTGTGCCTTCAGGGTTTGCTTGAACTAAACCTCTTTAGCACTGACGTCTAATAAATGTTTTAGAAAAAGCTCTTGCAGAGAACAGAGACACCCCCATCCCCTGAAGTCTAGCTCAAGGAAAATGGCTACATGGAGCAGTCAGGGCAGGGGGACGCCTGTCCCTAGGCTCCGGGCAAAGGGCCACCAACGCTGGGCTAGAAGGGACTGTTCTGGGCAGATGGCGGGCCAGTGTCTGCAGATCTTTATTCTGGTATCCCCACTGAAGTGACTCAGCGGTGTACTGTGGGCTTTCTCACCACGCTCTGACTTCCTTGGAGGCCCCTTGTGCCCAGCTGTGGCCCGTAGGCAGGTCAATGGCCTCAGACTTTTGTGGTCCCGCATTTCTTGTGGTGCTGCGGCTGTAGTTTCCGTTGCTGACTGGCGGAGGCTTACTTTCCTCTCAGTCTTAATCCAGGTGTGGGAGTCGAGCTAGCACAGACCCCATTTTCACAGGTCAGAGATTACTGGGGAAAACTTAGCATTGACTATCCGGCCTAAGTACCCCCCACCTCATGTGGCTTCTGCTTGTTGAAATGGCTACTGAGCTGTTGGCTGGCACGAGACAGACACACACACAGGTAGGCAGGCAGACAGGTAGGCAAACAAACGTGTAGAACAATGAACCTTTATACCCTGTATAAAATTTGCCAGATTTTCTGCTCTCTCAGGTGCTGTATCTTTCCACACCATTCTAGAAAGATTCCTGTGGCTACCATGCAGGGATAAAACCAAAAGGGAGACATGAAAAATGAGTTTTGCATTTGTTGTACTTTGAGGAGGAGCTGGAAGGTAGGAAAATGCATTTTTTTTTTTGCATAAACTGGATTACAATTAAATTTATATCCATTTCTACACCAAGTAATGAGAATACTTTTATACTCTCAAGGAGCAAATCCTTTAAGCAAATGGGCTTTTGTAGTATCTGTACCATAGCTAGCTGACAGCTTGTTTTGGGGGATTAATAAATGATAACATTTAGTCTTTCATACCTACCATCTATGTGGCATTGCACCCACTGATCTCACTGAACGGTAGACCCCTTTGGTGAAGTTTTTGAAATGCATCCTAAGTATCAGATGGCCTTATATACAGTCACAGGACACGACACTACCTGCCAGGGGGCTTGACTTCCTGGTTCCAAAAGTCGTTGTTGTGCCTTTCCTCACAGTAACACATGAGTGAGTGGAATGACGACCAGGATCACTGAGCCCTGGCTTTCCCAAGAGCTCTTGTTCTGTATAAACCTTCTGGCATCATATTAGCAGCTACACTGGCCAATAATAATGGCAGTTATCAAGCACGATAAGCCAATTACTATGCCACGTATTCAATATGATCACTTTTCTTTTCTGTTTTCTGCTTTAGCATTAGGCACTCAGGTGTGTCCAACTCTTTGTGACCCCATGGACTGTGTAGCCCACCAGGCTACTCTGTCCATGGAATTCTCCAGGCAAAAATACTAGAGTGGGTAACCATTCCCTTCTCAAGGGGATCTTCTGGACCCAGGGATTGAACCCAGGTCTCCCACACTGTAAGCAGACTCTTTACCAACTGAGCCACCAGAGAAGCCTTTATATTGCCTGTTTATTACCTACTTTATATTACCTGTCTATTACCTACTTTATAGTCCTGTTTAACAACTTAAGGAGGTAGATCCTGAGATGATTACTTTTATGTATCAAAGTGACTTAACTAAGGGTTGCCCAGATGGCTGGTAAAATATTATTCTGGCTGTGTTCCTGAGGGTATCTTTGAAAGAGACTAGCATTTGAATCAGAGAAGGCAATGGTACCCCACTCCAGTACTCTTGTCTGGAAAATCCCATGGACAGAGGAGCCTGGTAGGCTGCAGTCCAGGGGATCACTAGGAGTCAGACACGACTGAGCAACTTCACTTTCACTTTTCACTTTCATGCATTGGAGAAGGAAATGGCAACCCGCTCTAGTATTCTTGCCTGGAGAATCCCAGGGACAGGTGGGCTGCCGTCTATGGGGTTGCACAGAGTCGGACACAACTGAAGTGACTTAGCAGCAGCAGCATTTGAATCAGTAGACTAAGTAAAGGGCATCACCCTCACCAAAGCAGGTGGACATCATCATCTAGCACGTTGACGGCCTGAGTAGAACAAAAAGCAAAGGAATGGCAAATTCCTACTCTCAGCATGAGTGGGACATCCATTTCCTCCAGCCCTCAGACACTGCTGCTCTGGATTCTAGGGTTTTCAGAAACAGACTAGGAGTTAAGCCATTGGCTGCCTGATTGTCAGGCCTTTGGATTCAGGTTGAATTATCCCTGGCCTTTCTGGTTTTCCACTTGCAGATGGAAAATTATGGGACTTCTCTGCCTCCATAACAACATGAGACAATTCCTATAGTAAGTTTCCTCTTATAGATATATCTATCTCTATATATCCTATTGGTTCTGTTTCTCTGAAAAGCCATGACTAATACAGTCCTATTATTATTATCTTGGAAACAAACAGACATCATTCTGTTGTTTTTGAGATCGCATCCAAGTACTGCGATCTCAAAAACTCTTTGGACTCTTTTGTTGACTATGGTGGCTACTCCATTTCTTCTAAGGGAATCTTGCCCATATAATGGTCATCTGAGTTAAATTCACCCATTCCAGTCCCTTTTAGTTCACCGATTCTTAAAATGTTGATGTTCACTTTTGCCATCTCCTGTTTGACCACTTTCAATTTGCCTTGATTCATGGACCCAACATTCCAGGTTCCTGTGCAATATTGCTCTTTACAGCATCAAACTTTACTTCCATCACCAGTCACATCTACAGCTGGGCACTGTTTTCACTTTGGCGCCATGTCTTCACTCTTTCTGGTGTTATTTCTCCACTCTTCTCCGGTGGAGTGCCCTAGGTGAGGAATCACACCATCGTGGTTATCTGGGTCATGAAGACTGGGCACCTCCTGCCCTGGGGAGTTCATCTTTCAGTGTCATATATTTTTGCCTTTTCATTCTGTTCATGGGGTTCTCAAGGCAAGAATACTAAAGTGGTTTGCCATTGCCTTCACCAGTGGACCACATTTTGTCAGAACTCTCCACCATGACCCATTCATCTTTGGTGGCCCTACACGGCATGGCTCATAGATTCATTGAGGAAGACATTAAGTATCACAGTAATCTAAGTCTGTGCCCCAACCAGTCATGCTGAAGAAGCTGAAGTTGAATGGTTCTATGAAGACCTACAAGACCTTTGAGAACTAACACCCATAAAAGATATCCTTTTCATTATAGGGGACTGGAAAGCAAAAGTAGTAAGTTACGAGATACCTGGAGTAACAGGCAAATTTGGCCTTGCAGTACAAAATGAATCAGGTCAAAGGCTAACAGAGTTTTGCCAAGAGAATGCACTTGTCATAGCAAACACCCTCATCCAACAACACAAGAGAAGACTCTACACATGGACATCACCAGATGGTCAACACCGAAATCAGATTGATTATATTCTATGCAGCCAAAGATGGAGGAGCTCTATACAGTCAGCAAAAACAAGACCGGGAGCTGACTGTGGCTCAGATCATGAACTCCTTATTGCCAAATTCAGACTTAAATTGAAGAAAGTAGGGAAAACCACTAGACCATTCAGGTATGACCTAAGTCAGATCCCTTATGATTATACAGTGGAAGTGAGAAATAGACTCAAGGGACTAGATCTGATAGATAGAGTGCCTGAAGAACTATGGATGGAGGTTTGTAACATTGTACAGAAGGCAGTTATCAAGACAATCCCCAAGAAAAAGAACACAAAAAGGCAAAATGGTTATCTAAGGAGGCCTTACAAATAGCTGAGAAAAGAAGAGTAGTAAAAGGTAAAGGAGAAAAGGAAAGATATACCCATTTGAATGCAGAGTTCCAAAGAATAGCAAGGAGAGATAAGAAAGCCTTCCTCAGTAATCAGTGCAAAGAAATAGAGGAAAACAATAGAATAGGAAAGACTAGCGATCTATTCAAGAAAATTAGAGATATCAAGGGAACATTTCATGCAAAGATGGGCACAATAAAGGACAGAAATGGTATGGACCTAATAGAAGCAGAAGATATTAAGAAGAGGTGGCAAGAATACACAGAAGAACTGTACAAAAAAGATCTTCACGACCCAGATAACCATGATGGTGTGATCACTCACCTAGAGCCAGACATCCTGGAATGCAAAGTCAAGTAGGCCTTAGGAAGCATCACCATGAACAAAGCTAGTGGAGGTGATAGAATTCCAGTTGAGCTATTTTGAACCTTCACAGATGATGCTGTGAAAGTGCTGCACTCAATATGCCAGCAAATTTGGAAAACTCAGCAGTGGCCACAGGATTGGAAAAGGTCAGTTTTCATTCCAATCCTAAAGAAAGGCAATCCCAAAGAATGTTCAAACTACCACACACTGCACTCATTTCACATGCTAGCAAAGTAATGCTCAAAATTCTCCAAGCCAGGCTTCAACAGTATGTGAACCATGAATTTCCAGATGTTCAAGCTGGATTCAGAAAAGGCAGAGGAACCAGAGATCAAACTGCCAACATCTGTTAGATCATTAGAAAAGCAAGAGAGTTCCAGAAAAACATCTACTTCTGCTTTATTGACTACCTCAAAGCCTTTGTTGACTACCTCAAAGCCTTTGTTGTGTGGATCACAACAAACTGTGGAAAATTCTTAAAGAGATGGAATACCAGACCACCTGAGCTGCCTCCTGAGAAATCTGGATGCAGATCAAGAAGCAACAGTTAGAACCAGACCTAGAACAATAGACTGGTTCCAAATAGGGAAAGGAATATGTCAAGGTTGTATATTGTCACCCTGCTTATTTAACTTATATGCAGAATATATCATGCAAAATGCCAGGCTGGATGAAGCACAAGCTGGAATCAAAATTGCCAGGAGAAATATAAATAACCTCAGATATACAGATGGCACCACCCTTAATGGCAGAAAGCAAAGACGAACTAAAGAGCCTCTTGATGAAAGTGAAAGAGGAGAGTGAAAACGTTGGTTTAAAACTCAGTATTCATAAAACTAAGATCATGGCATCTGGTCCCATCACTTCATGGCAAATAGATGGGGAAACAATGGAAACAGTGATAGACTTTATTTTCTTGGGCTCCAAAATCACTGCAGATGATGACTGCAGCCATGAAATTGAAAGATGCTTGTTCCCTGGAAGAAAAGCTGTATTCAACCTAGACAGCTTATTAAAAAGCAGAGACATTACTTTGTCAACAGAGGTCCATCTCAAAGCTATGGTTTCTCCAGTAGCCATGTATGAATGTGAGAGTTGCACTATAAAGAAAGCTGAGCACCAAAGAATTGATGCTTTTGAACTGTGGTGTTGGAGAAGACTCTTGAGAGTCCCTCGGACTGCAGGGAGATCAAATCAGTCCATCCTAAAGGAAATCAATCCTGAATATTCATTGGAAAAACTGACACTGAAACTGAAACTCCAGTACGTTGGCAACCTGATGCAAAGAACTGACTCCTTGGAAAAGACCCTGATGCTGGGAAAGATTGAAGGCAGGAGAAGGGGACAACAGAGGATGAGATGGTTGGATGGCATCACTGACTTGATGGACGTGAGTTTGAGCAAGCTTTGGGAGTTGGTGATGGACAGGGAAGCCTAGTGTGCTGCAGTCCATGTGGTACAAAGAGTCGGACTCTGAGTGACTGAACTGAACTGATTATTATCTTAATTTTACAGATGAAACAAATAAGTCTATCATAAGTTTAGATGGCCTAAGGCTCGCAAGAAGGAAGGCTACTTTCAGGCCCAGGCAGCCTGGCTCCAGAACCCATGCTCTGAACCCCTAGGCCTAACTACCTCTTTGGAAGTTACATATAGAAACTTTACATACAGAAAGTGTAAGCATAGCTGATGCCACCACATGGGTGGAATCGTATTACGCTTTTTTGTTTATTTGTTTAATGTCAAAAGCTATCCAAGATAATGTAAATCTTCACTGGGTCACAATTGAAAGAAGCTGATTTTGGATTCATATACTTATCCATCAATCATTCATTGATTGCTTACCATGTACGTGGTCTGTTGCCTTAGAATCCTAGGGAAATCACAGTTTGAAACTGAGCGCTTTTCTCCCCTACAGAGATGTCTTGACCTTTTAGCAGCATTCAATGGAATCAGTGAGGCCAGACACACAGGAATGAGCAGACAACAATGCAGGGTAGTAAATAATTATGTTCCACAGTTAATACCACAAATAAGAGGGACAATAGGAATTTAGAGAAGAGAGATACCCCTTTTGGAAGAGATGGGCCCTGAGCAGGGTTCCAACAACCCTGTGAAAAGGAGCAGAAAAGGAACACTCGCGCATTCATTGACCATCAGGAACCTTACTGTGTGCGGGGACACTTTGCTGGTCACCAGAGTCAACGTGGGCAAGGAGCTTGGTCACTCATGTGGGGACACCATGATGTATGCCAAGGTGCTAGGAGAGAGGGAGCCCAGGAGGGTGGCGTCCTGGGAGCTGGGAAGACTTCCTGCAGACAGTGGCATCTGGACAAGAGAGGGAGTGAGGGGAAGGCTTTGGCAGACAGAGGGGAAGCTTGTGCAAGTGCATGGAAATGCAGGCTATGTTCAGTCAGGGTAGATGGAGGGAACACCTTGGACAAAGATTGCTTTTCAATAGAGAAAAGATGAGACAGCGGTACAGGGTGTGGACTGCCCTTTCTAAGGGAAGGGGAGGTCCTCTGGGAGGGGGTTCTTGGAAAGATCTCCTTTTGCTTATAATATAGCTGTTCTAGATTTTCTTACCATTTTCTAGGGTTTTTGTTTGCTTTGTTTTGTTTTCATTTTCTTTTCATTATTACTTTTAAGCTTTAGTGAGGTGTCATTTACATATAATAATATTGACCAGTTTAAAAAAAAACAGAGCGGAGCAGATCAGAGCCCACCAGAGAACTGTGACTTCCTTCTCAGCACTCTGACATTCATCAGGATAGGAAGAAAAAGATACTCCCTCCGTCCATGCAGTGTATGAAATCAGGTCTTCCTCTCACTGTTTCTCCCTCACTAAGCTCTCTTGGTTGAACCGGATTGATGCCCAGGCTCTACGTCCATGCAATCAACCAGAGAAGTCAAACTTGGCCATAAAAGCGTCATTTCTTTAAAAGAGAGCACCCTTCCTCCCTCTACCTGTCCCAGGGATTAAGGGAATTGGGACATGCCCAGAAAATGGCCTTTCTTTTATCTACAGGACAAGGTTTTCAGATGAAGTCAGAATTAGACTGAAGAAAACCAGGCAGCAGTCTCATTCATAAGTGTCCTATTTGACACCTGATGAAACTCCCATTTTTCCTAGCTTTCATAGGAATCTGGATGTGAAAGGGAAGTGCTATTACTTGGGAGGTGATTATTCCCTCCACCAGAATACAGGGCTGAGGACGGGGGTGTCCCCTTCTTTGCCACGGGTAGAGGAAAAGAGGTTTCTGTCCCCTCCTCCAGTTTGAAATTGAGCACCTTTCCCCCCCACACCAATATTTTACATTCTGTTTTGGTTCCTTGACTCTCCCAGCACTGTAGTTGAACTGAAAGTTGATTAAACACCTTCTTGGAGTTTGCTTGAGACCCTCACCTTCATGTATATTATGGACCTGTGGAAAATTGTGTTGCAAGTTCCAAACAAGTAATAATAGACTTTAAAAATACCACGTGTTGTTAGTGAGATGACAACTCTTTATCCTAATAACAATTTTCATTGCCTGGCAGAGTGGGCATAAGACTTGAGGGAGGCCTAGCATGCCTGGCCTTAGAAATGATCAGAATTTTAAGAAAACTTAGAGGTTATTTTCAGATGAGGAAGCAGAAGCTGGTGAGAGAAAATGATGGGACAGCCTGTGGCTGAACTGGCTTCAGACCAAGGCTTCATGCTCTGAGTCCATGTCCATTTTCCATCTTATAATTCGTTTTGGGTTGACCTGAAGAAGCAGCCACACATGAAGATGGGGAAGGTTGTTGCCTACATTTGAGGGAACTCCAAGAAGAAAATTTACTGGGTTCTTCCTTTAAAAAAGAAAGAAAAAAATAAAGACAAATCTCCATGAAGGTTTCATCAGTTAGAGTTAGGTTTGGCTATGAGTAACTGAAACCCAAAATAACAATGGCTTCAACCACATAGGATTTATTTCCCTCTCACGAGTCCAGAGGAAAGTGGTCCAGGAATGGGGAGATGGCTGTATTCCATTACATCCCTAGAGAGTTGAGCCCCTTCCAGCTTACCTGTTTTATTATCCTTCAACTGTGGCCCTTGCTTTCATGGTCCAAGGTGGTGCCTAGGATGGCACTCGTTACAGCCAGGCTGGAAGAAAGGACAAAGAAGAAGAGGAAAGATCTCAGTGCCAGCTTCCCTTTATGAAAACATCCATCCAGAAACTGTAACCCAACATGTCTGCTCCCATCTCATTGATCAGAACTTGGCCTCAGGGCAACACTATGATATAAGGAAAGATGAGAAATATAGTGTTTATTTTGGGCACTGTGAGCCCAGCTAAAAATTATAGTGTCTATCCTTGTGTCTACCACAACAATGCTGAGAAATTTGACATATATTGATTTGCTCTTCTGAGTTATTATTTTCCAGGCCTTTTTCAAAATACAAATCCTGGAAGGGGTACCATTATCTATGTTGTCCAATGAGAATATCAGTTCTTTTGTGGTAAGACAGATGAGCCATTGTAAGACAAAACCATAAGAAAAGTCTCGGCCACTTGGATCATAGGAAGTGGCTCTGGAAGAACCAGGGGAGCAGAGCTGGAAAAGATCTCAAAAAGAATGTGCAGAAAACAAATGCATACACACACACACATGCGTGAATATGATGGTGGGCAGAATATCAGCAAACCAACCCTAGCCAATAGGGCAGAGACACAGATCATGCTTATGGCACTATATATGTATACATATAGCAAGAGTCACATAGGAAGGATCTCTCTATATATATAGATAGATAGATATAGATATAGATATCCTGGAATAGGAGATGGTAATCCACTCCAGTATTCTTGCCTGGAGAATCCCACGGACAGAAATGCCTGGGAGACTATAGACTATGGGGTCGCAAAGAGTTGAACACAACTGAAGCAATATATATCTATGTGTGTGTGGATGTATGTATAGATAGATAGATGATGAGTGCTGATTTGTTGATATTCTGCCCACCATCTTTCTCTACTTCCAAAGGCAACATTGGATTCAATCTCCTCCAGCCTCTCTGGGGGCTTGTGGGATTTAAACAGCTGTTGCCTTGTCTTAGTACAAGTTGTGGTGGCCAAGGATGTGTGATTTATCTGACCCAGGATGCCAGCTGCCCTGCCAGTTTTAGCCTGTTAACAGACAAGGTCTTAGAGCAGCTCACATTTAGTTGCAAATTAAGGGCCACTTCCAGCAAATTAATAATTTTTCAGTCTCATCAGCCTTCCAAAAGGATGAAATGTTAGAGTTTTGAAGTCTTGATTGGGGTTGGCCAACATTGGACTATATGTTATTCAGTCCCCTGGGTAACTTTTGGCAGCTCCTCAGACTCTCCAGTCTTCCTTTATCACAAGGCTTTTATACATGCTAGTCTCTCTGTGCCTGGAATGTTCATCTCTCCCCTTGTGGCTAGGTAATACCTACAGAGCTTCCAGGGGAAGATTTCCCTGACATCTGGAACTAGGGAAAATGTCTTAGTCACAGCTTTTCATATGGCACCATGTAAGTCTGTGTCATTTGTCACGGAAGTAGTTCTACATTCATTTGTGTGATTGTTTACTTGCTTAAGTTTCATAGGAACAGCCTTGGTCCACCATGGTATTCCCTCTACCTAGCACAGATGGACACATATGTATACAGTCTATAAATTCAGCTGAGTAAAGAGGTCCCCCTGCACATTTGTCTCAAACCCTAATACAATTGCACAGATTTTCTCAACATGTTGACCATGAATCCCCTGCATCAGATTTACCTGGTTGACTCCTTTAAAGGGCACATTCCTGGGCTCATCTCCATCATCCTCCTGAATCATTATCTGGATCGGGCCTGGGACTCTGCATGTGAACAAGATTCCCAGGTAACTATTAAAAGAACCAAAATGATTGAGCAGCTCTACCTATGAGAAAGGCCTTCCCTGGTGGCTCAGTGGGTAAAGAGTCTGCCTGCAGTGAGAGAGAACCATGTTTGATCCCTGGCTTGGGAAGATCCCCTGGAGAAGGAAATGGCAACCCACTCCAGTATTCTTGCCTGGAGAACTCCATGGACAGAGGAGCCTGGTGGGCTACAGTCCATGGGGTCACGAAGAGTTGGACACGCTGAGTGACTAACACTTTCACTTTCACCTATGAGAAGATTAGGAAGATAGCACAGCTGGGTATTAAGACCCCCATTCTAGGCACAGGAATGTGGCTCTAGGATGAGACTGTTATATTCAGGAATTCTCAATATGCTTAAACTTGATGAAGAAACCTATAAGACAAGTTAGCTCTTTGAGATTTGAAGACATCCTAGAAAATTTAGAGACAGTTGATTGCTATGCTTAGGTGAAGGGTATGTGGAAATAAAACAATGTGTGTTCAGTTCAGTCGCTCAGTCGTGTCCGACTCTTTGCGACCCCATGAATCGCAGCACGCC
This sequence comes from Cephalophus harveyi, assembly GCA_006410635.1. Classification (NCBI taxonomy): domain Eukaryota; kingdom Metazoa; phylum Chordata; class Mammalia; order Artiodactyla; family Bovidae; genus Cephalophus; species Cephalophus harveyi. The sequence continues at coordinate 76,937 of SJYT01043268.1, forward strand.
AGGCCTCCCTGTTCATCACCATCTCTCGGAGATCACTCAGACTCACATCCATCGAGTCAGTGATGCCATCCAGCCATCTCATCCTCGGTCGTCCCCTTCTCCTCCTGCCCCCAATCCCTCCCAGCATCAGAGTCTTTTCCAATGAGTCAACTCTTCGCATGAGGTGGCCAAAGTACTGGAGTTTAGTGTTGACCATCTGGTGATGTCCATGTGTAGAGTCTTCTCTTGTGTTGTTGGAAGAGGGTGTTTGCTATGACCAGTGCATTTTCTTGGCAAAACTCTATTAGTCTTTGCCCTGCTTCATTCCGCATTCCAAGGCCAAATTTGCCTGTTACTCCAGGTGTTTCTTGACTTCCTACTTTAGCATTCCAGTCCCCTATAATGAAAAGGACATCCTTTTTGGGTGTTAGCTCTAAAAGATCTTGTAGGTCTTCATAAAACCGTTCAACTTCAGCTTCTTCAGCATTACTGGTTGGGGCATAGACTTGGATAACTGTGATATTGAATGGTTTGCCTTGGAGACGAACAGAGATCATTCTGTCGTTTTTGAGATTGCATCCAAGTACTGCATTTCGGACTCTCTTGTTGACCATGATGACTACTCCATTTCTTTAGCACTTTTGCACAGAGGGCTTTTTAAGAAGTAAAAATAGGGACTTTCTTGGTGGTCCAGTGGTTAAGACTCCATGCTTCCATTGCAAGAGGCGTGGGTTTGATTCCTGGTCAGGGAACTTATCCCACATGCTGTGTGCTGGGGCCAAAAAAAGTAAAGCAAAGACACCGCTGTTACCAGTAACTTGCTGTCTTCTCCCCCAACATCTCCAAGCCCACATCCCCAGGTGAAGTGGTGACATGGAGTATTGAATAAAGAACCAAAACCTCTGTGGAACCCTGGGTCTCATTTCAAGTCTTTGAACTTATTAAGGCATACACTGTATTCATCTATTGAGGACATCCAAACCACTGAGCTGATAAAGTTTAAATTCTGTTTTCTTTGAAAAATAATTGAGGTGTACTACATCTCAAACTTGACCAGTCACCCTTAGTAAAGTCCAAGCATACAATTCAACAAAGGTAGGGAAAACCCGTTAAAGGAAGTGTTCTCCTAAGTGTTCTTATCTTTCTTTTGCCCACCTAGTTGCTCTTTTTACTTCACTACAAAGATTTCTTCTTCCTCTCTGAAGACTCTCTTCTCCTCTCTCTCTGTTTGAGGGTATGTTCCTATCTTTTACGTCATAGATTGTTTGGAGAAGGAAATGGCAACCCACTCCAGTGTTCTTGCCTGGAGAATCCCAGGGACGGGGAGCCTGGTGGCCCGCCGTCTATGGGGTCGCACAGAGTCGGACACGACTGAAGCGACTTAGCAGCAGCAGCAGCAGCATAGATTGTTTAGCTTCCAGGGATGTTTTTCTTTTTTCTCATCACCTCAGGACTTGCTTCCTCTTTCTAATATTTTCCCAATATCTTCGATAATCTACTGTCATTTCTCTTTAAAAATATAAATCATTATATTGTCTCACCAAATACCCAACTCCTATATAGAGAGTTTCACTGAAAATAACAATGCAAATGGTTGTATTAATTGGGATTATGAGTGAAGAGAAAAAAGTTCAAACCATAAAACGTAAGACAAAAATGACTATCCCAAGAGTACCTCAAATGTAGCAACCAGAGGAGGACTAGGAAGAAGTCACTGTATTCACATTGCCACCTCCTTGAGAACAGAAACAAAATTTTACCTTTAGTTCTCCACAGTTCCTAGCATCCTAGCATAGTGCTAGGAAATACTTCTTGAATAAATGAATGAGGAAGGAAGGATCCCCAATTTTAACTGCTAGTTTTAATGTATAGTTGCTGTTCAAAGTAAACTTCTGAATGCAAAAAACTTTATTGTGGCCCCACAGGTAAGTTACCTGCAGATGATCCAGACAGTGGGTTGTAGTCAAGAGTTATGAGAGCGATCTCTTCCTTGCAGTCCATAATATTCCCATCCAGTTCTTGTGATCTTCTACTTGAAGGTCCCCAATCCTTCAGAGATCTGTCTAGGTTCTAGTAGTGAAAAAGAAAACCTCTGCTGACAAAATATAGGGTATTTCTGCTAAAAGTCCCTTTGTAGTGTTAGCCAAATATATTTGATTGTGGTGTTATGAAAAGTACATGGGTTTTGGAGACAGCCATCTGATGCTGCAAATTAATTATATGGGGATCAACCTTCTCATCTTGAAGATGGGAATAATGACACCTATATTTTCTTTGTCATGTATGGATGTGAGAGTTGGACTGTGAAGAAAGCTGAGTGCTGAAGAATTGATGTTTTTGAACTGTGGTGTTGGAGAAGACTCTTGAGAGTCCCTTGGACTGCAAGGAGATCCAAGCAGTCTATTCTGAAGGAGATCAGCCCTGGGATTTCTTTGGAAGGAATGATGCTAAAGCTGAAACTCCAGTACTTTGGCCACCTCATGTGAAGAGTTGACTCATTGGAAAAGACTCTGATGCTGGGAGGGATTGGGGGCAGGAGGAGAAGGGGACGACCGAGGATGAGATGGCTGGATGGCATCACGGACTCGATGGACACGAGTCTGAGTGGACTCCGGGAGTTGGTGATGGACAGGGAGGCCTGGCGTGCTGCAATTCATGGGGTCGCAAAGAGTCGGACACGACTGAGCGACTGAACTGAACTGAACTGAATGTAAGGGGCTTTGGACATTACAGAAATTCAACAAATGATAGCTCTTCCCATTCAGATTAATCTCTGCAGGGGCAGGCATGCTTGTCTGCTTTGTCACTGCTGGCTCCTAGAGCCTGACACAGAATGAGCACCTGTTCATATGTGTTGAATAAATAGCGTATTTGTTTACTTTCCAAGTCACAGACCAGAAAGAAATGCATCCTTGCATTTTGAATATTCTAAAATAGCATGATGTATAGTATTTCTATGAGCATCTGGCTTTAAGACTGTGTAGTATGCCAGGAACAGCTGTGTGTTTTCTTTCTTTTTTTTTTTTTGCTTTTTGTTATGCGTGTTTTCTATACAACAAGTAGGACCATGGTGGGTGATGTATATCAGTGGATCTCAAAGTGTGATGTCCAAACCAGCAGCATCGGCAGCACCTGGGAACTTGCTAGAAATGTAAATTCTCAGGCCGCACTCCAGACCTACTGACTCAGAAATTCTGGGGGTGGGGCCAGAATCTGTTTGAATAAGCCCTCTGGTTGATAGTGACATGTGCTAAAGTTTGAGAACCAGAACCACTGGCATGTATAAAACCCTCCATGCTATGATCAGAAGTGATATGAGAATAGATGATTTGCATCTAGAACATATAATCCAGTGTAGATTTTAGAATATGATGCTTAATAGAATTAATATCTTCCAGACATTGAACCTTCAGGAACCTAAGCTAAGTGACAGATTATGAGTTCAAATGCTTATTCAGCTGACTCTCCTTACTACCTGATCTGTGGATGTGTGCTACAAGGACTTCTGAAACTGCTGCACTTTTACTGTGGTGCCTATTATTGGCTGACTGTTTGGGTTTCCTTAAAATTCCTATGTTGGACCGGCCTCCTCCCATAGACTCTGCCCGCCCCGCGCGCCCTGGGGCCCCCGGGACCAGCCTTGGGCGGCCCCTTATTTTATTTAAAAAAAAAAAGAAAAAAAAATTCCTATGTTGGAGCCCTAACCCCAATATGATGGTGATGGAGCCTTTGGGAGGTAATTTGGTTTAGATGAGGTAGTGAGGGTGGAGCTCCAAGATGGAATTAATGCTATTATTAGAAGGAGGCACCAGAGTTCTCTTTGTCAGCCATGCAAAGATACAAGATGATCTGCAAGCCAGAAAAAAGGCCCTCACTAATTGCCCAACCATGCTGGTACCCTGATCTTAGATCTCCAGCTTCTAGAACTGCAAGAAAATAAATATCTGTTGTTTAAACCACGTAGTTTATGGCATTTTGTTACAGCAGCCTGAGCTGATTAAGACAGTGCTGGAGTAGACCAGTGACCTTGACTCAAAAGAAGATCCAACTATGGGCTAGCTTTCAATTCTTGTACTAGTTAAGATGCGAGCCAAACCACTGTCACAGGGACCCCCCAAAAAAAGTGGTCAAAGAATACGATAATTATTTCTTCCTTCTCTGACAGCCTGGAGGTAAATGATCCAGGCTGGCAAGGTGGTCCTCTTGCATGAAATTATCGAATGACCCTTGTTCTTCCATCTTGTTACTCTGGCCTCCTTGATGGTGTTGTCCTTCTTTGCATGACTAACGCTGAGTCAATTCCAACTCTGCATTACATCTTATTGCAAGGAGAAAATCATGGACAAGTATCTTCAGCTTTAAGAAGATGATGCCCAATTTATACATCTCACTTCCATTTATACCCCATTACTTGCGAAGTTGCACTCAGGTGCAAGGCAGACTGGGAACTGTAGTGTGTGACTGCAGCCATGCACCCATGTAAAGCACAGAGGGTTCTATATTAAGAAGGAGAAGAGAAGAAAGTGAAGGAGGAGGGGAAGGAGAAGGAGAAGAACAACAATAATCCTGGGAGAGGGTTAGCGGCCTCTGTCAGTGTTCTCATCAGTCTCTCAGTTTCCCTTCTCATGGGACCCCACTGTTTTGTGCAGATTCTCCTTGGAGTCCTATGAGATTTCTGTTAGATCCTCCCTTTCTTGACTTAGCTCGAGATGATTTTTACCAAATTCTCCAGATTAGAACAGCCTCTTCTAAATCTCTCAGATCTTAGCGAAGGTTAAATGAAACACAGTGTGACATAACAGCATAATTTTCAATAGGCAAGATATGGAAACAACCTAAGTATTCATCAACATGATGAATAAAGTATTTATATATATATATATGGAAAACTCAGCAGTGGCCACAGGACTGGAAAAGGTCAGTTTTCATTCCGATCCCAAAGAAAGGCAATGCCAAATAGTGCTCAAACTACCGCACAATTACACTCATTTCACATGCTAGTAAAGCAATGCTCAAAATTCTCCAAGCCAGGCTTCAGCAATATGTGAACCATGAACTTCCAGATGTTCAAGCTGGTTTTAGAAAAGGCAGAGGAACCAGAGATCAAACTGCCAACATCCGTTGGATCATGGAAAAAGCAAGAGAGTTCCAGAAAAACATCTGTTTCTGCTTTATTGATTATGCCAAAGGCTTTGACTGTGTGGATCACAATAAACTGTGGAAAATTCTTCAAGAGATGGGAATATCAGACCACCTGACCTGCCTCTTCAGAAGCCTATATGCAAGTCAGGAAGCAACAGTTAGAACTGGACATGGAACAACAGACTGGTTCCAAATAGGAAATGGAGTACATCAAGGCTGTATATTGTCACCCTGCTTATTTAACTTATATAGAGTACATCATGAGAAACTCTGGGCTGGAAGAAGCATAAGCTGGAATCAAGATGGCTGGGAGAAATATCAATAACCTCAGATATGCAGATGGCACCACCCTTATGGCAGAAAGTGAAGAGGAACTAAAAAGCCTCTTGATGAAAGTGAAAGAGGAGAGTGAAAAAGTTGGCTTAAAGCTCAACATTCAGAAAATGAAGATCATGTCATCTGGTCCCATCACTTCATGGGAAATAGATGGGGAAACAGTGGGAACAGTGTCTGATTTATTTTGGGGGGCTCCAAAATCACTGCAGATGGTGATTGTAGCCATGAAATTAAAAGATGCTTACTCGTTGGAAGAAAAGTTATGACCAACCTAGATAGCGTATTCAAAAGCAGAGACATTTTACTTTGCCAACAAAGTTCCATCTAGTCAAGGCTATGGTTTTTCCAGCAGTCATGTATGGAAAGTTGGACTGTGAAGAAAGCTGAGCACCGAAGAATTGATGCTTTTGAACTGTGGTGTTGAAGAAGACTCTTGAGAGTCCCTGGGACTGCAAGGAGATCCAACCAGTCCATTCTAAAGGAGATCAGTCCTGGGTGTTCTTTGGAAGGAATGATGCTAAAGCTGAAACTCCAGTACTTTGGCCACCTCATGTGAAGAGTTGACTCATTGGAAAAGACTCTGATGCTGGGAGGGATTGGGGGCCGGAGGAGAAGGGGATGACAGAGGATGAGATGGCTGGATGGCATCACGGACTCGATGGACGTGAGTCTGAGTGAACTCCGAGAGATGGTGATGAACAGGGAGGCCTGGCGTGCTGCGATTCATGGGGTCACAAAGAGTCAGACACGACTGAGCGACTGAACTGAACTGATATGAATATGAAAATTTGCCATTGCATAAACATAGATGGACTTGGAGGATGCTGTGTTAAGTGAAACAAGTCAGAAACAAAAAGACAATATTAGATAAACATATCTGTTTAAAGATAAAACAGAAAGATAAATACTGTCTGATATCACTTATATGTGGAATATGAAAAATAAACCAGTGAATGTAGCATAAAAGAAGCAGACTCACAAATATAGAGAACAAGCTAGTGGTTACCAGTGGGTAGAGGGAAGTGGGAGGGGCAATATACGGGTAGGGGACTAAGTGGTACAAAGCTTTAGGTTATAAAATAAAGCATATACTGTGTAGCATAGGGAATAAGACCAATTTTGTATAACTATAAAAGGAGGATAACCTCTAAAATTGTGAATGACTATGTTGTATACCTGAAATTTATATATCAATTATAACTCAATAAAAAGTAAAACAAATAAAAAATAAAATACATCATTTTCCTTTTTACTGTGTTGATATTTTCACTGATGGTATAAAAGCAATATTGGGAAAAATTGTGATGCCTTAAAACAAATCAAACAGTAGTATAAAACTGTACTAAACAGTAATTTTTTTCACAACTAGATAAACACAGTAAAAAAATTGTTTCATTTAAGTGTATCTTTGAGGAATGAGTAAAAGTAATTTTCTAAGTCTCATTCCTTGAATATTAATTTTTTTATTCTATGCAGTGAAAGGAGAAATATGCACAATGCATTTCTGTAGCAGATGAAAATATAATGGGAGCCCTAAGTTATTTGTGTCGTTGTGTTGTGGGGTCAACTAGCCACTTTTTAAACAGAAAGTCATTTTTACCTGAGTGGATGATAGACATAAAAATTTTAGTTAATCATGACTTGGATATCTAGTAGATATCTTTCTTACAAATTAATAAAGCACTGCTTCATTTCAAGAAAAAAAAATTAAACATAATGTGACAAGTGGTGGGCTCAGAGAGAGCACTAAACGCAAGCACCAAGTGAAAGTACTGGGCAGTTCTGACTACCAGAATGGCCATAAGGGGAGACAGGGTAAGAACATCTCCTGCAGATAGTTCCGAGCCGTCCTGAACACTCTCCATGGCCTCCTTCAGGAGCTCTGAGCCCAGGCAAAACTGCATTTACTTGTCTTTGGCAGTTTTCATCCTCTTTCTGCACTTTTTGCCAGTGGGCTCTCTGCCATCAGAATTCCCATATCCGGTGTCTATCCTTCACATTTCTGTGTTCCGCTGTGTGCATATGCACTAGAGATTCCTTGGGACTCTCTGCTTATCATTGAATGTGAATCTCTAGCAATGGGGAGATTTTAGGCCCATTGGGATAGTAGTTTCAGTACATTAGGGGTTTTTGTTGCCCTGCAAATAAAACCTAAGCCCAGGCCTTCTGGCCTGTTATGGCAATATCTCTCTGTCCTCATTTCAGGATAATAGTCTGGTGAGAGAAATAGCGTCTTTTTTTTCCTTTCGTTTTTAAAGTGACTTTGCTTATTTATTGTTATGGCTATTGTTGGCTGTGCGGGGTCTTCCCTGCTGTGCGGGCTTTTCCTCTAGTCGCTGAGTGGGGCCCACCGTCTGGCTGTGGTGCACAGGGTTCTCACTGCGGTGGCCTCACTTCTTGCGGAGCACGGGCTCTAGGAAGCACAGGCTTCAGTAGTTGCCTGCGTGGGCTCAGTACCTGTGGCTCCTGGGCTCTACAGCACAGGCTCAGTAGTCGTGGCACAGGGTCTTAGTTACTCCACAGTGTGTGGGATATTCCTAAACCTGTGTCTCCTGCGTTGGCAGGCAGATTCTTTACCACTGAGCCACCAGGGAAGTCCCTGGCTTTAGTTTTAATTTATCATTTAAATGGTTGACGTGCTCTGCTTAGTGGCTCAGTCATGTCTGACTCTGCGACATGGGTTGTAGCCCACCAGGCTCCTCTGTCCATGGGGATTCTCCAGGCAAGAAAACAAGAGTAGGCTGCCATGCCCTTCTCCAGGGGATTTCCCAACTCAGGGTTTGAGCCCAGTCTCCTGCACTGAGGGCGGATTCTTTACTGTCTGAGCCACCAGGAAAGCCCAGTGGTTGATGAGTCCACTGATCAACAACTCACCAACACTTGGATCCCTTCCGGGCTTCCATTTCCTGGAAGAAATAGGTAGAATTCTTGGCTCTTTTCTCTCACAACCTTGTCTCCTTCTCCAGTCCTTTCGAAGTTGACTGTTTGATGTACAAATATCTGGACAAAATAAAGTGCTGGGATTGCACAGTCAGGTGTCTAGTGATGGGTTATAATAAACTGAGGAGAAGCGAAAGAAACATTCAATGGGATTTTGCACATTCAAGATTGAAAACAATGTTTAGACTTATCAGCACAATACATGTCTCTGGCCTCATTTCTCTGGGTTTCTTGGTTCTGTCTCTGGGTAATTTGTTCTTTCATGGTTCCTGAGTCTTAGTGAAATGACAGGACAACTGCAGTCCCATGACACTCTGTTCATGAAAGGCTTTAAATGCGGAAAGGAAGATGAGACGGTAGGGAGTGGGCTCAACATGAGATGAACAGTCATTGTGTGCCAGGCACTATGGGATGCTTTCAATTCTTAAATAAACTAAAGAAGAGTTAATATTTTGACTTATGAGAAAACTGAGCCTTTGAATGATTAAGTAATATGCCCAGATCACTGATAACTGATAAGTGGTAGAGCCCAGAATCTGAAGGAGGTTTGCCTGGTTTTTAAAGTCTGCACTCCAAATAGGCTTCAACAGCTTTATGCAAAGAGTCTTCCATGAATAGTTATCCCTTGGCAACAAGGGAAGGAAGATGGTCCATTTTGTCTGTGTTCTTTATCCATGGATGGAGGGTGGAGGGACAATGGGGGCCACTGGGAGTGAATTCATAATTTGTCAAGAGGTGGCTAGGTTCTGCCACAGTCTTACTATTTGACTCCAGGAAAATCTGTTTTCTTCTCTGTGACTTAGTTTACAACCAGATTTTTTTGAAAAAATAAAACAAAACAATGGTCTCACTGTTTGAAGGGTTTAATCAAAACTGAGATGAAAGACCATATAAAAACCTTATGTATGAACAGGAAGTACATATGTATGAATATAAATAATAGATTTTAAATACTCCATGTAAAAGCTTTCTATACAGAGCAACTTCGATTTAGTTTCACTATTGTATGAGACTTTTTTCTTAAAGGTAGGCCCCATATCTTTATCAAGGAGTCCTAAAATGTTAGAACTGAAAGTGACTTTGGATATTAGCAAGGCTAACATTCTCATTTTTGGACTGAAGACAATCTCTTTTTCTTTTTCCCTTACATGGCCGAGTGCCTTGACTTGTATATAGCATTATTAAATAGCAAATGAACAAATAGTGAATGTTTTGTATATGCTTTGTCATTTGGCCTCACCCCTGTACCTCTGTGAATGAGAACACAGGAGCAATCTGAACCTTGGATCACATTTTATACAATCACTAATCACTCCTTTAAGAGTTTAGTTGTTTTCATGAGCTTTTCCCTTCTGAAATGACCTTTACTAACAGCTGAGGTTTAGCTTAGAATATGAAATGTGAATTCAGTGTATTCAAACATTTTGTAGGAGACAAAGCATTCCAGTGTCTTGATTGAATTAGGCCTACAGTGATGACAATATCAGTGTTTGGGTAACAGGATGACGCTGTTGCTCGACAAGGCTGGGAACTGTAATGGCAAGTTCCCCTGCACCTCAGGCTCCCTGGCTGGCTTTGTGATTGTGTAAGCCCGTGCAGGTGTGTGTAACCCACGCAGGTGAACAAATAATGCTCTGCTGTCACCCTCTCTAAATTCGTAATAATTTCATCTAGTGGGCCTGCATTTTGATTTTGCAGTGAACAATGCAAATTACATAGCCAGTACTGCCTGGCTCCCTGTGTGTACTTGAGCATTTTCTCTCTTCCTATAAGTTCCCCACCCCCTTTCTCAAAGGCAGAGCTATCACTTGCTCCCATTTTGCTGAGATCTGAAACATTTGTGAGGTCTTTAACCTTAATAGATAGCCAACAGGCACATGAAAAGGTATTCAATATTGCTCATTATCAGAGACATGCAAATCAAAGACACAATGAGGTATTACTTCACACTGGTCAGAACAGCTATCATCAAAGAGTCTGCAAATAATAAATGCTAGAGAGAGTGTGGAGAAAAGGGAATCCTCGTACACTGTTGGTGGGAATGTAAATTGGTGCAGTAACTATGGAAAACAGTCTGGAGGTTCCAAAAGGACTAAAAATAGAGTCACCATATGATCTAGCAATCCTGGGCATATATCTAGAGAAAACTGTAATTTGAAAAGATACATGCACCCTAATGTTCAAAGCAGCACTGTTCACAATAGCCAAGACATGAAAATAACCTAAATGTCCACTGACAGATGAATAGATGAAGATGCGGTATACGTGTATGTGTATACATGCAGGTACACATACACATACAATGGAATATTATTACTCGTCCAGAAAAAGAATGAAATAATGTCATTTGCAGCAACATGGACAGACCTAGGGATTGTCATATTAATTGGAGTCAGACAGAGAAAGACAAATATCATGTGATATCACTTATATGTAGAATCTTAAAAAAAATGATACAAATGAATTTATTTACAAAACAGAAATAGACTCACAGACATAGCAAATTTATGGTTACCAAAGAGGAAAGTGGGAGAGGGATAAATTAAGAGTTTGGGATTAATAAATACACACACTACTACATATAGGATTGGAGAAGGCAATGGCAACCCACTCCAGTATTCTTGCCTGGAAAATCCCATGGATGGAGGAGCCTGGTAGGCTGCAGTCCATGGGTCACGAAGAGTCGGATGTGACTGAGCGACTTCACTTTCACGCATTGGAGAAGGAAATGGCAACCCATTCCAGTGTCCTTGCCTGGAGAATCCCAGGGATGGGGGAGCCTGGTGGGCTGCCATCTATGGGGTCGCACAGAGTCAGACATGACTGAAGCGACTTAGAGGCAGCAGCAGCATATATAGGATAGGTAAACAACAAGGACCTCCTTACAGCATAAGGAACTATACTCAGTATCTTGTAGTGACCTATAATGGAAAACAATCTAAAAAAGAATAGAATATGTGTGTGTGTGCATTGTGTAAGTGAATCACTTTTTGTAGTACACTTGAAATTAGCACAACATTGTACATTAACTACACTCCAATTTAAAAAATAAAATCACTAACCCTGTCTCCCAAAACCCAAACTGTGTTGTTTATGCCTTTTGCTAAATTAGTGGGATGGAATGAACATGTATTAATCATTGACTTATTTCATTTCACCATTACCTCAAAACTGTGAGATAAGAGCTATTATTCAGATTTTACAGATGAGAGTACTGAGGCTCAGGGAAGTTGGTAAGTGGCAGGGTTTATGCATTGAATTCTGATTTGTCTGACTCCAAAGCCCATCCCATTTCTCTACCTTTGCTTATCTGAGACCTGTCAAACTTCCCCTTGGATCAAAGCACTACCTGAAAGGACCAATGACTTTTTTCCATCGTTTGTACACCCTTACATTTTGCACAAGACCTTTCCCAGTTGTTTGGTTAACAACTAGGATTCTAAACTCTGCCATGTCAGGGTATGGATAGAAAGCGACTTTCCCCGGACCACCTATGAAGCAGCATCATTGCTCTAACTGATGGGAGTGGCAGTAGACAAAGCAGACTTGCAGCTTCAAGAACTGATGTGCTCTGGGATTTGGGACTGAGCCAAAATGCATGTGCCTCACTCAGCAACATCTGCAACTGTGTCATACTAAATGCACATACTCATTGCTTTTGCAAACCTCTGTCCAGCATCAGCATTGTGCCAGGAAACGTACTAGGCCCTGCAGAGACTGTAATGAAGAAGACACAGCCTGGTGGAAAGGTGCAGACTCTTAACTCTCTGTACCCCAACATTTTGCCAGTCATGGTTCTGAAGTTGAGGAGTCAGGCATCAAAGAGAATTTAGGAAATGGGTGGAATATTATTTCTGAAGCTCACTGGAATTCTCCCTGGCCTGGACCTTGCTACAGATCAGGGTCATTGGTCATGTGGCATACCTATACCTGTCCTAATTTGCATCCTTGGACTAATAGCTGGCTCTGGCCAGTCTAGTACTCTCCTCTATTTCAGTAGACAGAAACCCAGTTTCTGAAAATTGACATAAAGAAGAGTTGAGCAGCTAACAAGTTCTACCCTGGGTCCCTACTCTCTACCTGGCTACAGTGCTTTGTAAAACCATTGATTGTTTAATAGCCTCAAGAAGCCAGCAGGGCGAGGAGGCAGAATTATATTCAGCAAATGCAGGAATGGAGTATGGTTCTCTGTGAATGTTTCCATGGTAACAATGATAACAGCTTGTATTTATAGACTCTCTATCTCCAAGGAACTCAAAGCGCTTTACAGGCACATTATCTTCTTCTGTGTGGCAGAGGGAAGGGAAGAGGGAGACAAGGGGGGTGACAAGGGCAGGGGAGAAAGAAGGGGGCAGAGGATGGCAAAGGAGGAGGAAGAAGGAGACGAAGGAAGGGTGGGAGGGAGGGAAAGTGAGTATGAGCAGGAGAGGAGAGGGGAGGGATGGAAGGCTGCGACCTGCTATTATGCATATTTCACAGATGACACAGAGTGGGGAAGTCAGTGGCCCAAGGTGGCATGATAAGCCAGTGACAGATGGTAGATGGGATGGCCCTAGTGGCTCATGTAACTCCTGGAACCCTTGCTGTTGGCACTGGGCACATGCCAGGGCTGAGCTGCCATCCCCCAGTCATCTAGTTCTGGCTTAGCAGATAACTCCAGGATGTCAAAGGCAGTTTGGTTCAACTATTGTTGACATGAAACACGAGGACTATTTTTTCCACGGAGAATCGGGGATAATGTCCAAAACCCTTACAGCCAGAAAGCCACCAGACAACCCCAGACGGCATCCCCAGGAGTGAGACGCTTACATGTCCTGCTCATCTAAGACAAAAAGGACCACACACCGAGGTCTGCGCATACTGATGGAGAGGGTTCTTCGAATGGAGCCCATTTCAGCCTCCCTAGGACCTTTGGAGGGAATGCTTCTGGATAATTCCCCCTGAGACATGCATCTGCTCCATGAGGTGTGAGATGTTGCTTAAAGTTATTTGAAAGCTGTAGCCTATGAAATTGAATCTACTATTTGTATAAAATCATTTGTATGTGTGAAGCCAACCTCTTCTGGAGGAGGCCTAACCTCTGGGGTGGGATGGAATGAATCTCAGACTCCTTCATCCTGGGGTCATTTCTGTCCCCTTTCTTCTTTAGTCAGAGTTTGTCAACCCTAGTCCCCATTTCTGAACCTCATAAGCCTGTTTTCCTGCCTCTTACTATTACCTCTCTACCACTTTGACCTTTGGAAAATAGGGTCTGTTTTCTTTTTTAAAAGAGCCATTCTCTGCAGAGTATCTACTAACCCAGCCAGCAGTCCCCATGGCACCCCTGAGAGACAAAGACCATCCTCCAGCAGGGTTTCTGGGGTCTTTATAAACAAACCATGCCAGTTCCTGCAGCCCTGGACCTCAGGCTTAAGCAATAGATGAGCTTCTTGCCTTTGGTCTGTTTAGGCTGCAGGCGCCCTTGGATGAAGGGATTGGTAGTTTGGAAGTTCAGGGGCTGAGCCCCAGGAAAGTTTAAATATTTGATTTACAAATAGGCTCTGACCCCCAAAGCAAAAAGAACTTAAATAAGGGACACTCTGAAGAAGAAAGAAATGGTTTGCTGGACCTCCTGGCTCCCAGCACCATGTTAGGTACTTCATGTGTAGTGATTAGGGCTCTGAGGCTGAACGTCCACACTGAATTTCTTTATCTTCCCCCAAGTCACAAGCTCCCTCTTACCTCCTGGCCTTGGGCTCCATGCAGAAGGAATCTTGTTTTGTTTGCTACTGTCTCCCCAGAGACAGTTTGGTGTCTGTTAGAGACTCAGTATTTGTAAATAAATAATCTTCCTGTTCCTATGGCTCAACCCTGCTCCCCTCCATCCTCACACATTTTCTTGGTTTACCTGCTCCTCTTTCAATGTGTGTGCGCTCAGTTACTCAGTCATGTCCAACTGTTGGCAACTCCATGGACTGCAGCCCACCAGGCTCTCCTGTCCATGGAATTTTCCAGGCAAGAATACTGGAGTGGGCTGCCTTTTCCTGCTCCAGGAGACCTTACTGACCTCTTCCAAAGTCTCAGATACGGCCCCTCTGCTTGTTCTTATATGTTACCTTTCTCTGTCATAGCACTTAGCACACAGTGTGACTTTTGTTTATGTTCATATAAGTTTCTAGATGCCATTGAAAGGGGCTTTTGAGTGTAGAAAACATTATTGAAAGGTTTACTTTTTTGCAACAGGTGACTGGATAAAGAAGATGTGGTACATATATACAATGGAATACCACTCAGCCATAAAAAAAAAAAATGCCATTTGCAATAACATGGATATAACTAGAGGTTATAATACTAAGTGAAGGAAGTCAAAAAGAGAGACAAATATCATATGATATCACTTATGTGTGGAATTTAAAATATGAAACAAATGAACCTACCTACAGAATAGAGACAGATTCACAGACATAGAGAATAGACTTGTTATTGCTAAGTGGGAGAGGGGGTTGAGGAGGAATGGATTGGGAATTTGGGGTTAGTAGATTCAAATTATTATATACAGAATATATAAACAACAAGGTCCTAATGTACAGCAGGGAACTAGCAGGGTCCTAATGTATAGTAGGGTCCTAATATATAGCAGGGAACTATATTCAATATCCTGGATAAACCATAATGGGAAAGAATATAAAAAAAGAATGTACATATGTATATGAGTCACTTTGCTGCACAGCAAAAATGAACACAAAATTATAAATGAGCTACATATCACTAAAAAATAAATTTAAAAGAGAAACAAAAAAATCCCACAAAGATTTGCTGTTTATGTGAAATGTTAATATTCCACTTATTAAAGTTAAAATTAGAAAAACATAGTGTTTTTTAACTCAGCTTTTAGCTGTCTATGGGGTTGCACAGAGTCGGACACGACTGAAGTGACTTAGCAGCAGCAGCAGCAGCAGCATACATGTAATTATTTTATTTTTTGATCCAGCAGAGTTTAGCAACAACTTCTAAAGTGGTTGATATTCATCAACTACGAATATAGTTGATTATCTTTAAACATTCTAAGCTTTATTAATTATACATCTATACTCACACATATTTAGTTTGCCAACCCTGCTCCCCATTTCTTATCCTTATAGACCTTATGAAATATATATGTGTATAATATACATATTTTAATTAACAAAACTTTCTGGAGTACTTCAATGTTTATATACATTTAACCTCTTAATTTATAACTGTTGTTGTTTAGTCCCTAAATTATGTTCAACTCTTGCAACACCATGGATTGTAGCCCTCTAGGCTCCTCTGTCCATGGGATTCTCCAGGCAAGAATATTGGAGTGGGTAAACATTCCCTTCTCCAGGGAATCTTACTGACCCATGGATTAAACCTGCATCTCCTGCTTGGCAGGTGGATTCTTTACCACTGTGCCACCTGGTTATAGGGCCCTAAATTTCTCTTACATGTTTCAGTAAATTTAATAAGAATTCAGTTTTCAATTTAAAACATAAAACTCCACATCACTCATTCATCAAGTATTTTAAATTGGCATTTCAAGGCTATGCCTCTAATAGGCACAACTCTTTTAAAACTTACCAGTCGTGCTCATGCTCAAACAGCAAATATACACAATTTCTTTCTTAGTACACAATTATCAATACTATGGTTTGGTTCTCTTGTATCTTTCTGTACAAACTTTTCACTTTTCTTGGTGTTAAGCAACACACATCCTCCCTCAAGGAACACAGTTGCCCTCCCAGTTACTTAGAAGCAGAGTTTTGGCTAGGACATGGACTTTCCAGTAGTCATATATGGAAGTGAGAGTTGGACTATAAAGAAAGTTGAACACCAAAGAATTGATGTTTTTGAACTGTGGTATTGAAGGACTCTTGAGAGTCCTTTGACTGCAAGGAGATCAAACCAGTGAATCCTAAAGGAAACCAGTCCTGACTATTCATTGGAAGGACTGATGCTGAAGCTAAAACTCCAATACTTTGGCCATCTGATGTGAAGAACTGACTCATTGGAAAAGACCCTAATGATGGGAAAAATTGAAGGCAGGAGGAGAAGGGGATAACAGAGGATGAGATGGTTGGATGGTGTCACCAACTCAATGGACATGAGTTTGAGCAAGCTCCGGGAGTTAGTGATGGACAGGGAAACCTGTCATGCTGCAGTCCACGGGATCACAAAGAGTTGGATGTGACTGAGCAACTGAATTGAACTGGACTTATGCATGACCGTGATGGGCTTTATATAAATGGTTATAAAGTTGTATGTTTCTACACCAAAGAGTTCAGTCTCCTAGGCCTCTGGCCACTTCATCTAATTCTTTCTTCACCCAAGAAGTCTGCAGTTCCTGTTTTTGCTTGTCACTTGAGTAGATTTTGTATTTTTGTATTTTAACATTTGCTAATACATTTATAAGTATAGTAACTCTAGCTTGAACTTGATGGAACTAGAAGATCTGCAGCCATTATCTTCTTGCTCATAATGAATAAATTTGACCTTGAGGGAGTTTTCTTTTACGTTCTTAGTATCATACCACCTAAGTCTCCTGCACTGCAGGCAGATTCTTTACCATCTGAACCACAAGGGAAGCCCATACCACTCTTAGGTCTATTTAATTTGATATTCTGTTGAATTTTGTTTGACTCCTCACGACTCTGGAGGTTAGAGTCTCTGCCTGCTGCTCCTTGTCTTCTCCATCGGATTGTGAGCTTCCTGAAGACAGGATAAGATGCCTTGTCCAGAGTTGTAGGCCCAGAAGTCAGCACACTGCTTGACACAGAATAAACACTATTGCTACTTGGTCTTTCAGTTGACGACCAGCAAAGCTCACTTGTAGCTGAACAACTTGCATTTATTGCTCCTTGCAAAGAGGGAGACCCTCACCATGAGCAACCATAGAGCCTGTCAGTAAGAAGGTGCTAGAAAGGACTTAGGATGCAACAACATGGGTGGGCCTGGAGATTATCATACTAAGTAAAGTAAGCTTGGCAGAGAAAGACAAAAATCATGTCACTTGTATGGGGAATCTTAAAAATGATACAAATGAACCTATTTATAAAACAGAAACAGACACATAGACATAGAAAACAAACATAGTTACAAAAGCAGGAAGGGGGAGCATAAATTAGGGGTTTGGGATTAGCAGATATACACTATTATAGATAAAATAGATAAATAACAAACACCTACTGTATAGCACAGGGGACTATTAATATATTCAATATCTTAAAATAACTAACACAACACTGTAAATCAACTATATTTCAATTTTTAAAAAAGATTTCGGTGTAATTACAAAAAAAGGAAAAAAAAAGGACTTAGGAAAGGATTTGGGCTTGCTTGTGTTAGGTGAATTTGGGTAGGGTTTAAAGAGGGAAGGGCTTTGCTCTGAACGGAATGCTACCTGGAAGCAGAGTTAATTCTGTGATTGAGGACTGGAGACTAGACGAGGTTAAAGTGGACTAGAGGTGTGGACTAGAGCGAGGTTAAAGACGTAATTAGTAAAGAAATAGCAGCCGTGCCTATTAGTTAGGATAGGGGACACTGAGTCATTTTGAAGGTTTGGACAGTGATCACATTTTTGTCTGCTGAGACACGATCACTGTGCTCTTGTTTTGGTCTGACTGTATCACGGTCACAGAGTAGCCTGTCCTACTTGTGTGTGAAATGGATTTTTTTTCACAGAACACCAAGACTTGGCCCTGAGTACAGGGCCAGCTTATAGCAATGCCAAGGTTTAGCAGGAGAACGGGGCTGGCTCCAGTGCAGACTTTAGGACAGCTCTATTTGGTCCAGGGTCCTATTTCCACTGCACTTCAGGTGTAGTAAATCCATCAGATTTACTGGACTTCAGAGACTGGCTAACACAAGATCTCCAGACCCCAAACTTCTTTCTCCCTCTCCCTCAGCCACCTCTGTCTTTAACATGCATTCTTCAGTGTAGCAACGCTCTGTACCTTAGAGTCTAGGGAACAGACAGGGTGACCAGCAGCTAAAGCCAGCTGTCTAGCAGCCATCTGCCCTTCTTCATGTGGGGTCAGGCTAATCAGTTCCTGCTTCTCCTCCTTAAGCCATATTTTCCATCCCTCATTGCTGGGGTTGGCAGAACTGGCATAGCCCAGGCTCTCAGCCCCCTGCTGTTGACTTGCCAAAAATATTTCTGCAACTGGAATTCAATTTGGAAAATGTTTTACAAATAGAATCTCTTGGGATAACATTTTAATTTCCCTGATCAAAGTATGATGTGCTATTCTTTGGATGCTAGCTCCCCAATGGTTTAGAAATGGAGATCTTCACTGATTAATCCTAGTCCTTCATTTTATCCCAGTACTTAATTTTGACATCTTTAAAACACGTAAAGATCTTGAACATAAGAACACTTGGAGTGTATATAGATATTTAAGATCCTGCCTCAGGGAACTTGTTAATTCTCCAAGGCCTTTGACTGGGCGGGTGGGAAGTTCACAACTGGTTTGGTTTTGTCATTTACTCTCTGACAAACCTATCCCTGTGCTCCACTCTCACCAGTTGTGCTGAGTTGCTTTGAAAAATGTAACTATGTTTTTTTTCCCCTAAACTTTCGTATTTTTAGTTGAAGGAAAATTAGTTTGGAGTATTGTGTTGGCCTCTGCCATACATCAACATTAGTCAGCCATAGGTACACTTGTGTCCCCTCCTTTATTAACCTCCCTCCCACCTTCCACCCTTTCCCACCTCTCTAGGTTGTTACAGAGCCCTAGTTTGAGCTCCCTGAGTCATACGGCAAATTCCCATTGGTTATCTATTTTACACACAGTAGTGAACCGTGAACTTCCTGATGTTCAAGCTGGTTTTAGAAAAGGCAGAGGAATCAGAGATCAAATTGCCAACATCCGCTGGATCATGGAAAAAGCAAGAGAGTTCCAGAAAAACATCTATTTCTGCTTTATTGACTATGCCAAAGCTTTTGACTGTGTGGATCACAATAAACTGTGGAAAATTCTGAAAGAGATGGGAATACTAGACCACCTGACCTGCCTCCTGAGAAATCTGTATGCAGGTCAGGAAGCAACAGTTAGAACTGGACATGGAACAACAGACTGGTTTCAAATAGGAAAAGGAGTACGTCAAGGCTATATATTGTCACCCTGCTTATTTAACTTTTATGCAGAGTCTGAGTGAACTCCGGGAGTTGGTGATGGACAGGGAGGCCTGGCGTGCTTCGATTCATGGGGTCACAAAGAGTTGGAAATGACTGAGCGACTGAACTGAACTGAGTGTATATGCTTCCAGGTCACTATCTCCATTCATCTCACCCTCTAATTTCTGAAAGATGTAACTTTTGAAAATCTACTCAAATATTTAGAAGGTATTTATATATATATATGTGAAAGTCGCTCAGTCATGTCTGACTCTTAGCAACTCCATTGACTATAGAGTCCATGGAATTCTCCAGTCCAGAATACTAGAGTGGGTAGCCTTTCCCTTTTCTAGGAGAATTTCCCAACTCAGGGATCAAACCCAGGTCTCCTGTGTTGCAGGCAGATTCTTTATCAGCTGAGCCAAAAGGGAAGTCCATGTATATATATATATATATACACACACATACACACATATATATGTATATGTATATATATATACACACATGTGTATATATATTATTTTTCATATAACTGGATGTTGTGATTATGTTAGTGATAAAAATAAGCAATGACCTTTCTCTGGGAATACTTTTAAACTTACAAAATAAAGAAGGCTTTTATTATGCCCTTGGTCTTTACATTAAATTGCAAGGTATTTTTAACCAACTAAACCAACCAATAAGCAAATCTCTTTCCTAATAAAGACTGTTGAAATGAACAAGTAAATTTTTAGAAGAGGTGAAAAAAATCTACCTATTGGTTGATTTATTGCTGGTGAACATTGGCCTCTCTGTACACTTAAGTTTTAACTTTTATATGAATATGTCAGGTGCAAAGTACAGATGTAAAGTGTGCAATAGGACTCTGGGATAATGGAACATTAATTGTTTCAAGAGTCAAGAGACCTGAATTCTAGTATCACCTTACTTGTTAAATGTTGACCTTAAGCAAAACATGCAAATGAAAGTAACTAGATCTCAGTTTTTATAAAATGAGAGGAATTGTACTAGCTGATTTTGTAGATTCCTTGCAGTTTAAATATTCTAGCTTTTGAATGAATGCATTCAGTCAGTCATTTAGTACAGGCAGCTGACAAAAAATGATAGCCCCATAATATAGTTAGTGCATGCTGCCATGAGGTGAAGGTAATGTGCCATAGGTCATGTACCCTGAATGGCACCTTGTGGCATAAATGTGCTGTATCTGAAACATATGCTATATCCCCACCTCTCACCTCCTTTAAAATAAATATTTGTTTAAACATTAAGCTTAGCCATTATCCCATATTTTCTGTCCAGAGTCACGATCTGCTCATGATCTGATTCTATTGTCTGTAATTTATATTTTATCTGTTGTTGTGCTTCGCAGCCTGACAGCTTGGGTTGGGCTCTGGGTGATAAGTACCTAGTGCACAACTGTGTCACTAAAATCATGAGCTCAAACCTTGTCCAACCAAAAAACTGTCCTATCCCCATATTTCCTAAGAATGGAGGTGCTTTGCTGGATGAATCTAGATGTTAACAGCTTAATTAGGTGTTTACCAGAATTGTAAACATTACAGCAAGATTTTTTGATAAGGAAATTTTAGATAGTTTTCTTGGTGGTAAATTTTATTTTAAAAACCTGTCTAGGAAGTAAGCTATTTTTAACAATATCCTACCTGAAACTGCGTGTCTGTTTTTATTATTGTGTGTTTGCTCAGTTGCTTCAGTCACGTCCAGCTCTTTGAAACCCCATGGACTGTAGCCCACCAGGCTCCTCTGTTCATGGGATGCTCCAGGCAAGAATACTGGAGTGGGTTGCCATGCCTTCCTCCATGGGATCTACCCAACCCAGGGACTGAACACTCATCTCTCAAGTCTTCGGTGGTGGCAGTTTCTTTACCACTAGCTCCGATCTGGGAAGTCCTTATTGTATGTAGTGTGCTGCTGCTGCTGCTGCTAAGTTGCTTCAGTCGTGTCCGACTGTGCGACCCCATAGACGGCAGCCCACCAGGCTCCTCTGTCCCTGGGATTCTCCAGGCAAGAACACTGGAGTGGGTTGCCATGTCCTTCTCCAATGCATGAAAGTGAAAAGTGAAAGTGAAGTCGCTCAGTCGTATCTGACTCTTAGCGACCCCATGGACTGCAGCCTATCAGGCTCCTCCACCCATGGGACTTCCCAGGCAAGAATACTGGAGTGGGTCGCCATTGCCTTCTCCGTATTGTAGTGTCCTATGTATTAAAACAAAATAAATAAATAAAAGTTCACAAGGTTTTCCATTAGTATAAAAGGGTTTCAGGAGAGAAGACTCTTACCATAAGTTTGGTTTGAGGACCCCAAACTTAATTCCTCTGAGCTTCAATAGCAAGATTATAACCACAACACACGGCAGCTGGAGACCAAGGGCATTAGAAAGCATTCACAGAACAGAATGTCTGACATTAAAATCCCCATTAGCACGAAAGCCTGCCTTAGGCACACAGGCCTCCTGTGTTGACTTTGGCAATGTGTCTACCTTGTCACACCAATAAGGATAACTGAACTTGAGAAATGATTGATGGCACAACCCAGTTCCCTCTGTCTCTCTTTTCCCTTGGGTTTAGCTGAATGTAGCAGAACCCTCTCTCCCTGTGCCAGTACTTGTCTTCTTCTCTGGGTCTAGACTCAGGCAGCCCCTTCTCCTGGGAGAGGCAGGCTGCCCGGGAAATCACTCTTCCGGGTTTCACACATGCTCAAGCACTTGATGTCTGTTTAAAGAAAATTAAACTTTTATTTATTCTGCAAATTGTATTCAGTGGAGCTTTATCTACAGACCTATGTGTGCCTTGTTAATCTAGTTAGGCAAAAAAAAAAAAAAAAATTAGCATGTCTGTAGCTAATGGTAGCTGCAACAGGGTAAACATATCAGCACCTGCTTAGGCAGCCCAGGGAGGATCCTCCTGACCTTGTACAGCCTGGCGATCACAGGACAGGTGTGCCCAAGAGAACCGTAGACTGGGGGAGGATGGAGGGGCAAGAATACCCCAAAGGACTAAACCTCCTTAATCCTCCTTAGAGGAAGGGGAGGGGTGAGTTAATTAGAAACTAGGAGTTTTTGATCTCAAGGAACCCTCATATAATTTCTTTCTTAAAATTTTTTTTGATGTGTACATACTACTATGTCTCTCTATTTATTTATTTTTGGCTGCACTGGGTCTTCACTGCCGCCTGCGGGCTTTCTCTAGTTATGGTGACCAGGGGCTACTCTCCAGTTGCGGTGCACGCGCTTCTCACTGCGGTGGCTTCTCGCTGTGGAGCACAGCTCCAGGCAGCAGGCTTCAATTGTGGCACCAGAGCTTAGTTGCTCCACGGCACGTGGAATCTTTCCAGACCAGAGATCGAACCGGTGTCCCCTACATTGGCAGACAGATTCTTATCCACTGTTCCAGTAGGAAAGTACAGAGGAAGCCGGATATATTTTCTAGGAGCACCATCTCATGTTATAAAGAGGCACAGTCCTTGAAAGGGTAGGTACCTGCCAAAGGACACATGGCTAATTGACAAAGCCAAGTCTGAAACTCAGGTTTTCTGACTTGTCAACTAGTCTTTTCATCACACCCCATTGTCTTCTTTACCCATTAGAGCTCCTGGCACTTGGGAGACAATTCTAATCATAGCCTGACCACTGATTTTTGGCATAACTGGGCAAGTTGTCCTTTCGGAGTTTCAGCTTCCTTCTGTCTTGAAATGAGGACAGCACCAGGCTGAGCTGATCTGCGTCTAGAGCCCAGGCTGTCTGGAGAACAGTGCACTCGAGACGTTTTCATTCTTAGCGTCTCCATGAAGAAATGCTCTGAGTGGTCGATTTTCCCAGATGTACTTGTTTTCTTTGTTTTTCTCTTGGTTAGGGAGATCGCTTTGTTTCCTGATCAGGGTCTGTTAGAGGTAGATGAAATCTGCCTGTTTATGTAGATGAGTTTCAGCTATTCTAGAAACTAACCAAATTCTCTAAGTATGTGAACTCTCCCCTTTGGAGCTGTCCCCGGGACAGCTGAGAAAGTGCTCGCACCCTATATATAAATCAGGAGAGTAAAAACACAACACTGACCTAGGGCTTTCTCAAAATGATTGTGATAAATAATTTGACCAGTATATTACAAAGGAATAATGATTTGGGTATTTTCTGTTTTGAGCAATACTAAAAATTAAAATGATGTGCCCTTCTAAGACAGAAACATGTGGCAATTGTTATTCACACAATCAAGTGATTCCTTACCTTTCTTGCACCTTTTTCTTCTGTGAGCATAATGGAAAGTGCAACCCAATTTATACACACCCATTGCATAAGGTAGCATGCCCAGATTTTCAGAACTCGTTAACAATTCCATATTTATCACATGTACCATATATGTACCATGTTCCTGATGATCCCTTTTCCCATTATTAACTCACTTTAAGGATTTTGAAATATATATTAATATATAAACATATATTTTTGTGAAAGGCACATGTAATTATTGTGAAAGAGTAGAAAGCAATCCCCGTAATCCTACCACAAAGAAATACCTATCCTTATCACCTTGTTGTCGACTCTTACAGACTCTTCATATAATACTGTTACTGCATACTACTAAAAGTACTGCATAATAATACGAATTATGCTCTTGTCTGCATATTTTCTTCAACTTGCTTTTTCTATTAATATATTGTGAACAGCTTTCTATGTTGATCAATATTAATTTATGACATTATTATAATAACTACTGTTTGTATACACACTCATACACATTTTAGTCATGTGCTCCAATAGACATTAAGTTGCTTCCAGTTTTTAACTATTACGAATGACACTTCAGTTCAGTATGTATCTTTAAATCTTTGTGTGTATCTTCAATTATTTTTTCGGGTAAATTTCTAAAATGGAATTGCTTGGCCAGAGGGCATCCTTACTTTAAGGCTCCTGATATACATCATTAAATTGCTCTGAAGGAAAGTTGTACTCAGAAATCTGAAACTATTTTTCTCTGTACCCCAATAGCCATATGTATTATCTTTTTTAAGTTATTATTTTTTTAGAGAAGTTTTAGGTTCACAGCAAAATTAAGAGAAAGGTATTCGCTAAGAGTTGGACATGACTGAGCGACTTCACTTTCACTCTTCACTTTCATGCATTGGAGAAGGAAATGGCAACACACTCCAGTGTTCTTGCCTGGAGAATCCCAGGGACGGGGGAGCCTGGTGGGCTGCTGTCTATGGGGTCGTACAGAGTCGGACACGACTGAAGCGACTTAGCAGCAGCAGCAGCAGTGGCTCAATGGTTAAGAACCCATCTGCAATGCAGAAGACACAGTTTTGATCCTTGGATCCAGAAGGTCTCCTGGAGAAGGAAATGGCAACCCACTCCTGTATTCTTGCCTGGGAAATCCCATGGACAGAAAAGCCTGGCATATAGTCCAAAGAGTAGGACACGACTTAGCGACTAATCAGCAACAATGACAGCAACAGCTATATACCCCTTGTCCCAACACACTAGCCAACATTATCAACATTCCCCACCAGATCCATATATTTGTTATAACTGATAAAAACTGACGTTCTCATTTCATTTTCTTAATGCTGTGTTTTGTAGAGCAGAAGTTTTTTTATTTTAATGAAATCCAATTATCATTTTTTTTTTTTTCATGGAACATGCCTTTGGTGTTGTATGTCATCTAGGTCTTCTCCTATGTTATTTTCTAGGAGTTTTATCTTTGGGTCTACTTTCATTCTGAGTTAATTTTTGTGAAGAGTACAATATCTTTGTCTAGATTCTTTTTTTTTTTTGCATATGGATGTCCAGTTGTTCTAGCACCATTTGTTGAAAAGACTATCTTTGCTCCATTGTATTGCCTACATTCCTTTGTCAAAGAAAAGTGGACTCTATTTATGTGGGTCTGTGATGGACAGGGAGGCCTGGCATGCTGCAGTTCATGGGGTTGCAAAGAGTCGGACACGACTGAGCAACTGAAGTGTACTGAACTGATTTACAGGCTCTCTATTTTGTTCAACTGCTCTATTATTCCATCAATAACACACTGTCTTGATTACTGTAATTTTATTGTAGGTCTTGATGTCAGGTAGCTTCAGTCCTTGAATTTTGTTCTTCAATACTGTGTTGACTATTCTGGGTCTCTTGTCCTTTTATATACACTTTAGACTTATTTTATAGATATACACAAAATAACTTGCTGCAATTTTGATTAGTATTACATTGAATCTACAGATGAATTTGGGAAGAACTGACATGTTGACAGTAATGAGTCACCCTATCCATGAACTTGGAATATATAGTTATCATGTTCTTTGATTTCTTTCATCAGGATTTTGTGGTTTTCCTTATATAGATCTTGTACGTATTTTGTTAAATTTATACCTCAGTATTTTATTTTTGGGGATGAGAATGTTAATGGTATTGTGTTTGTAATTTCAAATTTCATTTTTTCATAGCTGGTATATAGGAAAGTGATTGACTTGTATATTAACTCTATATCCATCACTTATTAGTTCAGGAGTGTTTATTTATTTCTTTTAAATTATTTTGGATTTCATACATGGATGACCATGTCATCTGTAAGCAAACACTGTTTTATTTCTTCTTATCCCCATCTATATACCTGTTATTTCCTTTTCTTATTTTGTTGCATTAGTTAGTACTTCAATACTGAATGCATTATCTTTTTAATTAACAGTTTATTGAGGTATAACTGATGTATTATAAAATTTTCTCATTACAAATAAGCACTTTAATGATTTTTATTTGTTGCTTTTTGTTTTGCAAGTTTCCTTTATTCTTTTTTTTAAACTTTTGATTTTATATTGGAGTATAGTCGATTAACAATGTTGTGATAGTTTCAGGTGTACAGAAAAGTGACTCAGGTAGACATATACATGTATATCTGTTTTTTCAAATTCTTTTTCCACTTGGGTTGTTACATAATATTAAGCAGAGTTCCCTGTGCTACACAGTAGGTCCTTCCTGATTATCCATTTTATAGCAGTATGTACATGTCAGTCCCAAACTCCCTAACAATCCCTTCCCTCTACCCTTCCTCTCTGGTAACCATAAATACATTCTACAAATCCGTGAGTCTGTTTTTATTTTGTATATAAGTTCATTGTATCATTTCTTTTTAGATTCTGCGTACAAGCAAAATTATATGGCATTTCTCTTTCATTGTCTGACTTGACTGAGTATGAAAATCTCTAGGTTCATCTTAGTTGCTGCAAATGGCATTATTTCATTTTTAATACTGAATAATATTCCATCATGGGCTTCCCTGATAACTCAGGGTTAAAGAATCTGCCTGCAATGCAGGAGAGTTGTGTTTGATCCCTGGGTAAGGAAGCTCCTCTGGAGAAGGAGATGACAACCCATTCCAATATTCTTGCCTAGGAAATCCTGTGGACAGAGGTGCCTGGTGGGATATAGTCCATGAGTTTGCAAAAGAGTTGGGCACGACTGAGGGAATAAACAACAACAATATTCCATTTTATATATGTACCATATCTTTTATATCCAATTCTGTCAATGGACATTTAGGTTGCCTCCAAATTTTGGCTATTGTAAACAGTGCTGAAATAAACATTGGGGTATGTGTATCCTTTTGGATCATGTTTTTCTCTGGATAAATGCCCAGGAGTGGGATTGCTGGACCACATAGTAGCTCTACTTTAGCTTCTTAAGGGGCCTTCCTTCTGTTCTCTGTAGTGGCTGTACGTACCAGCTAGTTATTTTTAATAAATGCATACGGTTGCAACCACCACCACAATCCAGTTTTAGAGCATTTACATCTCCCAAAATTTCCCTCAGCATTATCTTTTAAAGTTTGTTTGATTTACTGGGGTATAATTGAATACAGTGAAATGGTCAAATTTTAAGTGTAGCTATTGCCAATTATGATCAGTGTATAGACACAGGATATTTTAATCTTACTAGAGCATTTCCTCGTACTTCTTCCCAGTCAACTCTCTTTACCCCCTAAGAAGCAAACATTGATCTGATTTCCATCACTGTAGGTTCTAGAATTTCCTATAAGTGGGATCATACACTTTCATTCTGCATACTATTTTATAACTTTTCTGTGTTGTTTCATGCATCAGTAGTTTGTTACTTTTCTTATTGGTGAGTATTTTTCCATTGTATGACCTTGCTTATTTATTTTTCTGTTGACAAACATATGGAGTGTTTCCAGCTTTGGTTATTATAAGTAAATCTGCTATGAACACTTTCATATAAGGCTTTTTGTAGATAATTCTTGTTAGTTTTCTCAAATAGCTAGGAGTGGAATTCCTAGGTCTTAAGGTAGGAACTTTAACTTATGAAACTGCTAAAACTTCTTCACATTAAAAGCTTGTACCTCATAGTTTTCTCCAAAGTTTTGCCTTCTATGAAGATAATCTGCTACCCAAAATTCAAACTTTTAGAACAAATTAAATGGTTATTATTTTCTAACTGAAAGTATACTTCACAAATGTCTTTTTTTTTTAAGATTTTTTTTAATGTGGACTGTTTTTTAAAAGTCTGTATTGAACTTGTTAAAATATTGCTTCTGTTTTATGTTTTGGTTTTCTGGCCAGGAGGCATTTGGATCTTAGCTCCATGACCAGGAATTGAACCCACACTGCCTGCACTGAAAGGAGAAGTCTTAAAAGTTGGACCATGAGGGAAGTCCCCACAAATGTCTTAAGAGCATGGTTGAGGGTAACACTGGAGCCATTATAACTCAGCATTTCTATGGAGAATTTCTCCAGGCAACAATACTGGAGTGGGTTGCCATTTCCTTCTCCAGGGGATCTTCCCAACACAGGGATTGAACCCAGGTCTCTTGCATT
This sequence comes from Cephalophus harveyi, assembly GCA_006410635.1. Taxonomy (NCBI): domain Eukaryota; kingdom Metazoa; phylum Chordata; class Mammalia; order Artiodactyla; family Bovidae; genus Cephalophus; species Cephalophus harveyi. Next base: position 105,283 of record SJYT01043268.1, read on the forward strand.
GCAGGCAGATTCTTTACCAACTGAACTATGAGGGAAGCCACTTCTATGGAGAAGGGGGAGGTTTCTACTTTTGCAAAGCACTTACATGTGCATTATCTCAAGTGATTCCAGAACTTACTATTATAGATAAGAAAATTGATAAAGAGGTAAACAATGTTGCCCAAGGTCACAAAGATAAAAATACACGAAGCCAGAGCATTATTTAAATAAAAGATGAAATTTATCAAAATTGAACAGAGAACACTTCTGGAATTATTATCTAATAGGAAAACAGGTTTCAATTTTAAAACATGCAAAGGCAGAGAATTTCTGATAAATGCAACTTTTGTGGGAAGAAATCTTCCCCTGGGACAATCTTTTGAGGTTTTGTCATTTTTTTCCTCTGACTTTTTTTTTTTTTGCTGATAATGACTAAAATACCACCATCATCAACACCACCACTTTTTTTCCTGGCCTATTACAAATCCTATCACTTTTAATAATACTGATGGCTATTATTTCTTTCTGGCTTATCATAAATTTCACCACTAATGTGATAATACTAACATTTACTGAGAGCTTACTGTGTATAAGCTCATATCCTATCACCTCATATATTTCCTTTGAAGACCCTGTAGGGAAGGCTATGATTATGATTACTATGATTATTATGTCCATTTTACAAAATGGAAAAACTGAGGCTTAGCGAGAGAGATTAAGAACCTTGGCCACGTTGACATAGCTAAGAATTGGGGCAGCCAGGAATCAAATCCCGCTTTGTGTTACTGGAGAGTCCCAGCCATTGAGAAATACGCCTACGGCACGTCTCGAGTTTCGTATCCTGGGAAGCTCCTGGACACTCTGTCAAAAACCAGGGATTGTCCTGTTGTTCTTGAGTCTCTTCGTCTCCGGTGAGTGACAAGACTTGAGCAGCTCAGCCAGCAGCCCATCCTCAGGGGAGAGCTGGTATTTCACTCAGCCCGTTTTGTATGTTTTTTGTCCCCTTCTCTTGGCCAATATATGTTAGTGCCAATAAAAGATCACTGGATTGTGAAAGAGATGCCAATAATGCTGCTGTAGGAAAATGTCCTTGATAATAACACCCTGTGCTTGACGATTGGAATCTGAAAACCTCCCAACACATTGCAGCCTGCAGGTGCCTGCATCAGAGGTTCATCCCAACAAATATCATGTGTCAGGGGAGGAGGGTGAAAGAGAGAGGGATTCTAAGTCTTTCTGAGGCTGTAAACTGAAGCTAACCAGGAATATATCATTGTCAGCCTTACCTTTGTAACAGGCAAGATCACCCCAAAGGCTTAGTCCCTGAGGAGACCCTGGAGAGCAAACTTCCCTCTGCCAAACACTGCCAAGCTGGACACAGAGAGAGGCAGTGGAAACACTAGCTAAAAGTATAGATTCTAGAGGCAGATTTATTGGCAAAAACTTGTCACCAAATAATTCTATGCCTCAAATTCTTCATTTGCAAGATGGACTTAATGCAAGTAAGCACCTGTTTTGCAGGATTATTGTGAGGATGGTGAGATAGTGTGAGAAAGGTGCTAAGCAAAGTGACACATAAGTTACCAGTTAGCAGTGAATATATGTATATAGCTCCAGAGGGAAGCAACCTCTTTTAACAGAGGCTGTTGTTCACTAGGAGGAATCGGAAATAGTATGAAAATGAGGGGCATCCTGTTGCTATTGGGGAGACATATTAAGGAGCCCCTATGCTGTGGTAGTAGGTGTTTTAGATGGAGTTACGTATTATTGTTGCCAGTTTAAAAGGGAGAATCTGAAACTTCAAGTCATGTGCTCAAGGTCAGCTGGGAAAGCCCTGATTTTAACTCAGGTCTATCTGAGTTTCAAGGGTTTCCACTCTATGGTATCATTTCTCAAGCACAGTTTTCAGACATGAGATGTAAAGAATGAAGAAATTTCCATGAGTTAACATCTCAGCTTGACTGAACTCTGTTCCTATCCTGCTTTGCTGATGTCAGGAATCTGAGTTAATAAAAGTGGAAAGCTAATGCCCTACATGGTTCCTACTGGATGTAAGAAAATGAGCAGGGCGGGCTGGGTAATAGATAGCAGAGAATCCTGAGCCTAGGTGATAGGGAGGTGATAGGCAGTGGTGGGGACTATGGTGGCCTGGTAAGTGCATGCCCAAGCTTGAGCTGCAGCTTACTTCACATCAGCCAGCCCATTTTAGCCACATGCCAATTTTTATGTGAAGTTACACTAAAACCTTTTTGAAAAATTCAACTTTTTATTTTGAAATAATTATAGGCTCACGTGAAGTTGTAAGAAATAACACAGAGATCCCCAGTATCTTTTTAACCATTTTCTTTCCCCGCTCCAGTGGTTAATATTTTGCAGTATTACAACCCAGATTGATACTGCTAGAGTCTATATGTAGAACATCTTCTCATATTGTCCTTTTACAGCCACATATCTGTATAGTCTTCGTAGCTCAGATGGTAAAGAATCCGACTACAATTGGTTCAGTTCCTGGGTTGGGAAGACCTCTCGGAGAAGGGACTGGCAACCCACTCCAGTATTCTTGCCTGGAGAATCCCATTGACAGAGGAGTGGGGCAGGCTAGAGCCCATGAGGTTGCAAAGAGTGGGACATGACTGAGTGGCTAACACTTTCACTTTCATTTGTATAGTCAAAGCTATGGTTCTTCCAGTAGTTATGTACAGATGTAAGAGCTGGACCATAAAGATGGCTGAGCACCAAAGAAATGATGCTTTTGAATTGTGGTGCTGAAGAGTCCCATGGACTGTAAGAAGATCAAGCCAGTCAATCCTAAAGGAAATCAACCCTTAATATTCATTGGCAGGACTGTTGCTAAAGCTGAATCTCCAATACTTTGGCCATCTGACATGAAGAGCTGATTCATTAGAATGGACTCAACTTACTGGAGAAAACAGATGCCGGGAAAGATTGAAGGCAAAAGGAGAAGGGGGTGGCAGAATATGAGATGTTTGGATAGCATCCAACTCAATGGACATGAGTTTGAGCAAACTCCAGGAGATAGAGAAGGACAGAGGAACCTGGCATGCTGAAGTCCATGGAGTCACAAAGAGTCGGACACAAGTGAGCAAGACTGAACAACAGTAACAATGCTTCCTTCCCACACCCATCACCTCCTTAACCTTTGGCAACCACAAATCTGTCCTCCATTTCTGTAATTTTGACTTTTATAGAATGCTAGATAAGTCAAGTAACACAATATTTGGGGACTGACTTTTTTCATTCAGCATGATTATCTGGAGATTTATCCAGACTGTTGCATGTATGAATATTTTGTTTCTTTTTGTTGGTGAATAGTATGCAGTGAAGTGTGGTTTAACCACTCATTGAAGGATGTATGGGTTATTTCTAGATTGGTGCCTCTATGAACAAAATACTTTAAATCCTTTTGTACAGGTTTTTTATGTGAACACAAGTCTTCATTTCTTTGCAGTAAATGCCCAAGAATCCAATTACTGGGTCATATGGTAGTCCCATGTTGAGTTTTTTAAGAAACTGCCAAACTGTATACCAGAGTGCCTTTAGCATTTTATATTCGCATTGCATGAGTGACCCAGTTTTTCCACATCTTTACCAACATATGGTGTTGTCACTATTTTTTACTTTAGTCATCCTGATGGGTTTGTAGTGATATCTCTTTATGGTTTTAAATTGCACTTTTTCCTGGTGGCTAATGATGTTGAACATCTTTCCATGTACTTATTTATCATCTGTACATCCTCTTTGGTGAAAAATCTGGTCATGATCTACAGTTGACCAACAGGCATGTGAAAAGGTGCTCAATATTGCTAATTATTAGAAAAATGAAAATCAAAACTACAATGAGGTATCACCTCACACTGATCAGAATGGCCATTATCAAAAAGTCTACAAATAATAAATACTGGAGAGGATGTGGAGAAAAGGGAACTGTTATATACTGCTGGTGGGAATGTAAATAGTATAGTCACTATGAAAACCAGTAAGGAGTTTCCTTAAAAAAATAAAAATAGAATTACCATATAATCCAGCAATCTGACTCCTGGTGATAGATCTGAAAAAGAAAAGAACTCTAATTTAAAATGATAGTGTTTATTCAGTGTTCATAGCAGCACTATTTACAATAGCCAAGATATGGAAGCAGCCTAAATGTTCATTGACAGGTGAATGGATAAAGAAGATATGGTACACACACACACACACACACACACACACACACACACAAGAATATGATTCAGCCATGAAAAAGAATGAAGTAATGCTCATTGGAAAAGACCCTGAAGCAGGGAGGGATTGGGGGCAGGAGGAGAAGGGGACGACAGAAAATGAGATGGCTAGATGGCATCAGCGACTTGATGGAAGTGAGTTTGAGTGAACTCTGGGAGTTGGTGATGGGCAGGGAGGCCTGGCATGCTGTGATTCATGGGGTTGCAAAGAGTCGGACACGACTGAGCGACTGAACTGAACTGAATGCCATTTTCAGCAATATGGATGGGCCTAAAGATTATCCTTGGAGAAGGCAATGGCACCCCACTCCAGTACTCTTGCCTGGAAAATCCCATCGACGGCAGAGCCTGGTGGGCTGCCATCTATGGTGTGGCACAGAGTCAGACACAACTGAAGCAACTTAGCAGCAGCAGCAAAAATTATCCTATTCAGTGAAATAAATCAGACAGAGAAAGACAAAAGTCACTCATAGGTAGAATCCAGAAAAATGATACAAATGAACTTATATACAAAACAGAAATAAACTCACAGACATATAAAACAAACTATGGCTATCAAAAGGGAAAGTGTGGAAAGGGGGGATAGATTAGGCACTAGCATATACACATTACTATAAATAAAACAGATAACCAACAAGAACCTACTGTAAAAAATGGGATTTTACTCAATATTTTATAATAACACATAAGGAAAAGAATCTGAAAAAGAATATATATTATATATATTTAATATATACATATGAATCACTTTGCTGTAGACTTGAAACTTACATAACATTGTAAATCAACTATACTTCAACAAAAAAAGAAAAAAGGGACTGAACACTGATGCATATAAGACTGTTCTAGCAATATGTTAAGAAAAAGATGTGTATAAGAGACAGATATTAAGGAGCCACCATTTTCTAATTAGATTTTTTAAACTGAGTATTGAGAGTTCTTTTTTCATTCTAAATACTAGTTCTTAGTCAGATGTGTGATTTGTGAATATTTTCTCCCTCTGTATAGCTTATCTTTTCATCCTCTTAACAGGGTCTAAGCAAAGCAATTAAGTATTTTTTGATGAAGTAAATTTATTAAGTTTTCCTCTTATGAATCACACTTTTGTTATCAAATTTAAGAACTTTCTGTCAAGTGTTAGCTCCTAAATATTTTCTATGATTTTAAATAATTTTATAGCTTTACATTTACATTTAAATCTGTGATCCACTTTGAGCTACTTTTAGTCCAAGCACTCTAGCATCATTTGTTGAAAGAGTATCTTTCTTCCATTGAGTTGCTTTTGCATATAACTTATCAAAAAGTTATTTCTATGGGTCTAGTTCTGAATTCTGAATTCTGTTCATCTAATCTATGAGTTTATCCCTTTGCCAACTCCGTTTATATAGGTCTTCTTTGATATCTTCCATCAGCATTAAACACTTTAAAGCATGCAGTCCTATACATGCTTTGTAAAATTTACACCTAGGTACTTCTTTTTTTTTTTTTTTTTGAAACATTTTAAATGATACTGTCGGAGAAGGCAATGGCACCCCACTCCAGTACTCTTGCCTGGAGAATCCTAGGGATGGGGGAGCCTGGTGGGCTGCCGTCTATGGGGTTGCACAGAGTTGGACACCACTGAAGCGACTTAGCAGCAGCAGCAAATGATACTGTATTTTTAATTTCAGAGTCCACATGTCCATTGCTAGTATATTGAAATATAATTGATTTTTTAAAATGTTTATATTGAATCTTGAGGCCTTGTTGAACTCACTGATGAGCAGTTTTTTGTCTTAGTAGACTCCTTGGAATTTTCTATGGCAATCATGTCATCTGCTAAAAGAGATAGTTTTAGTTCTTCCTTTCTAATCTAAGTAAGTTTATGTATTTCTTTTTTCCTTTCTTTCTTTTTCTTTTTTTCTTTGCCTGATTGCACTGGCTAGAATGTTCAACACACTGATGCGTAGATGTGGTGAGAATGAACATCCTTCCTTAATCCTGATCTTAGGGGGAAAGCTTTTAGTCCTTCACTATCAGGAATAATGTTAGTTGTAATTTTGTACAGAGAGTCTTTTATCAAGCTGAGGAGATTCCTTTCTATTGCTATTTTTCTGAGAGTTTTTGTCAAAAACGAGTGCTGAACTTTGCCAAATATATCTTTTGCATCAATTAATATGGCCTTTCTTTTTAACCTGTTAATATGATGGATATCATTGATTATCAAATAATGAACCAGGCTTGAAGCATCCCTGGAATGAACCCCACTTGGTCTTAGAGTTCTTTTATATTACTGAATTCTATTTGTTAATATTTTGTTAAGAATTTTTACATTTATATTTATGAGGCATATTTGATATTTGTCTGTAGTTTTTTTTTTTTTGTACTATCTTTCTATAGTTTTGGTATTAGGGTAACACTAGCTTTAGAAAATGAGTTAAGAGATGTTCCCTCCTCCTCCTCTATCTTTAGGAAGAGTTTGTATAGAATAGATGTTAATTCCTCTTTAAATGTTTGTGACAATTCTCCAGTGATAGCATTTGAGCTTGGAAAATTTTTTTATTATGTGCTAATTCATTTTTTAAACAGTTATAGAGCTATTGGACAACCCCCCCCCCCCCCCCCTCCCCCTTTAGAGACTCTATCTTTAGGAAGAGTTTGTATAGAATAGATGTTAATTCCTCTTTAAATGTTTGTGACAATTCTCCAGTGATAGCATTTGAGCTTGGAAAATTTTTTTATTATGTGCTAATTCATTTTTTAAACAGTTATAGAGCTATTGGACAACCCCCCCACCCCCCAATTCTACAGATATATTATAGGATTAAACTATTCAGCTGCAAATAAGTGCTACCTTTCAGAAGAAGAAAGGTTACCTTCAAGGGTGAAACTGTACATAGAAAATGGAACCTTGAGCCACAGAAGCCTGGAAACCAAATGAAATTTGCCCAGCTGGATTTCAAAATTGCTTGGGACCGATAACTGTTTTTCCTGTCCCAGTTTCCCTTTTGAATGGGAATGTCTACAACTGCTCTTCTATGCCTGTCAATCACTGCATTTTAGGAGCTGATAACTTCTTTTCTACTTTATGAGTTCATGGATGCAGAGGAATTCTGCCCTAGGCTGGATTATAATCAGTCTTTCTCATACCTATTTAAAGTGACTTAGATGATGGCATTTGGGACTTGTAAGTTCAGTTCAGTTCAGTCGCTCAGTCGTGTCCGACTCTTTGCGACCCCGTGGACTGTAACCTACTAGGCTTCTCCGTCCGTGGGATTCTCCAGGCAAGAATACTGGAGTGGATTGCCATTTCCTTGTAAACTGATGTGGATTTTGAGTTGAGGCAGTAATCTATTAAAACTTTTGACAGCATTAGGATGTGGTGAATCAATTTTGTATGTGGGATGGGCGCATGAATATTTGGGAGCAGACTGTGGCGGGCAGAATAATGCCCCCTCAAAGATTACCACCTCCTAATCTTTAAAACTTGTGGCTATGTTACCTCAGATGACAAAAAGGTAACCAATGTGATTAAAGACCTTGGGATGGGGAGATTATACTGGATTCTTCCAGTGGGCCCACTATAACCTAAAGGATCTTCATAGGTGGAAGAGAAAGGCAGGCACACTCAATGTCTGAGTAATGCGATGTGAGAAAGATTCAACAGACATTGCTGGCTTTGAAGATGGAAAGAATTCACAAGTCAAGGGATGAGGGCAGCCCTGAGAAGCTGGAAAAGGCAAGGAAACAGACTCCCCATTGGAGTCTCAATAAAGCAATACAGGTTTGATACACTTTGGTTTTAGCTAGTGAGACCAACTTTGGAATTCTAACATCCAGAACTGTAAGAAATAGGCTGGTATTGTTTTAAGCTACTAAATTGTGATAATTTATCACGTCAGCAATAGGCAATATATACGAGCCCATGTAATGAGATCTTATTTTGATTACTCTATTTCTCTATTCTGAAATTTCCATTTAGTTCTTTTATATAACTCCCAAAAAAATGATCTTCCCTGGTGGCTTAGAGGTTAAAGTGTCTGCCTCCAATGCGGGAGACCCGGGTTCGATCCCTGGGTCAGGAAGATCCCCTGGAGAAGGAAATGGCAATCCACTCCAGTATTCCTGCCTGGAGAATCCCATGGACAGAGAAGCCTAGTAGGCTACAGTCCACGGGGTCGCAAAGAGTCGGACACGACTGAGTGACTTCACCTCACCTCTATTAAAAAAATTGTTTCAACCACATTCACAATTGCTGTTGAACCAATTTCATCATTGGCTGCTTTAAAATCTTCGTCAGATAAGTCTAATATCTCTGTCATCTTAGTGTTGGCATCTACTGAATATCTTTTTGCCTTCAGTTTAAGATCCTCCTGGTTTTGTGGATGAAAGTGAAGTCGCTCAGTCGTGTCCGACTTTTTGCGACCCCATGGACTGTAGCCTATCAGGCTCCTCCGTCCATGATATTTTCCAGGCAAGAGTGCTGGAGCGGACTGCCATTTCCTTCTCCAGGGGATTTTCCCAACCCAGGAATCGAACCCAGGTCTCCCACATTGCAGGCAGACACTTTACCATCTGAGCCACCAGGGACGTGATTTTTTATTGGAATGTAAACTTTTTGTATTGTGTTCTGAGGCTCTGGATCTTATTTGAACCTACTTTTTTAGTGGATCTTGGCTGACACCACTCTGACAGGGGAAGTGAGGCTGCCACTGTATTATATTCAGGCAGGGTGGAAAGCCAGGTTCACCACTTGGTCCCCATTAACACTCAAGTGGTGGGGGTTAGGGAAGCTCCTTATTACTGCTTATTACTGCTCCTTATTTAGGAGAAGGCGATGGCACCCCACTCCAGTACTCTTGCCTGGAAAATCCCATGGACAGAGGAGCCTGGTATGCTGCAGTCCATGGGGTCGCAAAGAGTTGGACACGACTGAGTGACTTCCCTTTCACTTTTCACTTTCATGTATTGGAGAAGGAAATGACAACCCACTCCATTGTTCTTGCCTGGAGAATCCCAGGGACAGGGAAGTCTGGTGGGCTGCCATCTATGGGGTCACACAGAGTCGGACACGACTGAAGGGACTTGGCAGCAGCAACTGCTCCTTATTGGGCTGTTGGGAATCTGAGTTCCAGTAGTGGGGTGTCCTCATGGGCACTGGGTGGTGGTGAAAATTTCCCATTCTCCCCTAGGTCTCCTCTGACATCTCCCCTCTGGGAGGTATGCCTCATTACTGCTGGATAGATTCCCCATTTGGGGGGCGGGGTTGGTTAGGGCTGCCTACCAGTGGCAGGAAGTCCTGACTTTCTACTTGGCCATCTCTGACACCACCAGAGTGGGGTGGGCGGGGCACTTCATTATAACTTCACAATGGTGGAAGTTGAGGCTCCCTACTCAGATTTGCTGCTTTGGGCAGGGGTGGGCCATAGTTCTTTTCAATGATATTTGGCTGCAGCAGGGAAGTTAGTGTCTAAATGTTTTTTGTGTTGTTGGCTGCCCTTTTCTATCCTTTGGCCATAGACTGTAGACTTTTCTGGGGGCTGATAGACTTTATTTTCTTGGGCTCCAAAATCACTGCAGATGGTGAGTGCAGCCATGAAATCAAAAGATGCTTGCTCCTTGGAAGAAAAGCTATGTCCAACCTAGGCAACATATTAAAAAGCAGAGACATTACCTTGCCAACAAAGGTCCATCTAGTCAAAGCTATGGTTTTTGCAGTAGTCATGTGTGAATGTGAGATTTGGACCATAAAGAAAGCTGAGCACCGAAGAATTGATGCTTTTGTACTGTGGTATTGGAGAAGACTCTTGAGAGTTCCTTGGACATCAAGAAGATTAAACCAGTCAATCCTAAAGGAAATCAGTCCTGAATATTCATTGGAAGGACTGAAGCTGAAACTCCAAAACTTTGGCCACCTGATGCGAAGAACTGACTCATTTGAAAAAGACCCTGATGCTGGGAAAGATTAAAGGCAGGAGGAGAAGGGGATGTCACAGGATGAGATGGTTGGATGGCATCACCAACTCAATGGACATGAGTTTGAGCAAGCTCCAGGAGTTGGTGATGGACAGGCGTGCTACAGTCCTTGGGGTCAAAAAGAGTTAGACATGACTGAGAGACTGAACTAAACTGAACTGATTAATTTCATAGGCTAATGACAGGGAAGATTATTCCAACTATTTCAGGGAAGGGGTGGGAACTTACAGGAATCACCCACTTTCTGATCTTTGCTGGTCATACTTGGAACTGTCATGGCACTGGTAAGTGTATAACATTGTTTATGCTAATTTATTACAATGAGTGCATAATAAGGCTCAAGATCCACTGGAAGTCAAATTGTCTGCCATCTTGGACCTAGTTGGTTGTGACTAGTTTGTCATGTCCGGTGACTGTGTCATTCTTTTAAATCTTGTGCCTTGCCCCCTTCCCTCCTGTTTCAGTAGGAAGGGGAGGTGGGACAGGGGGAGAAATGATAGATAACTTTGGAGTTTGGGTATCCATGGGGCATGGTCTAGTATCAGGCCTCTCCAAAACACAAACCATAGCAAGCTTCTGGAGGAGGAGCCCCTGGCTTCTGAGAAGGTTCTTCATACTTGAAAGTTCCTGTGTTCAAGTTTGCTAGAAGTAACTACTTCAGAATTTTTTCTTTAATTATCTATTTAAAAGAACATTTTTTCTGATTATAAATTTGGTGCAGTTCTGTGTTGGAAAATTAGAAAAATTCAGACAAGGAAAAAGAGAATAATACTTCTCTGAACCCTTCATCCTGGAGAAGGCAATGGCACCCCACTGCAGTACTCTTGCCTGGAAAATCCCATGGACAGAGGAGCCTGGTAGGCTGCAGTCCATGGGGTCCCGAAAAGTCAGACACGACTAAGTGACTTCACTTTCACTTTTCACTTTCATGCATTGGAGAAGGAAATGGCAACTCACTCCAGTGTTCTTGCCTGGAGAATCCCAGGGACAGGGGAGCCTGGTGGGCTGCCATCTATGGGGTCGCACAGAGTCGGACATGACTGAAGTGACTTAGCAGCAGCAGCAGCAGCAGCAAACCCTTCATCCAGGGGATCTTCTGCATCCTCTGTTAATATTTTTTTGTGTTCCATTTGATATATTTTATCTGTCTATTTATCCTTCTATGTAAATAAAGTTGCGGCTCTTCTTTTTTGTATGCTTTTAATCACATTTTCCTCTTCAGTTTAAGTCAATTATAAATGTATTCCCCTGCCACTGAATATTTTGGAAAGTATGCTTTTTGATAACTCCATTGTATTCAATTATTTGAAACAGCAACAATTCTCTTACTGTTGGAATGTTTTAGTGTTTATTATTTCTCATTATTATAAATGGTGCTGTGGTGAGAATGCTTGACTACATGTCTCTTTAATTCTTAGAAGTTGAAATACTTGAGCAAAGGGCATTTGAGGTTTTTGATTCATATCATCAACTTGTTCTCCTGAAAGACTACCAATTTACATTCTCACCACAAGTACTGGAAAATTCTTGCTTCACTCTAGTCTTGCAGGCATTGGCTATTATCATTTAATAAAGTCTTTGTGAGGTTGAAGGCAAAAAAGGTATCTTAGTGTCATTTAATTTGCATTCATTTTATTATTAATAGTGTTAAACACCTCTTCTCTTTTCTTTTTAATTTTTTTAGATAACTTCTTTTTGTTATCTGCATATTTTTTCCTATTGCAATTTTCTTCTTAAAGATCTGTCGGAAGTGTTACAAGGCTATTTTCCCAGTTTGCCATTGCCTTTTAATTTTGTATATGACGGTAATTGACACAGAATAGTTTACAATTTCAAATCTGCTGTTCTTTTTTTTTTTTTTTTCCCCTTTCTTTTCTTTATTCCCACCACACTTTCAGGGCTTCCCTGGTAGCTCAGTGATTAAAGAACCTGCCTATGTAGAAGAGGACGGTGAAATCCCTGAGTCGGGATGACCCCCTGGAGAAGGAAATGGCAACTCATTCAGTATTCTTACCTGGGAAATCCCATAGAAGAACCTGGCAGACCACAGTCCATTGGGTCACAAAACAGTTGGATATGATTCAGTGACAAAATAACAACAAACCTAGCTTCCATGCTTAGAAGGTCCTTCTCTACACATTCATCTACTGCTGCATAACTAATGACACCAAAATTTAATAACTTAAAACAATAACCACTTCATTATATTTTATCGTATTTTGTAGGTCAGTGATTTGGGCAGGCCCAGTTGGTGATTTTTCTGCTCTACCTGATATTCACAGTAGTCATTCAGTGCTCATCAACTGGCTGATTAAGAGGATCCAAGATGGTGTCACCCACATGTCTGGAGTCTTGGGGGATGGCTGGAAAGCTGTGTTCAACAGGAATTGTCCCCTAAGTGCTTCCATATGGACTTTCTGACATGGCAACATTGGAGTTGTTTGAATTCTTACCAGGTAGCTCAAGGCTCCAAAAGGGAGCATTCGCGCAAGCAACTGTAAGGTTGGGCTTTATGACACAGCCCTGGACTATGTCAATGACTCTATCAGTGAAAGCAGTCTCAAGCCTGCCGGGGTTCAGGTGATCTTCCAAGGAGATGTATCATAGAATTTGAGGCCATATTTGTAGCAACTCTACCCTAAGATGAATTCAATGCACTCTGGTATTTCCTTCTGCTTTGTTTACTCTACTTTTGCCACTGCAGCTGCTTTTTCTTTTTCTTTATAAACACAAATTCTCAATCCATTGAGAAAATGTTTTTATAAAGGTTTATAATGAAGTTCAAATTTGAATATTTCCACCTAATAAATGATTTTTCACAAAACATTTTCTTGAATAACCATCTTTTTACTGATCGCTATTATAGACACTACGGCCTAAGTATTTTGTTAATGGAAGAAAAACATCCTTCCCCACTTTTCTCTTGACTTTTCCAGCACTCTCTTTCCCAAGATAAAAGTGGTTAAGCCTATTCTCCTGGTGAAGTCTAGCTTTCAGTCTGAGGGGCAAGTAACCACACCACTGACGCCAGGCTGGCCAGCAAGCATCTTTCCAGCAGGTCTTGCTGGGCTGGAAGGACTCTGTGTTGTTGACCTAACTCAGAGGGGCTCCTAGTTTTCAGTCTACATTTCCAATAGCAGGCTGTCCCCCTGCAGCAGAGCTGTGTGCCTTGGGCTGCTGCCCCGGGTGTGTCTGAGGTGCTTTTGTTGTTGTGATTCCAAGTGTAATAGTTCCTGGGAAAGATTGCTTCTGAGGTGAAGTAACTTGACTGCTTCTAATGGGAGAAGCATTGGTTCACTTTTGTTAAGGTACTTGGCTTTGCTAAGCAAGGAGGGAAACTCCAGAACCATGAGGCTGTTTTTTCACAACCTCCCCCTCTATCACTAGTTCTTGTCTCATGCTGGCTCCACCCTACATTCCTCCACCCCAGAGGGACCTCTGATCCGGCCTCCAGCTTCCTCACCGGCATCTCTGCTTCCTTCTCTCTACCACACAGAAACGCAGAGCTAAGCCCTGTGTCACCGGTCTCACCAGGCTGTATTCTTCTGTTTGGTCATCCAGTTATTAACAGCCACCCACACTGTTGCTGCAGTTGCTATTGTTACCCACATCCCTTATACAGCTGATACTTTGGCAGCTTTATTATCTTATTCCACCTAACACTTTGATGATGTAGCTATTAGGAGAACCACTGACCAAAACTGCCCACCCTGGCCAGGCACCACAGTAACCATTTATGTGAGTTATCTTATGACAGGCGGTCCTCGTAAAGAACATGGAACGAATGAGCCAAGGTCAACTGGAATAATTCAGGAAAGGTCAAAAGGAGAGAGGAAGTGCCAGTCCATATGTTCTACCAATCTCCCAGAATCTTTCTCGCTGGAATCTATCTTGGCTGAGTGATGTGGGACCACCAGGAAGAACCTGGAGTCAGAATGATTGGCCAGAGACCACCTGAAAACTAATCCCATCACCGTAAAACCTGAGACTGTGAGCCACAGGGCAGAGCAGTCCTCTTGGTTCCCTTACTCTGCTGCTTTCTGCCTGCATGTCCGGTCTCAATAAAGTCTCTTGCTTTGCCAGAATGTGTATCTCCTTGGACAATTCATTTCCAAGTGTTAGACAAGGGTCCACTTTTGAGACCTGGAAAAGGTCCCCCTTCCTGCAACATATTACTATTATTCCTGTTTTTACAGGTAAGTGAATATTAGGCTAGAGATAAGAACACATTCAATCCTAAAGGAAATCAGACCTGAACACGTATATTGGAAGGACTGATGGTGAAGTTGAAACTCCAATACTTTGGCCACCTGATGCAAAGAACTGACTCATTGGAAAAGACCCTGATGTTTGGCAAGATCAAAGGCGCAAGGAGAAGGGGATGACAGAGGATGAGATTGTTGGATGGTATCACCGACTTGATGGACATGAGTTTGAGCAAGATCCCAGGAGTTGGTGATGGACAGGGAAGCCTGGTGTGCTGCAGTCCGTGGTGTCACAAACAATCGGACACAACTGGGTGGCTGAACTGGACTGAACTAAAGAATGCACTCAGGCTTTCCAGGTGGTGCTAGTGGTAAAGAACCCCCCTGCCGATGCAGGAGATGCAGGTTCAGTCCCTGGGTTGGGAAGATCCCCTGAAGGAGGGCATAATAATCCACTCCAGTATTCTTGCCTGGAGAATCCCATGGACAGAGAAGCTTGGTGGGCTACAGTCCACAGGGTCGCAAAAAGTGAGACACGACTGAAGCGACTTAGCATGCATGCATGCAGGAATGCACTCAGACACATAGTAAATTGTGAAGCAGGAATTTTAACCTTGGTAGTTTGCTTAATTTTTAAATACTGTGTTATACTCTCCCTCTTGTTTCATCTTAATCCCCAGTTCCTAACTGCGGATCGGTGTTTTCACTGCTCCCTGAGAAAGGGCACACACAGCTGATATGAAGGGCCACAGGAGAAAGACACCTTGGTCAGCTTGAGGATATATAATCCTGTCTGGCAGGAACATTTGAAACTTAGTCCTCCTGAAAGTTTACTTGGTTCATCCCTCGGCTTTGAGCCAGCTCTTTCTGAAAGGTAGGAGCCTCCCTCTCTTAGACAAGGCACAGCAGAGATCACCATGCTTTAGGCAGTTGATCTGCCCTTTAAAACTGCCTGGCTGTTTCCTCAGGGGAGTTTTCTGTGTAACTTCACTCTGTGGCTTCATGACTCACTTCTTCTTTTCGAGGCTGTACCAGAGTAAATCTGCTTCTGTAATCTGAGCCCAGGGCATGCTCTGGCCCTCTCTGGAGAGAAGCAGAGTCAGAGAAGGAAGAGATTTCATAATGTGGGCATTCTGGTTGTTCACTGTTGAGGAATCTGTGTTGATTTGCATTTATCGCGGGTGGAGCGCCCAGCAGCTGGGGAAGTCCTGCTGTGGAGAGAGGAAGGGCTCAATGGGAAGGGTTTCCGGGGAAGGAGGAGGCTGTCAGAGGCTGTGCCTTTTGCTCTCCTTTGGCCTTTCTGAGAATTCCAAAACTGGGTCTTGAAATTTCAGCACCTGCGGTCCTGCCAGATTTTGGAGAGTATGAATAGAAGAGAGACTGGCCAACCTAAAGTCAAGTGAATGAATAATGAGCAACTTGATCATTACATTTAATACTTAATATAAATCTTTGAGAGGAAAACTTCCAGTCACATCTTCAGAATCAAACGTTTCCTTGACCTATTTCAGTTTGTAGAGCTACTTTTTCTTTCCATAAGGACTAGAAAATTTCAAAATTTTACCAAAGAACCTTTGTAAAACCCACAGAAGAGTCTCCAGAAGTTGTGAGCTGTATTTTTTGACCATGAAAAAAAGCACGGTAATCTTCAGAGGAAAGCAATGATCAATTCTTTAAGAGAGACTGAAACCGAGGCCAAATATCAGTGTTCCAGTCTTGACATTTGTAAGGTGAGTGCAGAGAGAAAAAGAGCGAGCCTGGCAGTCAGGCAAGAAATGGGAAATTTATTAGAGGGAAAGAGAGGGTGACTGGCCTTTAGGGAGAACCAGCGTCCTCCCTTTCTGACGGAGTCCTTCTTATACCCCACCAATAAAAAATTCTCTGAAGGGATGGTCATGTAGCTGGCTGTCTGGAATCTGGTGATTTTGCAGCTTTGAGAAGATAGGTGCCAGTGAGAAAACAGCATGCCACTTGGGCAATTTGGTCAGTCTCACAGATCATTGTGATTTTATTCTTTGTTTGAGTGTTTGACATAACGAGCCATCTTATCAATGAGACCCCATGTGGGCCCTATCATTCCAGCCTTTTTGATTTAGGATAAGGACCGAAGGTCAATCTTCTGTAACTGCTTCTTGGGACAGTGGCATTGTGGGGGTAAGAAAAGAAAAGGCTGGAATGTGGGTCAAGGGGATTTGTGAGGGGTCAAAGTTTTTGATAATCTGAGTGAGTTAGAAGTAGCTCGTGGATAATTTGGTTGGTGAAAGCTTATAAGGGATCCTTAAGAAATTTTGAAAAAAGACACATTAAACATGGGCCAAAAGTTAGAATAAGGGTAAGTAGAAGAAGAGGGCCTAGAAAAGGTAGGACCCAGGGCATCCAATTCCAACTGCTTAACCAGTTTTCCCATGAATTACTGAGGTCCTGGCATATTCTCGAGGCCCTGTTTGTCAGATTTCTTGTTGCTTCCTTTACAATGCCTGACTTATTGGTGGAGAAACCGCAGCCTTCCTCCAAAAATGAGCACAGGCCTCCTTTTTCCGCTGTGAGGAGGTCTAATCCTCTTCTTTTTTGGAGGACCATGGCTGCCAGGGAATCTAGCTGGTTTTGGATAGTGATAAGGCTGTTAGCTCGGAGATGGCGATGGCACCCCACTCCAGTACTCTTACCTGGAAAATTCCATGGACGGAGGAGCCTAGTAGGCTGCTGTCCATGGGGTCGCGAAGAGTTGGACATGACTGAGCGACTTCACTTTCACTTTTCACTTTCATGCATTGGAGAAGGAAATGGCAACCCAGTCCAGTGTTCTTGCCTGGAGAATCCCAGGGACAGGGGAGCCTGGTGGGCTGCCATCTATGGGATCGCACAGAGTCAGACAGGACTGAAGCAACTTAGCAGCAGCAGCAAGGCTGTTAGCTAATTCTTCTAGGCTGTCAGTGAGGTCTTTAGAAAGGCTTTGATAGTAATTCAAAGAAGTTGTGAGTTCTGTGGTCCCTGTTCCAATCCCAGCCACTATTCCTAAAACCGACTAATAGAGGAATGAATTGAATTGCCCGTCTGGTCAGTTATGAGTTAGAGGGATAAGAAGGGTCTGATTGTTAGGAGCAATAGAAATATCTGGGACTAGATAGACCAGGTGCATGTTCCTGTCCAGTTAGTGGGAAGACATAAATTAATAGTGGTTCCAGGAGTAAGAAGACAATAGCTGAAATCGACAGCAATTAGGAATCTTTCTGGGAACTTGTTCGCGGTCTCCGAAACTGACAGTGAACTCACCAGCATAGCCCCTACAAAGAGGTATTTACACCATATGCAGAAGGGAGTCTCCCTGAGAAAGGAAGAGAATGTCCTACAGTTTCTGAGACATGATAGACAGATCTGCCTGAAGGGAAGGAGTAATGTGAAGTGTGATTACAGAAGTGTAGCAGTATGGTTCCTAGTTGGGGGTAAGAATTGTTTATAGAGTTTTGTCTGGAGAAACAGAAAGAAGCCTACTGTTGCAGAGGAACGTCAGAAGTGGAGAGTATTGAGCAGTGACCAGGCTAGATCAGAGGGTGGGCTTGGGATAGTAATATGAGGCTTTGAATTTTGAGAGAAGGTGTCTCCCAAGAATAGGAGTGGGGCATTTTGGGAGTATGAGAAAAGAATGGGAAAATGGAGTATCTTGAAGTGTGCAAGTTAGAGGCTTGGTTATTCATGGCATAGATATTAAACTGTCAATCCTCATAACAGAAACCTGAGAGACCTTGGTTTTTCCGGAGTAGGCCTAGCAGACTAAGTGGCCCCCGTGTCAATGGGAAAGGAGGTCGGCTTCCCTGCCACTGTAAGAGTTACCCTGGGCTCCGTAGAGGTGATGGGAGTTGGGGACTGGGGCCCTGGGCACCTTCAGTCTTCAGTGGTGAGGCCGAGGAGGCTGGGCAGAGCTGGGTCGGAGGACTCCTGCTCGGGACCAGGAGGGGATGTCCAGATCCCTGGAGGGGGATTTGGGCAGTCAACTTTACAATGTCCCTTTATGCCACAGCTGGGAGTTGGACCTGGAGGAGTATCTTGAAGTGTGCAAGTTAGAGGCTTGGTTATTCATGGCATAGATATTAAACTGTCAATCCTCATAACAGAAACCTGAGAGACCTTGGTTTTTCCGGAGTAGGCCTAGCAGACTAAGTGGCCCCCGTGTCAATGGGAAAGGAGGTCGGCTTCCCTGCCACTGTAAGAGTTACCCTGGGCTCCGTAGAGGTGATGGGAGTTGGGGACTGGGGCCCTGGGCACCTTCAGTCTTCAGTGGTGAGGCAGAGGAGGCTGGGCAGAGCTGGGTCGGAGGACTCCTGCTCGGGACCAGGAGGGGATGTCCAGATCCCTGGAGGGGGATTTGGGCAGTCAACTTTACAATGTCCCTTTATGCCACAGCTGGGAGTTGGACCTGGAGGAGGCCTTGGCTTTAGGCATGAGTGGGCCCAGTGATCTTTGCCGCATTTCAGCAGGGCCCAGGTGGCTTCCTTTCTTTGCTGGTTGATGGAGGCTTGGAGCCATGTAGGACAGTGGCTAAAAGATGGCATTTAACTTGATCTTGTTTGGCCGTCTCTAGCTTTGCCTGTTCTTAAAGGCTAAGTTTGTTTAAAAGGTCTCGTTGAGGGGTTTGAGAGTCTTTTTCTACCTTTTTTAGTTTCTTTTGGATATCTGGGGATGACTGGGAGATAAAATGGGTGTTAACGGACAATGGTGCCCTCTGCTGAAGTGGGGTCTAATTTTGTATATTTTTGTAGCATTTCCATTAACCTGGCTAGAAATTGTGCCAGGTTTTCATCTAGTCTTTGAGTTATTTCCCAGAGCTTATCAAAGTTGATGGCTTTATGCCCTGCCTTTTGAAGGCCCACACCCTGGGATTTCTTTGGAAGGAATGATGCTAAAGCTGAAACTCCAGTACTTTGGCCACCTCATGCGAAGAGTTGACTCATTGGAAAAGACTCTGATGCTGGGAGGGATTGGGGGCAGGAGAAGAAGGGGACGACCGAGGATGAGATGGCTGGATGGCATCACTGACTCAATGGATGTGAGTCTGAGTGAACTCCGAGAGATGGTGAGGAACAGGGACGCCTGGCGTGCTGCGATTCATGGGGTCGCAAAGAGTCAGACACGACTGAGCGACTGAACTGAACTGAACTGAGGAGAAGGAGTCAAAATGGTTTTCAATCTGAGATAGATCGGTGAGGAAGAATGGGACATGAATCCGAACAATGCCTTCTGCTCCAGCTATTTCCCATGAAGGGCGGAGTGGAGCAGGGGAAGGAGCAGGGTCCTGAGGTGAAGTTTCCTGTTTTAAAGTTGTTCGGACCGGGTACGGGGAGGGGATCTAGGAAGGTGGGGTAAAGCCTTGGGACCCTTAGGGTAGAGGGTGGAGCTAGGGTTTCAGAGTTTACCTCGGGCACAGGCTGGGGAGAGGGATTGGGAGCTGCAGCGCTGGCGGGGCTTCTGCGCTTGAGAAGGAGGAAGGGAGGAGGAGGCGTGAAGTGCAGGTTGTGGAACTGGATCTGGAGCCCTACAAGGGGATTGGGAGCTACAGCGGGTGGGCTGTGGGCGGAAGGGTCTAAGGAACAAGAATAGTCTAAACAGGGATCGGGAGACATTGTATTAGGAGGATGTGGCCCAAGGTGGGCTGAGAGTATTTGAGAAGTAGAACAGGATTCACAGAGAGAGGGTCGAGAGCGGAGAGCGAAGAAAGCCTGAACAGAAGGGATTTTTAACCCCTTGCCTTTGCGGCGGCAGAAGTTATCGAGGTCCCGAAGAGTATTGTAATCGAGAGTTCCGTTTTTTGGCCATTGGGACTTGTTATCAAGTCTGTATTGCGGTCAGAGAGTGTTAGAATACTAAAGAAGTCTTTTTGGTCTTATGTCCCCTTGGAAGCCCCAAGCTCTTAGGTTTTAGAGAAGGCATCCTAGAGGAGCAGATTTTGAGGGCTGGGATTGAGAATTCCCCATTGCGGCCAAATAGGGAGGTTAGACAAGGGCGAGAGAAAGCGAGGAGAAAGGTCGCAGAGAAAAGGCGTCCCTGTTCTAAGGACTTTCTCAGAGAGTAATAATAGTCTGCTTTGAAATGGGCGTCCCCTATTCCAAAGTCAGACGGGGCGCAAGGCCGAGGGCCTTGGGCGGTGGGGATCCTCCGGTTTAGCGCTAGGACTTGGAAATGAGGCGAGAGAGAGAGGATCCGGGGAATGGGATTTCACTCACCCTTGTAACTGATGGATGAAATGTGGGCCCGTGTGTGGATGTCAGTCCTGCAAGGCAAGTGGAGAGTCCCGCCCCGGAGCTCGGAGCTCGGCTGTTTCTCGGCAAGGTCCAAGGGAGGGGACCACCGGAGGTGGACTCGGGAGAGGAGCCCACCCACTTGCGGTGGATCTCTCCCGGGTTTCGGCACCAGAATGTAAGGCGAGTGCAGAGAAAAAGAGAGCGAGCCAGGCAGTCAGGCAAGAAAAGGGAAATTTATTAAAGGGGGAAAGAGGGTGACTGGCCCTTAAGAACCAGTATTCTCCCTTTTTGATGGAGTCCTTCTTATATCCCACTGATGAATAATTCTCTGAAGGGATGGTCACGTATCCGGAGGTCTGGAATCTGGTGGTTTTGCAGCGTTGAGAAGATAGGTGCCATTGAGACAACAGGACGCCATGTGGGCAATTTGGTCCGTTTCTCAGGTCACTATGACTTATTCTTTGTTTGGGAGGGCGACATAATGAGCCATCTTATCAATGAGATCCTATGTGGGACCTATCAACGTTTATCTGGAATCCGGATGTGTGTACTCACATGTGTGACTCAGCGTGGCCTACAAGAAGACTGTTCTGTTTGCGATGGTGATCCTACTTTTGTATTTGCATACTAGAAGATTTCAACCGGGCTTTGTTACTGCTTCATCCCACACAGATGATAATGATGGAGCCAATCTGAGTTAATGCTTTGAGAAGCCTATCTCTTCAACCAGATTGCAGCTCTGAGTAAGCAGGATCCTTGTCTTACAGAGGTTTGATTTCCCCAGGCTTAAAATGAGGGTAATTTTACTCATTTCCTTCAGAGAGGTCAAGGGACCAAACTTCTCTGTCGCAGACACTGTTGGTTGCCTGCCAGGGAGCTGTTTCCTTTTTTCTATTTTGCTATCAAGCTCTGGTTTTGGTTGCCATCCTTAAGGGTTGTGTCCTTTTTAGGAACTTTCAGTTCAGTTCAGTTCAGTTCAGTCGCTCAGTCGTGTCCGACTCTTTGCGACCCCATGAATCGCAGCACGCCAGGCCTCCCTGTTCATCACCATCTCTCGGAGTTCACTCAGACTCACATCCATTGAGTCAGTGATGCCATCCAGCCATCTCATCCTCGGTCGTCCCCTTCTCCTCCTGCCCCCAATCCCTCCCAGCATCAGAGTCTTTTCCAATGAGTCAACTCTTCGCATGAGGTGGCCAAAGTACTGGAGTTTCAGCTTCAAGATCAGCCTTCTTCACAGTCCAACTCTCACATCCATAACTGAGGGTGGGATGTCATTGGTCTAGGCCAGCTGTGGCAGCCTCAGGCTCAGTGGTAAGAATCTTCCTGCAGATGCAGGAGACACAGTTTCAATCCCTGGGCCCAGAAAATTCCCTGGAGGAGGAAATGGCAACCCCCTCTAGTATTCTTGCCTGGAGAATTCCATGGACAGAAGAGCCTGGCGGGCTACAGTCCATGGGGTTGCAAGAGTCAGACATGACTGAGCGACTGAGCATGCACTCATACACACCTTGAATAATGATTGTTTAAGCATGGGTGGATTGGGCTGCTCAGTGAGACAAGGAGGATATCAGATGGTGGCACCAGGATTGGGACATTCTCTCTCTCTGTGTCTGAAGATTTTTGACAGCATATAAGGCCTGACCTATTGCAGTTCTTAGAACTGTGGGGGAAAGTTGCAAAAAAGTCAAGCTAGATCTATGATGTTTCTATGTCAATGAATTGGCCCGCTCTGAAACTGTCCAGGCTTCACATGTGATGTGAAATAATCAATATCCTTGTTTACTTTTAGTCTGTTGTAATTAGAGCTTCTATCCTTTTCTGTCCAGTCTTTGTTTCAAAAGGGGATGTTGGGCAAGTCAAGGCAGACATCTCCTTTCTCTTTCAAAGATGATTAAAACGAAGAGAGCTATGTTTAACTGGCAGATCTGGCTGGTCTGTCTGCTAAGACAGAGAATCTGCTAATAACCTTCAAAGACCTGATACTGGTAGGAAAACTAATTCCTAAGGCTGAACTGGTTCAAAAAGAGAATACAATCAAGAAGTAGCAAAGAAAGGTTTTCTCCTATATGAGAGGAGGCAGAACTCATTGTCGATACCTTTCTGCATACCAAGAAGAGATTCCAGCCAAGTGGGCATAACTGCTTGTGGCTAATTTTGCACAAATGTGATTTCAAAATGTGACTCTCCTCTTGCCAAGCTGAAACTCAGGTGAGGATCTAGAGAGGGATGGAGATTATGTGGTAGTGGAGATGGAGTGGGACAGGAGCTCTGGAGCTTGGTGCAGGGCCAGGCTAATAAGCATACATCGGACAATGGGAGGGAGCAATGGCAGCTTCCTAAATTGGAGTTTAAAGTGTGAATACATTTGTCAATTTAACTGACATTCATTGAGTGCATGATACAGGTCAGGCACTTTGTAAAGTATCTGAGAAAGAAGGAAAAATGTTCCTTGCCTCCAAGGAACATACAGCGTAATGTACAGTCTGGTATTTAGGTAACCGCCCCCAGCCCCCTCTTGCCTGTTGGCCTTAATCTTAGTGCTCTGGTGGTTTGAACATCTCTTCCCACTCATAAGTTATGTCATCACTGGAGTGTAAATGCATGCATACCAGCTGCTCTTGCAAGTATCCCACATGATTTCCTTGTTATCAGGATTAAGAAATGCAGCATTTAAAGTCTGTGAAGAGTTATCAGTTCTTCAAAGAAGACACACAGACAAAAGGCACATGAAAAGCTGCCTAACATTGCTAATTATTGGAGAAATGTAAATCAAAACTACAGTGAGTTTGACCACATTAGTCAGAATGGCCATCATCAAAAAGTCTACAAATAATAAATGCTGGAGGGGGTGTGGAAAAAAGTGAACCCTCCTACACTGGTGGTGGGAATGTAAGTTGGTGCAGTCACTATGGAAACAGTATGGAGGTTCCTTAAAAGCTAAAACTAGAGCTACTATATGATCCTGCAATCCCACTCCTGGGTATGTATCTGGAGAAAAACATAATTCAAAAGACACATGCACCCCTATTTTCATAGCAACACTATTAACAAAAGTCAAGACAAGGAAGCAACCTAAATGTCCATTCACAGATGAATGAATAGAGAAAATGTACTATACACACACACACACACACACACACACACACACACACACACACACTGAGATAAATCAGGAGTTAAATGAGTTAAATTAGGAGTTTGGGATTAAAACATATACACTACTACATGTAAAATAGATAACCAAGAAAGACCTACTATATAGCACATAGAAATATATTCAGTATCTTGTAATAACCTATAATGAAAAAGAATCTGATCAGTTATCTATTTTATGTACAGTAGGTTTAGTAGGTAAAGTACATATATACTTTACCATGTATAAAATAGATAACTAATGAGAAACTACTCTATAGCGCAGCGGAAAAAAAAGAAGGTACAATCTGTTTGCAGGACATATTATATTAACCCTATTAAGTTAACCATATTAAGTTAACCTTAAAAGCATTCCAACATATAGTAGGTGCAGGCAAATACTGTTTGATTCCACTTATACGAGATACCTAGAATAGTCAAACTCACAGAGTCAGAAAGTACACTGGTAGATGCCAGGGGTTGGGGGTGGGCAGGAAAGGGGGAATGGGGAGCTAGTGTTTAGTGAGGACAGAATTTCGGTTTAGGAAGATAAAAAAATTGGGGAGGCAGATGATGGTGAGACTTTCACAACAATGTGAATGTACTTAGTACCACTGAACTGTACAGTTAAATATGGTTAAAATAGTGTGCTTTATATTATGTGACTTATTATGTGACTTTTACCACAATAAAAAATGAAAAAAGAATCTGAAAAACTATATATAACTGAATCACTGTGCTGCACACCTGAAACATTATAAATCAATTATGTTTCAATAAAAATTTAAAATATAGTTATCAGGCACCCCTACTATATGAGCCAGATGGTATGAGGCATACAAAGGTATTAATAAATGAAAAATCCTGTACTTCCAGGAAACCACAGATTGGAATATATAATTTTCACCGTGAAAGTCAGAGCAAACATTAGGTGAAGAGCAAGGATTGGAATGGTGCAGATAGTAAGTGCTAGGGAAGTTGAATTCAACGCCACATGAGCACTTCAGTGTGCTGAGTACTAAGTCAGGCCCCTGGGACCTAGGAATGAATAAGGTCAATTCCTTCTCTTCCAGGAGTTAATGTACAATAGTAATGGTACAGTACTGTTAGTCATATTGACTACCATTTATGAAGCCCCAGTTATTATTACGGGAAGCCCTGGTGGCTCAGTGATAAAGAAGCTGCCTGCAATGCAGGAGATGCGGGTTCAATCCCTGGGATGAGAAGATCCCCTGGAGAAGGAAATGGCAATCCACTCCAGCATTCTTGCCTGGGAAATCCTGTAGACAGAGGAGCATGGTGGGCTACAGTCCATGGGGTCCCAAAAGAGTCAGACATACTTAGTGACAAAACAACGATTATTATGCATTTCTATGTGATTTCCATATAACAGCTCATTTATTTCTTGGTTAATCCTGTGAAGAATTAACATTATCCCCATTTTAGAGACAAGAAGACTGAGGCAGGGACAGTAACTTTCCCAAGATCAATGAAGAATCTAGCAATTTATCAATTTTACCTGTAATAGATTTAGATATGGAAAAACTAGGATCTTAAGGCAGAGGAGACATGGTTGCAAGTGGACTGCTAGCCCACCCTGCGATTGTTAGTAGGTTAGAGAGCTGTCCTGGTGGCTCACTGGTAAAGAACTGCCTGCCAATGTAGCAGCCACGGGAGACAAGAGTTCCATCCCTGGAGAAACAAATGGCAACCCACTCCAGTATTCTTGCCTGGAAATCCCAAGGACAGAGGAGCCTAGCGGGCTACAATCCAAAGAGGCAGACATGACTGAGCGTGAGTGAGTGAGTAGCTGCTTAGATTGCCTGCACATTCCCCCAGCACTGCTGGAACCACTGAGCCCCAGGGATGTCGCTGGCCCACAGCTGGGCCTGCCACTATGGAAACAGAGAACTCAGGAAAGAAAACTGTAGCAGAGCTTTCTTCCAAGCACAGGCACTGAGCTGAACTGAGGTTTATTGAGGACATTTGATTCTGGGATGCCTGGAGTTAGAATCCCATGGAAAATTATAGTTGAACCAGGGGGTAAATCTCCCTAAGTATGTAGTCTAATTAAAGCCATCAACACCAGCCAATGAATGATAGGAGGGCTGCTTGGCATCCTACATCCAGCCCAGCCTCCCATGGACCTTGGGTAGACTGAGAAGTTTTGGGAAGGCAGATGTCGGTCTGCATTATCTTTCTCTCTTTACAGACTCAATACATCCCTCCTGACCCTACATCATCTTTTAAAAGTAACACAATCAATTATCAGTTTTACCTAGAGATGGCTGTGATATTGTGATTTATAATAATAAATATATGTTCAGTCTTCATCCCCTTTCCTGGCAGAGGTCCTAAAACCCTTGGAATTTCCCAAGTGATGAGAGTCATAAAGGTGAAAAAAAGAGTGTTTTAATATTCACAGCAAGGTTCTTTCAAACACAGCTGAACTTGTTAATGAGATGAGTTTTGGGAAAGTCCCTAGATAACCACTCACTTGTTGCTGTTCATTTGCTCAGTTGTGTCCCACTCTTTGTGACCCCATGATTGCAGCACACCAGGCTTCCCTGTCCTTCACTATCTCCCGGAGTTTGCTCAAACTCATGTCTATTGAGTCGGTGATGCCATCCAACCGTCTCATCTTCTGTCACTCTCTTCTCTTTCCCTCAATCTTTTCCAGGATCAGGGTCTTTTCCAATGAGTTGACTCTTTGCATTAGGTGGCCAAAATATTGGAGCTTCAGTTTCAGTCCTTCCAATGAATATTCAGGTCTGATTTCCTTTAGGATTGACTGGTTTGGTTTCTTTGCTGTCTAAGGGACTCTCAAGAATCTTCTCCAGCATCATAATTCCAAAGCACCAATTCTTCAGTGCTCAGCTTTCTTTATGGTCCAGCTCTCACATCTATACATGACTACTGGAAAAACCG
Source organism: Cephalophus harveyi (assembly GCA_006410635.1). NCBI lineage: Eukaryota > Metazoa > Chordata > Mammalia > Artiodactyla > Bovidae > Cephalophus > Cephalophus harveyi. Next base: position 131,962 of record SJYT01043268.1, read on the forward strand.
TAGCTTTGACTATATGGACCTTTGCTGGCAAAGTGATGTCTCTGCTTTTCAATACACAGTCTAGGTTTGCCATAGCTTTTCTTCTAAGGAGCAAGGGTCTTTTAAATTCATGGCTGCAGTCACTGTCCACAATGATTTTGGAGCCCAAGAAAATAAAATCTGTCACTATTACATTTCTTTCTCATCTATTTGTCATGAAATGATGCCATCCAGTCCTATCTCTTAGCTTTTTGAATGTTGAGTTTTAAGCCAACTTTTTCACTCTCCTCTTTCACTTTCATCAAGAGGCTCTTTAGTCCCTCTTTGATTTCAGCCATTAGGGTGGTATCATCTGCATATCTGAGGTTACTGATATTTCTTCTCACAATCCTGATTCTGACTTGTGCTATATCCAGCCCTGAATTTTGCATGATGTACTCTGCATTTAAGTTAAATAAGCAGAGTAACAATATACAGCCTTGATGTACTCCTTTCCCAATTTGGAACTAGTCTGTTTTTCCATGTCAGTTCTAGCTGTTGCTTCTTGACCTGCATACAGGTTTCTCAAGAGGCAGGTAAGGTGGTCTGGTATTCCCATCTCTTTAAGAATTTTCCATAGTTTGATCCACATAGTCAAAGGCTTTAACATAGTCAGTAAAGCAGAAGTAGATGTTTTTCTGGAATTTCCTTGCTTTCTTATATTCCAACAGATGTTCGCACTCATAGGGGATGGCTGTCAGGAGAACCAACCACCTGATCAGAGCATTGGAACTTTTAGCCCCTTCTCCACCTCTGCAAAGAGGAGGGGGTCTGGACATTGAATCAGTCACCAGTGGCCAGTGATTTAATCCATTATGTCTATATACTGAAGCCTCCATAAAAACCCCTAAGCATGAGATTCAGAGAGCTTCCAGGTTGGTGACCAAAAATGAATCCACATTCAGGGAGTGTGGCACAAACCAGACTCCCAGAGGATAGTCTCTCCTGTGCTGGGAATCTTTTTGGACCTATACCTGCATCTCTTCATATTATAATATCAGAAATAGTAAACATTTTCCTGAATTCAGTCAGTTAATCTAGTAAATTATCAAACCCAGGGTTGGGGGGTGGATAGATCGGTCAGAGTCGAGGTAATAACCTGGACTTGGGACTGGCATCTGAAGTGGGTGCAGTCCTGTGGGGTTGAGCTCCTAATCAGTGAGATTTGATGCTGTCTCTAGGTAGATAGTCTCAGAATTGAGTTAAATTATAGGACACCAGGCTAGTGTTGGAGAGTCACTTAGTGTGGGAAAGAACCCCTACATATTTGGAGTACAGAAGTTTTCTGTGAGTAGAGAAGAAAATTGTAGCATATGACCTACATTTGCTAGAGGTTTCAGTCTGTCACCTACTAAACCATGGACAGCTCTAAAATGATCCTTTAGGCTGTAGGGATCTATTTTAGCCCTAGGAACGGGACTCTTGAATTCAGCATGATGCCCAATCTGCATGCTGTACATTTCTCTTCATTCCTGGTAAATTTCATACCTCCTGCTGGAAGAAACAAATTAACTCCCTACTCCTACATTATCACACACACACACACACACACACACACACACCCCAAAACTAACTTATCTCATCTCTAGATGGCAACCCACTCCAGTACTCTTGCCTGGAAATGCCCATGGACAGAGGAGCCTGGTAGGCTGCAGTCCATGAGGTCACGAAGAGTCGGACTCGACTGAGCGATTTCACTTTCACGCATTGGAGAAGGAAATGGCAACCCACTCCAGTGTTCTTGCCTAGAGAATCCCAGGGATGAGGGAGCCTGGTGGGCTGCTGTCTATGGGATCGCACAGAGTCAGACACGACTGAAGTGACTTAGCAGTAGCAGTAGCAGCAGATATTTCTAGAGTCTTCTGATTAGAAGAAAATGTTCCTCAGCTTTCTGGAAGGACCTGAGATGGACAAATAGGAAGGAGATTCAGAAAGAAAAGGATAAATTTCTCTCAAAGAATCTATCCTTTTCCTCCTTTTTTCTTTCCTTCTTTCCCTTCCTCCTTTCTCTCTCTCTCTCTTTCTTGCTTTCTTTCTTTAACAAGTGTTTAGTGAGTCCCTGCTTGGTGTGAATCTCTGAGCCAGGCACTAGAGACGTAGAGAGGAATAAGACTAACGTGGTCTGTGCTCTCAGGGGTTTGTAGTCCACTGGCAGCAATAAAATATTCAATTATAAATTAAAGTAAGTGCTGCAAAGGATATAGATAATACAACGGAGACAATGGGCAGAGGGCAAACCTACCATACTTTTGTGGTCAATGGAGGAGATCACATTTAAAGCAAAACCTAAGGCCCAAGGAATCAGTCCTGGAGACTCTTCCAGACCAAGGAAACATTTTCCTTTGAGACACTGTGGTAAAGAGAGACTTAAGTGTTGAGGAAGTTAATTAAGATGGTTCCTATGGCTGGGACATTGAGGGGAAGGAGAGAATGAGGAAGTGAGAATGAAACAGCAGGCAGGGACCCTGGAAAGGATTTTGCATGTTATTCCAAGTACAGTGAGAAGTCACAGGAAGGCAACATATAATGACAATTCCTCCTTCTCAGAAACTATTTCTAGAGCAGAGGGGAGGATGGTCGAGGGGAGAGTGATGAGGGAAGAGTATCTGGTTCCCTCTGGAACCTCTGAGCTTTAGAAAGAACTGTGCCTGGCTATAAATTATGCTGTCACGTGTGGTGTTGACAATTCCAGTATTAGCACTGGATGGTCTTCAAAGAAGAACTTGAAGAAAGAAAGCTTTAAGAGGAAGTTCTGAATGGAAGAATTGTGACATCTTCAGGTATGACTCATTTTGCACTGAACTTCCTCTAGTGGTATAGCCTGAGTGAGACAGGGTCAAAATAAAGACATATTTATTGAGCAATTATCCCTTGCTTAGCACTATGGTAGGTACTGTGACGGCTGCAATAATTGGTCGCTATCCTCAATGACTTTAAAGTTATAGTAGGGGTGGTAGAAAGAGGACATCAGAACAGTCTCATAACAATGAGCCCAAACATGCATAACCTCCATTCTGGGTGTCTAGTTGACATCTCACAACACAGAATTCAAAGCGGTAGAGGGATAAGGACGTGGAGGAGAAGCTTACAATCATTAGTGAGGCTTAGCAAAGCAAATGGGCTTCCCAGGTGGCTCAGTGGTAAAGAATCCACCTGCAATGCAGATGTGAGTTTGGATCCCTGGGTCTGGGAGATCCCTTGGAGGAGGAAATGGCAATCCACTCAAGTATTCTTGCCTGGGAAATCCCATGTGCAGTGGAGCCTGGCGGGCTACAGTCCATGGGGGTAGAGAAGAGTTGGAAACGACTTAATGACTAAATAACAGCAACGTATATATATGAAATTTAGAAAGACGGTACTGACAATCCTACATGCGGGGCAGCAAAGGAGACACAGATGTAAAGAACAGACTTTTGGACTCAGTGGGAGAAGGCGAGGGTGGGATGATTTGAGAGAATAGCATTCAAACATGTATATTACCATTTGTAAAACAGATGACAAGAGCAAGTCCGATGCATGAAGCAGGGTACACAAAGCTGGTGCTCTGGGACAACCCAGAGGGGTGAGGTGGGGAGGGAGATGGGAGAGGGGTTCAGAACGAAGGGGGACACACGTATCCCTGTGGTTGATTCATTTGATGTATGGCAAAAACCATCACAATATTGTAAAATAATTATCCTCCAATTAAAATAAATAAGTTAAACAACAGCAACAACAAGCCAAGCAAAGTGAGAATAGGTAAGTGAGAATGTTAAGATTCTCCTCACATGCTGTTATTTCTTCCCACAGGATTATTCCAAACATCTGGAATAGAGTAGCTAGCTGGGATTTCTTTTCCCTACTCATCCTACACCTTTACCTTTGGTGGAAAACTGGTTGAAACATCAGGGATCCTGCCTGTCATATCATTTCCCAAACTTTGAAAGACCAAAGGGAGCAGTCCTTTAGTTTTATCAGAGGGATGGGGGCCTGTCTCAGTGTCATACTGGCCCTTTTTGATACCAGCCAGGGGTTTAGGAAGGAAAACAGGTTGCACAGAGCTTGTGGAGAGAAGATTCGGGTGTTAAGGCTTAAGTGCCACTGAGGCTGCATGCTGGCACAGTGGAATTCAGGGTCGGGGCCTGTCACCTCAAGCAAGGCATTTGGAGGGGCTTCCTTGGTGGCTCAGGAGTAAAGTATCCATCTGGCGATGCAGGAGACACAGGGTCAGCCCCTGATCCAGGAAGATCCCAAAAGCCTTGGGGCAGCTAAGCCTGTTCATCACAAATACTGAGCCTGTGCTCTAGAGCCTGGTAGCTGCAACTACTGAGCTGCAACTACTACAGCCCGTGTGCCTAGAGCCCGTGCTACACAGCAAGAGAAGCGATGAGAAGTTTGCATAATGTAACTAGAGAGTAGCCCCCGCTCTCCACAAATAGAGAAAAGTCCATGTGGCAACGAAGAGCAAGTACAGCCAAAAATGAATAAAGACATTTGATCTTATTCAAATGAACATGCTTAACCAATTGATAAATTCCAACCAATGATATCTTTCACTTGTACTAGTTCTAGAGTCCAGAACAAGTAGGGTCAACTAGTTTTCCCCTCTCCTGGTCATGAGGTAGAAAACTCAGGAGATGGCTGTTAACAAGGACTTTAAACTGTGACCCAAAGCACACAGTTGAGTGTTAAGACCTCTCTTTGAATCTGGGTTCCTTCACCTACTAGTAGTATGATGCTGAACAAGTTAACGCCTTTGAACCAAAGTTTCCTGATCAGTAGAATTAATTTAGTGTCCATACACTAGGCTGTTGAAGAGGAAAAAGTGAAATAAAATACATGAAAGATCTGAATGAGGCCTGAGGTATTACACAGATATGAATTAGTCCTATTACACAGAGCATTGAGGCTGGTAATGAGCACAACCACTGCCTTCCCCAGCTCAGGTACCACCAGCTGTCGCGTGGAGGTCGGGTGTCTAAAGAGCCTCAGTTTCACATTTCATCCATCTGATACTATAGGTCTGGAGCCTAGTGCTTAGAAGTTTTCAAAGTTATATTAAACTATCTGAGGCATGAGACATGGAAAGAAACATACCTTTGAAACATGAAAACTGTTATGTTGAAAAAAAGGGAAGGAGTGTTCAAGTAGATGTCTATAAAATATTTTTTTGAATTAGTCAACTTCAATAGAACTTAACTGAAACCGAGTTATATATCAATTGTTTAGTGTGTGATAAGGGTGCATCTTAATATACTTAATTTGATGCAAGGTAGGATCTCTAAAAGGAAGTTCCTAGAGCCTGAGTGATATCCTGGCAGCTCTGTCTATGTCAGTGGAGCATGTGAGCCAGGAACAAAGGCCTTTTCTCTTTCTCGTACTTAAACCCACATTCATCTGTTACAGTCTGGCATCACATCTAATTTTAACAGCATCATAGATGCTCTTTTTATTACTTTTCTTCCTCTAGTGTCCTGCAGCTTATCCATAGGAGCTACAGAAGATGAACTGGCCCCAGTTTTATTCAAACCGAGATGAGATATGCCCACTTGCTGTATGTTTTGAGGAAGGTTTGTACTCTAGGAAGGTCACCTTCAGTTTCCTTCTTCCTGTCACTCCCTTGTCCTTCTATTCTTATGGTGGGTCGTATCCATGGGGCTCTGGTTATTTGCAAGTATTTATTGAATTGTAAGAAGGCTCATTGGTTACGTTGGCCTGAGTGGGAGCTAAGAGGTTTTGTGAAAACAGGTGGACCACATACCAGACTCCTTTCTTGCCTCTGACACTACCCTGTCTGACCTTGGGCAAGCCCTTTTCCTGTCTGCTCTTCCACTGGCTTATCTGTGCAGTGAGATGTGTAACGTACAGCAGAGTGAGTGCTCAATCACTCAGTTGTGTCTGACTCTTTGCGACCCCATGGACTGTAGCCCACCAGGCTCCTCTGTCCATGGGATTCTCCAGGCAAGAATACTGGAATGGGTTGCCATTTCTTCTCCAGGGGATATTCCCGACCTAGGGACTGAACCTGGGTCTTTGGCATTGTAGGTAGATCCTTTACCACTGAGCCACCAGGGACGCCCTATATAGGAGAGTAATGACCAGTAAATCCAGCTTTCATGTACTATGCTTCTGATTGTAATTCTGAATGATTCTGTCATCCATGCGAGTGTCAAAGACCCTCAGTAGGTAGACACTTCCATAATCTACTCCATGGAGAGAGGTCAGGCTTCCACTCACCTTGGCTTCTTCCTTTCTTCCAAGTTGACAAAACTTTCTAAGTTTGGAAAGCAGTCTGATGGACTTGCCTGATGAAGTGTTGCTTAAACCGTATGATTAAACTCCAAATGTAATGAAACTCTTTCATCTCAGGAATAGAAAGCCGCTTGACGTTTATTTTCCCCCAGTTAATCACCCACCTTCCCCTCAGGACTATCTGCGATGGGGGATGAGGGAGGATGGGAGAGCTGAGTTACCCACCCTGTTGGCTACCCCCCTGCTGGCACCCGCCAGCTAGCTGTGCTCTGCCTTGCCTCCTGATTTGGTTCAGGTATTGGTGCCCACACTTTTCAGGGGAAGACAGGGCCCTGCCTAGCCACAGGAAGGGAGAGAATATGGATTAGATTATTCAATCATAGTAATTCCATTCCTTTTGTTTTTAATTTTGTGCTCCATCCAATGTGATGTGAAATGAAATCTGCTAAACTGAGGAAATCTGCTAAAACTTTCCCTACAGGAAAAGTTTTTCTTGTTTTGTAAAAGGGATGCAAGGAACTTCCCTGGTGGGTCCAGGGGTTAAGAATCTGCCTTCCAATTCAGGGGATGGGAGTTTGACCCCTTGTCAGGGAGCTAAAATCCCACATAACAGCTACTGAGCCCACATACTCTAGAACACCTGCTCTGCATCAAGAGAAGCCCTTGTACCCCAACAAGAGAAGCTCAGACCCCTAGAGAAGCGCCTGCGCCCCGCAACCAGAGACACCCTGTGCACCACAATGAAGAGCTGTGCAACCACGCTGAAAAAAAGTCGAGGGAATGCAAGGTAGGCATGCTCCTTCCTTCCCTGCCTCCTCATGTCACTGTGTGAGTTTACAGAGCTTGAAAGTGTAGCAGTTATCTGGATTCCATGAGCAGAAATACCTACAAGCTGGTAGAGAGAAAATGAAAGGAACGTGGGTCTTTGGTAACATCTTGAAGGTGCTCATTCATGTAACCTTGGGACTTCTCTGCTTTGGAAGGTCTGATGGTGAGAGAATAATTTGTCCTGTTGCTCGGAGCCACATCTGGTTAGTTTTGCTGTTACAAAAGCCTGCTGGGCTTCCCCAGTGGTCCGGTGGCTTAAGAATCTGTCTGCCAATGCAGGGGACATGGGTTTGACCCCTGGTCTGAGAAGATCCCACATGCTACCAAAGTAGTTAAGCCTATGTGCCCCAACTACTGAACCTGAGCACCCTAGAGCTTGTGCTCCACAAGAGAAGCTAGCTCACCGCAGTGAGGAGGAGCCCTCACTTACTGCAACCAGAGAAACCTGTGCACACCAATGAAGACTCAGCGCAGCCATAAATAAGTAAATAAATGCTAAAACAACAAAAGAGCTGCTTGCCGCTGAACGAAGCTGCCTCTTTGGTGTCCACATTTCCCTTTCTGCTTGGAGCAGGTTTGGGAGAAGCTATCCCAAAGGTCAAGGAGCCTCAGAGGGCGGCCTCAAAGTAAAGCTTATCAAACCAGTCCACAATGTAGGACTGAGGGGAGGAAGTCCAAACCCCCTACAGAATTGGGAAGTAAATCTTAAACCTGCAACCAAAAGCTGAAATTTATTTGACCTCTTATGTCTTTAACTTTGAAATCCATCTGAAATTCTCATTGTTTCCTAATATCTTTTTGCACACATTAATAGTTTGCCTACTTACCGATTAAATTATTTAATTTCTCCTACCCTGCACATTTTCAATGTGAATTAATGCTGGACTGACCCCCGGCAATGTATCTCACATGATGCGAACAAACAGAGCACCTTCTTCCAGAGGTGTATGTAGACAGAACCTGCAAAGGCCCATGGGATTGTTATTGCAAAAATGGAAGAGGTTGAAGGAAGAGGAAGTATCGGGGGGAGGTTTAGCAACTTTCCCTTCCCCTCAGGCCTCAGCTTAGAGATTCTAGGCAGATGATGGTGACACAAGCCTTGCGCAGACCACATTCCTGCCTGGGATGAGGTTTGTGCAGGTGAATTCCCAGGCTATACAGGTGACTCCTGAAAGTCTTGAGTCATTAAACCAAGAACCCAAATGATTTGCCCCAGGCCGTTGCTCAGTGTCAGGGACAGGGTCTCACTTCCACTGTGCCTCACCCACCCTGACAGGCTGCCCCTTCAATCAGATGTGAAAGGGCAAATCACTGACATCATTTTGAGTAAGTCCTTTCTGTATCCCTTTCATCTAAATCCATCCTCTTGTGAAAGCCTCCTAGAATATTAGCTTAGGGAATCCAGAAATTTTGCTTCTCCTGTTCTCTGTTGGATCCTCAATGCCTTCTACTGTGTCTGGCACATAGTATAGGCTTCATAAATATTTTTTGAATGAGAGCAAGTTGGGAATACTTTGAAGGCCATTCCATAGTAGGAGAGATGCAAGTGCTTTGCGAGTTGAGATGACAGAAAATGAGAGGAACAAATGAAGATGGGGCCTTGGAAACCCATAAAATCTCAGAAGGCACCCAAAGAAGGAGCTACTGGAGGTGGGGTGTGGCGCTAAGGATGGCACACTGGAAGAGATGCTGGGCAAGTGCTCAGGAAGCTCGTGGGGGAGCCCAGTTCATTTTTTCTTGTGAGAAGACCTGTGGGCCTGGGTGGAAGGTCTAGGACAGGCCATGTTCTTGTGGCCTGGGACAGAACTGTGGTCCACCCTCTTAGTACCCCACCCACGGCCTGGCCGGTAAGACTGATGACAAGGTTTTCCTTGGTCCCAGCACAATGTTGTCTTCCTTGTCAATTACCCAACACATTCTCAGAACACTAGTCAACACAGAGTGGGTGGCTTCCACACCCTGGAGGAAAGGTTGTGGGGAAGCCCCTGAATTATTATTACAGATTGTTTGCAGGCCCTCTGTACCAGCCCCCACTGCCTGGCTGTCTCTGCGTGGCCTTTGCTTGCTTGGCTCTCTCTGTGTCTGTGACAGGCTGGCCTCTCTTTCTGGGTTTGAGAACCTCTTGAATCCTTTGGTTCTGTTCGATCTGTTCCTTCAGATACCTGACCTCTCCAATTATACTAACCAAAGTAGGGGGAAATGAAGTCAAAGGTTGCTACGCTGTGCTTAGTCACTCTGTCCTGGCCAACCCTTTGCAACCCCATGGACTGTAGTCCATCAGGCTTGTCTGTGTTCATGGGGATTCTTCAGGCAAGAATACTGAAGTGGGTTCCATCCCTCCTCCAGGGCATCTTCCCAACCCAGGGATTGAATCCAAGTCTCCTGCATTGCAGTCACTCTGTCCTGGCCAACCCTTTGCAACCCCATGGACTGTAGTCCATCAGGCTTGTCTGTGTTCATGGGGATTCTTCAGGCAAGAATACTGAAGTGGGTTCCATCCCTCCTCCAGGGCATCTTCCCAACCCAGGGATTGAATCCGAGTCTCCTGCATTGCTGGCAAATTCTTCATCGTCTGAGCCACCAGGGAAGCCCCAAAAATACTGGAGTGGGTAGCTGATCCCTTCTCCAGGTGATCTTCTCAACCCAGGAATCGAACCAGTGTTTCCTGCTTTACACGTGGATTCTTTACCAGCTGAACTACCAGGGAAGCCCAAAGTTAAAGGTTGTCAGCTATCAAAAATATAATGAAGAAAATGCTTCATTAGAGTTTCCTCTAGCAGAATCTTCCTTTTCCATAGACAATGATCTTGCACCATTAATAAATTTATTTGACTCAGAAGAATTATTTTTGGAAGTTCTTATGAATGAAATGCATATGTTTATTGAGATAGCTGGTGTATTGACAAATATTTATTACACTAATCCAGAAATAACTGTTTTAACTACCTTACTTCAGGATGCTTATTTCTGAAATAATAAAGGTTCTATCCAGGAAAAAAAAAAAAAAGTGTTCTCAGCTGACTGGGCTTCCCAGGTAGTGCTACTGGTTAAGAACCCATCTGCCAGTGCAGGAAACATAAGACTCAGGGCTGATCCTTGGGTTGGGAAGATCTCCTGGAGGAGGACATGGCAACCCAGTCCAGTATTCTTGCCTGGAGAATCCCATGGGTAGTGGAATCCTGGCAGGCTACAGTTCACGGGGTTGCAAAGAACTGGACACAAGGTGGGAGACAAGCCCCCATGGTTGCTAGGAGAACTGCTGGGACAGGCAGAATGGCTGGAGAACCTAGACTCTTCTCATGAAGTGTGCACTTGTGCTAGTTTGCCAACCCCCAGGATGGAGAGAGCCTTGCACCAGTGGCACCCCACCCCAATTCCGGAAGCCACAATGCCCTGCCTGCCCCCCACCCCCAGCCTGCTCCACACCACAGCCTCACACTAGATCTAGGACTAACACCACAGGAGAAAGCACACAACCCTGGGCTACTTCTGAGTTGAACCATGGACGCCTGTATGGGTGGCGTACAGGTCCTCTGTGAGTGCACGAGCTTGACTTGCTTTAGCAACTACTACCTTTGGAGAAGGCACATGCTCAAGGGCAGCAGAACCTGATTAAGCCTGACCCTCAGGGCTTCTGCATCAACACCTGGGGAGCAGCTCTGGCCCTGACAGGACAGCGATGCGACAGAGCAGGGAGGGATTCCCCCTCACACTGTGCACAGGTGTTAGATCCCCCACACCAACCATACCTTGTACAAAGGACATAACAGCCAGCATATGCTGAGGAAGGAGGTGGCTGGCATGCGCATTGAAACCAGCCCTTGCACCAAAGACACTGAACACACAGTCTACACAGATACACTGCCACCTAAAAACACCCCCTCGAAGCCACAGTGGTTAACTGCTTCTCCTAAATTCATACAGATAGAGAAAGGCAAGTAAGATGAAAAGGCAGAGGAAGCCATCAGTATTAATAAAGCAAAAATACAACCTTATAATAGGAGTAAATATTTACAAAAGCTGTGACAAATATATCCAAAATATACAAACAGCTCATGCATCTCATAATCCAAAAAAAAAAAAAACAAGTGATCCAATCACAAAATGGGCACAAGACCTAGGTAGACATTTTTCCAAAGAAGAACTATGATGGCCAACAGACACGTGAAAAGATGCTCAGCATCACTACATAATAGAGAAATGCAAATCAAAACCACAATGATGTATCTCCTCACACCAGTCAAAATGACCATCATCAAAAAGTCTGTACATATTAAATGCTGGAGAGGTTGTCATCCCCTTCTCCTCCTGCCCCCAATCCCTCCCAGCATCAGAGTCTTTTCCAGTGAGTCAACTCTTCACATGACGTGGCCAAAGTATTACAGCACGCCAGGAGAAAAGGGAACCCTCCTACTGTTGGTGGAATGTAACTGGTGTGGCCACTATGGAGAACAGTATGGATGTTCTTTAGAAAACTAAAAATAGAGATACCATATGTACCTGGGAGCAATCCTACTCCCAGGTACATATCCAGAAAAAATGAAAGATCTAATTGAAATGATATGTGCACCCTGATATTCATAGCAACACTATTTACAGCAACCAAGACATGGAAATAACCCAAGTAGCCAACAATTGACTTAAGATGAAATGTGTGTGTATGTGTATGTGTGTGTGAGTATTTATGTATATACATATCAGTCAGTTCAGTTCAGTTCAGTCACTCAGTCGCGTCCAACTCTTTGCGACCCCAAATTGCAGCACGCCAGGCCTCCCTGTCCATCACCAACTCCCGGAGTTTACTCAAACTCATGTCCATTGAGTCGGTGATGCCATCCAACCATCTCATCCTCTTTCATCCCCTTCTCTTCCTGCCCCCAGTCCCTCCCAGCATCAGAGTCTTTTCCAATGAGTCAACTCTTTGCATGAGGTGGCCAAAGTACTGGAGTTTCAGCTTTAGCATCAGTCCTTCCAATGAACACCCAGGACTGATCTCCTTTAGAATGGACTGGTTGGATCTCCTTGCAGTCCAAGGGACTCTCAAGAGTCTTCTCCAACACCACAGTTCAAAATCATCAATTCTTCGGGGCTCAGCTTTCTTCACAGTCTGACTCTCACATACATACATGACTACTGGAAAAACCATAGCCTTGACTATACAGACCTTTGTTGGCAAAATAATGTCTCTGCTTTTTAATATGCTGTCTAGGTTGGTCATAACTTTCCTCCCAAGGAGTAAGCATCTTTTAATTTCATGGCTGCAATCACCATCTGCAGTGATTTTGGAGCCCCCAAAATAAAGTCTGACATTGTTTCCACTGTTTCCCCATCTATTTCTCATGAAGTGATGGGACCAGATGCCATGATCTTTGTTTTCTGAATGTTGAGCTTTAAGTCAACTTTTTTCACTCTCCTCTTCCACTTTCATCAAGAGGCTCTTTAGTTCCTCTTCACTTTCTGCCACAAGGGTGGTGTCATCTGCATATCTGAGGTTATTGCTCTTTCTCCCAGCAATCTTGATTCCAGCTTGTGCTTCTTACAGCCCAGCATTTCTCATGTATATACATATAGGTATATGAAATAGAATATTGCTCAGCCATAAGAAAAAAAATATTGCCATTTTCAGCAACATGGATGGACTTAGAGAATATTATGGTGTTCAGTTGCCTGGTTGTGTCTAACTCTTTGTGACCCCATGGACTGCAGCATGCCAGGCCTCGCTGTCTCTCACCATCTCCTGCAGTTTGCCCAAATTTATGTCCATTGCATCAGTGGTGCTGGAGAAAACTCCTGAGAGCCCTTTGGACAGCATGGAGATCAAACCAGACAGTCTTAAGGGAAATCAAGCCTGAATACTCATTGGAAGGACTGATGCTGAAGCTGAAGCTCCAGTATTTTGGTTACCAGATGTGAACAGTCTACTCACTGGAAAAGTCCCTGATCCTGGGAAAGATTGAGGGCAGAAGGAAAAGAGGGTGTCAGAGGATGAGATGGTTAGAGGATATTATACTTTGTGAAATAAGTCAGAGAAGACAAATACTGTATAATGTCACTTATATGTGGAATCTAAAAAAGAATACAAATGAAAGTACATGCAAAACAGAAACAAACTCATAGACACAGAAAACAAATTTCTGATTATTGAAAGGTGGGAGGGACAAATTAGGAATATGGGATTAATAAATACAGGCTACTACATATAAAATAGATAAGCAACAAAGATTTACTGCATAGCATAAGGAATTATGTATAATATCTTATAATAACCTATTATGGAATATAATCTACAAAATCCCCCTTAATCACTATGCTGTATACCTGAAATTAACAAAATACTGTAAATCAACTATACTCAATAAAAACAAAATAAAAATTGTCACCATTTTTTAAAGATCAGGCATTTCATATGCTGTAGTGTTTTTTGAAGCATAGCCACAATTTTTGACACTCCTTCTAAAGGAAGAGGGATCTAATTCATCTCCTATTGATGATGCTTGGCAGTGGCCGCTCACTTCTAGTGAGTAGAAGGCAGTGGGAAGTGATACTATGTGACTTTCGAGGCCAGATTAGTAAAACTGATACAGATGCATCTGTTTCTCTCTCAGGACATGTGCCTTTAGAGCCCTGATCTACCATGTGAGAAATACAGGTGTGCAGGAGGGCCACGTGGGGAGGGCCCTGGTGGTGGGAGAAGATGCCGGGGGAGCCCCAGAAGCTCCAGACCCTCTGCTGATTGTCTTCCCAGCCCTGGCACCAGACATGTGAGTAAGGAAGCCTTCAAAATGACTCCAGCTCTGACCATCAACTGACTGCAATCTTGTGAGAGACCTCAAGTGAGAATAGCCCAGCTTGGCCACTTCTTAAGTTCCTTACCTGCAAAACCCACTAGGTTACCAGATATTGCTGTTTTAAGCCACTAACTTTTGAGCTGATTTGTCATGCATTGATACATGATACACATGGTATCAGCTAACAACACTGAGTAATACATATTGGAATCTCAGTTTTACAAATGAAGAAACTTGTAGTAGTACTGTTAGTTGTTCAATCATGTCTGACTCTTTGCGATCCCATGGACTGTAGCCCACCAGGCTCCTCTGTCCTTGTGATTTTCCAGGCAAGAATACTGGAGTGGATTGCCATTCCCTTCTCCAGAGAATCTTCCCAACCCAGGAATCGAACTCAGATCTCCTGCATTGCAAGCAGATTTTTTTTACCATCTGAGCTATAGGAAGGTTTAGAGAATTTAAGAAACACATGTATCACTTCCTTTGTGGTTCAGAGTTTAAGAATCCATGCTTCCAGTGCAGGGGAAGGGGTTTAATCCCTGGTCTGGGAAGATCCCACATGCCGTGGAGACAACTAAGCCTGTGCACCACAGCTATTAAAGACAAGCACCTAAAGCCGAGGCTCTTCAACAAGAGAACCCACTTCACTGAGAAGCCCACGCACCACAATGAAGACCCAGTGCAGCCAAATAACTAGCTAACTAAATATTAAATTAAATTAAAAAAAAAAGAAACACATGTAAGTCACCACCTGGAAGATGCAGAGCAGGGATGCAAACGTGTGTCCACATGACTCTAGAGTCCATGCTTGATCCACTGCACTGGGGTGGCCTCATTTGATTGATCCTGGAGGAGGTTGAAAAAAAAAATGAGTAAAAAAGCCTTTTCCTGTATCTTCCCTATAAGCTTCTCAATATTCTAGGATGAGATACATGATCTTGTTGTGTTTGGAAGATCACCACCTGCTCCACCCTCTTCTTGCCTCATCAAAGGTAACTGGCAAAGTGAGTCTCCTTAGGGATGGCACTGACGTTTACATAAACTTCAGAGCAGGGCTGCTAGCAGGAGGGGCTAGTCAGCTGATCCAGAGGGCCCAGGTTGCTCTGGGGAAACTTGTGGAGGCTAGCAAGCCTGGACTCAGGGCAAGCGAGGAAGAGCCATATGGTGTGTGGTGGCAAGGGGTGGAGGAAGACAGAACGAATAGGGTGAGGAGTGGGAGAAGAGCTGAGAGGGAAAAGAGAAGTGGCATGCCATGATAGAAGTTCCAAAGAGACATGAGAAAAATGTTCATGGAGAGGATGGCCGAGTGTTCCCCAGAGATAAACAACAAGGGCCCCTGCAGCGGCTGAGGGGATGTGACTGGCTTGATACGAGCCCCATGGGGATGTACGTGCCACAGTCCGCTTTAGAATCACTCCCCTAACCCTCAGGCCTCTAAGATGCTGCACCTCTAAGAAACAAATGTTTCTGAGAAGACAGGGTCTATTCAATCAGGTTAATGTCTGTCAAGTATCTTTTGCATGTCAGGGACCAGTTAATGATGGGATGTACATAATATAAATAAAACATGTTTTCTGCCCTGGAGGAACCTGAGGTCTAGAGGGGAATAATACTTTTTCAATATCTATTATGTGCCTGTTCCTATATAAAGTGATTTACTTGTTATCTCCTGGAGAAGGAAATGGCAACCCATTCCAGTATTCTTACCTGAAGAATCCCATGGACAGAGGGGCTAGAGTCCACAGTGTTGCAAAGAGTCGGACATGACTGAGAAACTTATCTCCTATAAGCTTGACACCAACCCTATAAAACAGATATTAATACCTTTATAAGAAACTGAGCGTAGAAAAATTAAATAACATGCTTAAAGTTACATGGGACTTTCCCGGTGGCTCAGTCAGTAAAAAATCCTCCTGCAATGCAGGAGACCCAGTTCGATCCTTGGGTTGGGAAGATCCCCTGGAGTAGGGAATGGCAACCTACTCCAGTATTCTTGCCTGGAACATCCCATGGACAGAGGAGCCTGGTGGGCTACAGTCCATGGGGTCACAAGAGTCAGACACGACTTAGCAACTAAACCACCACCACCTTTAGAAGAAACTGAGTGTAGAAAATTAAATAACATGCTTAAAGTTATATACAATAAGCAAGTGCTTAGGTTTTAACCCAGATTAGTCAAATTCTAAAGCCCATGGTCATTGCACCATAGACCCTGCCTGACTCTCAGACCTATGAACCAACAGGTTAATTTTGCCTCAGAGGCCAAGAGAGACCCAGGAGAGGGTGCAGGGGTTTCATGGAAGTTATTATTAAATAGATCTAGACTGTGAGGATGAGGGTTAAGTATTTAGAGAGGGGCATTATGGGCAGAGGAAAAAGTGTGCCAAGGAAGGAATGGAGGGAAGAGACCTGCAAATATAGGCCAGGGCTAGATTGTGAGGGACTGACTCTGTGTCTTGTTAAAGGCATATGGCCTTACTCTGCAGGCAATGGGAAGCACGGCAGAGGTTTGGAAGCAGGAAAGTTGCTTGATCAGATTTGCCTTTTAGAAAGATCAGCCTCTGTAGCTCTGTGGAATATCGTTTGGAACATGGAGTACCTGACCATTTTTACTTGGATATTGCAATGATCCCTGAACTTCAAAATTCTCACAATGAGACACATAGTTCTCTTTCTCTAGCTTACAAACCCTCACCTTTTCCTGGGGCCCCAACTTAGTGAACAGATCATATCATTCCTCTGCTCAAAACCCTCACAACCGTCATCAAGAAGTCTACAAACAATAAATACTGGAGAGGGTGTTTAGAAAAGGGAACCCTCCTACACTGTTGGTGGAAATGTAAATTGGTACAGCTACTATGGAAAACAGTCTGGAGGTTCTTTAAAAAGCTAAAAATAGAGATCCAGCAATCCCATTCGTGGACATATATCTAGAGAAAAGTATAATTGGAAAATACACATTTACCCCAACGTTCACTGCGGCACCACTTATAAGAGTCTGGACATGGATGCAACCTAAATATCTGAATCAGTAAAGAAGATGTGACAAATTTATATAATGGAATACTACTCAGCCATTAAAAAGAGTGAAATAATTCCATTTGTAGCAACATGGATGGACCTACAAATTATCATACTAAATGAAGTAAGCCAGACTAATATTATATGATATCTTTTATATGTGGAATTTAAAAAAATGACACAAAAATCTAAAAATGACGCTTATATACAAACATAGAAAACAAACTTATGCTTATAAATGGGCAAAAAGGGTGGAGGGATAAATTAGAAGTTGGGATTAACATATACACACTGCTAAGTCACTTCAGTTGTGTCTGACGCTGTGTGACCCCATAGATGGCAGCCCACCAGGCTCCCCTGTCCCTGGGATTCTCCAGGCAAGAACACTGGAGTAGGTTGCCATTTCCTTCTCCAATGCATGAAAGTGAAAAGTGAAAGTGAAGTTGCTTAGTCGTGTCCGACTCTCAGCGACCCCATGAACTTCCAGGCTCCACCTTCCAGGTTCCGCCATTCATGGGATTTTCTAGGCAAGAGTACTGGAGTGGAGTGCCATTGCCTTCTCCAATATACACACTACTATATATAAAATAGATAACCAATAGGGACTCACTACATCACATAGGGAACTATACTCACTGTATTGTAATAACCTATAATGGAAAAGAATCTAAACACACATATATACATAAATATATACTTTTACAAGTATGTAATTATACTTCTATAGTTATAACACAAATTTATAATTTTAATTATAAATTTATAATTTATAACTTTACATGTGGGTAACTCTGTGCTATACACCTGAAACTAACAGAACGCATCCCTCTCTCCTCTCACTAGAATGTAAGCTCATGAGAACATGCATCTATTTGTCATCGCTATACACTGATGCAGGCATTAACCTTGATTCTTCCCATTTTCTCTCTCCCTCTATCCAGTTCATTAGCATGTCTATGGATTTTGTTCTCAAGTGTCTGGAACAGAGCCTGATATGTGACCATCTTGCTTGCAGTTTTGCTAGCAATTTTTATCTTATTCCATTACAAAAGGATACCCACTCAGTAAGTGGACGGTTAACCCTCAGGGCCAGCAGTGAAATGAAAAGGAGAAACTGGCCCAGTGAGGTTCAGCTCTCAACCTTGGTCTGAGAGGTACAGGAGTTCATGGTTGTACACAAAGCAATCTGACAGGAATGCCCTTCTTCCCACTCTCATCTGTACCCATCCTCCACTTTTCCTTCCCATGACGTATACGGCATCCTCATTCTTATCAAGTGCCAACCTCTCTCTGCTGCTCTGCTTCCTCAGAAAATGACTCCTACAACCACTCTTCATCTGTCTTCGGTGTGGAATGTCTTCCTTTCACGGGGCTGTGACCATATCAGAAGGAAAATTCTATTTTCCATTTTAAATGTGTATCTCATATACCACCCATATACTTTTGGGTAAGACATCAGGAAAAAAAAGACAAAAACTGACTTTAATTCCTGTGTCCATTTCCTCACCTCCTTGTATCTCCTTAACCAGCTCCAATAAAGCTTCATCTTCCCCACTGCACTGGAATTGCCCTTGTCAAGGTCACCAGCACCCTTTATCCTGCCAAATGCAATAATCACTATTCTATTCTTTAAAAAAATGTTTATTTATTTGGCTGTGTTGGGTTTTAGTTGCAGCACACAGGATCTTTCCTTGTGGTGCATAGACTCAGTAGTTGCGGTACACAGGTTTTGCTGCCCCATGGCATGTGGGATCTTAATTTCCTGAAAACCAGGGATTGAACCTGCATCCCTTGTATTGCAAGGTGGATTCTTAGCCACTGGATGACAAGGAAAGTCTGTTTATCCTTATTTTATTTGACCTTTTGGCAGCTTCCTACACAGTTGTCCTTCATTCTCGACAAGCTCTCTTCCTTTGCTTTCAGTAAATTTATTGACTGAGTTTTCTCCCTGAATATGGCCATTCTTTTTCACTGGACCCACTCCCCCTTCCTTTCATTAGACCTCTAAATATTAACCTCCTCTCCCTTTTCTTCCCTCTATTTTCTCACTTTCACCCTTTA
This sequence comes from Cephalophus harveyi, assembly GCA_006410635.1. Taxonomy (NCBI): domain Eukaryota; kingdom Metazoa; phylum Chordata; class Mammalia; order Artiodactyla; family Bovidae; genus Cephalophus; species Cephalophus harveyi. The sequence continues at coordinate 150,909 of SJYT01043268.1, forward strand.
GTTCCATTCTTTCCACCCTCCCCATCTCTTCTTTATCAACACCTTCTTCTTAGTAATCTTATCTCGTTTGGATCTTTAAGTATCTTCTCTGTGTTTTTAACTCTCTGGCCATGCCATTGATCTCCAGAGCAGTATATCCAATTGTGGTTTTGATCTGTCTACTAGGTTGTTTTATAAGCATTTTAAGCTTTTCTTTGGCACCTTAACTTTTATACATAACCTGCTTTTTCCTCCCATTTCCCCCCCATATCAGGGAATTGATTCTATACCATGCACTAAAATGTTATTCAGTTGCTCAGTTGTGTCTGACTCTTTACAACTCCTTAGACTGCAGCACACCAGGCTTCCTAGTCCTTCACCATCTCCAAATTTGCTCAAACTCATGTCTATTGAGTCAGCGATGCCATCCAACCATCTCATCCTCTATCATCCCCTTCTCCTGCCTTCAATCTTTGAAGACTGGACAATAAAAAAAAATGCTGAAGAACTGATGCCTTCAAACTGTGGTGCTTGAGAGGACTTTTGAGAGTCCCTTGGACAGCATAGGACTTCCTGGTGGCTCAGACAGTAAAACGTCTGCCTACAATGCGGGATACCTGGGTTCAATCCCTGGGTTGGGAAGATCTCCTGGAGAGGGAAAGGCAACCCACTCCAGTATTCTTGCCTGGGAAAATCCCATGAATGGAAGAGCCTGGTAGGCTATAGTCCATGGGGTCGCAAAGAGTCAGACACAACTGAGCAACTTCAGTTTCACTTTTGGACAGCATGGAGATCAAACTAGTCAATCCTAAAGGAAAGCAACCCTGAATACTCACTGGAAAGACTGATGCTGAAGCTGAAGCTCCAATACTTTGGGCACCTGATGTGAAGAACTGACTCATTGGAAAAGACCCTGATGCTGGGAAAGACTGAAGGCAGGGAAAGATTGAAAGCACTAAAATGAATGAGCCCCAAATCTTAAACAAGGCGTTATTTTTGGTTCCTCTCATTTCCTATCTCCCTGTATTCAATCCATCAGCAAGTTGAGTTACGTCTACCTCCAAGATATAACCTAAGTGTGTCTGCTTCTCCCCAACTTCACTGCTGCCACCCTGACCCAGCTTCCACCATCTCTGCTGTGCTGTGCAGTACTTAGTCGCTCAGTCATGTCCAGCTCTTTGCAACCATCTCTGCTAGATGACTCCAATGAAGGTTGAAACTCCAGTAAGGATTGATCCTTGGTTTCTCTTTTGCCCCACTCTACTAAGCTGCTAAAGTATCATCTACAAACTTAAATCGGGTTCCACCACTCACTGCTTAAAAATACACGGACGGCTTCCAATAGCACAGTGAATAACATATAGACCTGTCGCATGGCCTACAAAGCTGCATGAACTGTCCCTGCCTCTCCCTGAGCTCATATCACTCACATGTCCCTGAGCTCTGAGATGCAGTCATCTGGGCTTCTTGTTCCTTAAACAGAAACAGGTTTACTGAAGCCTTAAGCCTTCGAGCTTGCTGTCCCCTCCTCCAGAAACTGCCAACTCCTTTTCAGAGTTCAGACCTCAGTGTATCTTTACCTCCTTGGGGGAAGTTTCCCTCAACACTGCAACCAAAGTAGCATATTACCAGCTCCTCAACCCTTGGAATTCCATTTTTTATCCCGTTTTATTGTTTTTAGTGCACTTGCTGCTGTCTGAATTTGTCTTCTGCATTTACTTATTTACTGTCTCTTTCAAAGAGTAGAAGACAATAAAAGCTTTGTGAAAGCAGAGACTTTGTCTGCCTTGTTCACGCGTATGTTTTCAGTTCCTAAAACAGTGCTTGGCAATGATTAGGGCCTCAACGGCTTATATGTTGAATGAATGAATGAATGAAAACAGAGTTGGAAGAATATATGGCTGCTGATATGAGTGCTTTGAAGGATGGTGAAAAGGTCTTTCTTTCTCCATAAATCTTTCCGTGTTGCAACCTGCTAATACTTGAAGTTCAAGTTTTAAAGAATAACAACTGACTTTTATTTCTAGTTATGACTTAGCTGTATAGGACTCTCATGCCCAAAACAATAAAACCTAAGTAAAATTTATACAGCAATTTTTCTCTCTCCTCTTTGATATTCTTTTGTATCCAGAATCAGAGGATTCTTGCTTTTCACCAGGGAAAAATCCTTGGCCATTATCTATTAGATATTGTCTTCTCCATTCTCCCTGTCCTTCTCTTATCAGACACATTCCAAACCTTCACATTCTAGTATTATGACATTTTCTTTCTCTTTCATATTTTTAAGCTCTTTCTCTGTTCTGAATTATGGATTTTTTTTCCTTCAGCTCTATTTTGGTTGACTTATTTTTCCCACAGATGTATTTAATCTGCTCTTTATTTTAGCTTTAAATTTGATCACACCACCACAAGCATGGAAATTGAAATTGTAATAAAAAAACCTTCCAACAAACAAAAGCCTAGGACCAGATGGCTTCACAGGTAAATTCTACCAAAAATTTAGAGAAGATCTAAAACCTATCCTACTCAAACTCTTCCAGAAAATTGCAAAGGAAGCTAAATTGCCAAACCCATTCTATGAGGCCTCTATCACTCCAATACCAAAACCAAATGTGAACGTGAAGTCACTCAGTCATGTCCGACTCTTTGTGACCCCATGGACTGTAGCCTACCAGGCTCATCTGTCCATAGGATTTTCCAGGCAATAGTACTGGAGTGGATTTCCATTTCCTCCTCCAAGGGATCTTCCCAACCCAGGGATCGAACCCAGGTCTCCTGCATTGTAGACAGACACTTTACCATGTGAGCCACCAGGGAAGTCAAAGATGCCACAAAAAAAAAGAAAACTACAGGCCAATATCATTGATGAACAAAGATGCAAAAACCTTTAATAAAATTCTAGCAAACAGAATCCAACAACATATTAAAAAGATTATAATCATGACAAAGTGGGCTTTATCCCAGGGATGCAAGGATTCTTCAATATTCACAAATCAATCAATGCAATAAACCACATTAATAAATTGAAAGATAAAAACCATATGATTATCTCAATAGATGCAGAGAAAGACTTTGACAAAATTCAGCATCTTTTTATGATAAAAAACCCTCCAGAAGCAGGCATAGAAGGAACATACCTTAATGTAATAAAAGCCATATATGATAAACCCACAGCAAACATTATCCTCAATGGTGAAACAATGAAAGCATTTCTCCTAAAGTCAGTAACAAGACAAGGATGCCCACTCTTACCACTACTATTCAACATAGTTTTGCATGTTTTAGCTACAGCATTCAGAGAAGAAAAAGAAATAAAAGGAATCCAGATTGGAAAATAAAAAATAAAACTCTCACTGTTTGCAAATGACATGATCCTCTACATGGAAAACCCTAAAGACTTCATCAGAAAATTACTAGGGCTAATCAATGAATATAGTAAAATTGCAAGATATAAAATTAATACACAGAAATCCCTTGCATTCCTATACACTAACAATGAAAAAACAGAAAGAGAATTTAAGGAAGCAATTCCATTCACCATTGTGATGAAAAGAATAAAATACTTAGGAATAAATCTACCTAATGAAACAAAAGACCTATATATAGAAAACTATAAAACAGTGATGAAAGAAATAAAAAATGACACAAATAGATGGAGAAATATACTAAGTTCGTGGATCAGAAGAATCAATATAGTGAAAATAAGTATACTACTCAAAGCAATCTTTAGATTCAATGCAATCCCTATCAAGCTACCAATGGTATTTTTAACAGCACTAGAACAAACAATTTCACAATTTGTATGGATATTTGTATGAATACAAAAAACCTCAAATAGCCAAAGCAATCTTGAGAAAGAAGGATGGAACTGGAGGAATCAACGTGCCTGACTTCAGACTATACTACAAAGCTACAGTCATCAAGACAATATGGTACTGATAGATAAACCCACACACCTATGGACACCTTATCTTTGCCAAAGGAGGCAAGAATATAAAATGGAGAAAAGACAATCTCTTTAACAAGTGGTGCTGGGAAAACTGGTCAGCTACCTGTAAAAGAATGAAACTAGAACACTTTCTAACACCATACACAAAAATAAACTCAAAATGGATTAAAGATCTAAATGTAAGACCAGAAACTATAAAACTCCTAGAGGAAAACACTCTCCGACATAAATCGCAGCAGAATCCTCTATGACCCACCTTGCAGAGTAATGGAAATAAAAGCAAAAACAAACAAATGGGATCTAATTAAACTTAAAAGCTTTTGCACAGTGAAGGAAACTATAAGCAAGGTGAAAAGATAGCCTTCAGAATGGGAGAAAATAATAGCAAATGAAGCAATCGACAAAGAATTAATCTCCAAAATATACAAGCAGCTCATGCAGCTCAATTCCAGAAAAATAAAGGACCCAATCAAAAAATGGGCCAATGAACTAAACGGACATTTCTCTGAAGAAGACATACAGATGGCTAACAAACACATGAAAAGATGCTTAACATCATTCATTATCAGAGAAATGTGAATCAAAACCACAATGAGGTACCATCTCACACCAGTCAGAATGGTTGCTATCAAAAAGTCTACAAACAATAAATTCTGGAGACGGTGTGCAGAAAAGGGAAACCTCTTACATGTTGGTGGGAAGGCAAATTAGTACAGCCACTATGAAGAACACTGTGGAAATTCCTTAAAAAACTGGAAATAGAACTCCCATATGACACAGCAATCCCACTGCTGGGCATACACACGGAGGAAACCACAATTGAAAGAGACATGTGTACCCCAATGTTAATCACAGTACTGTTTACAATAGCTAGGACATGGAATCAACCTAGATGTCCATTGGCAGACAAATGGATAAGAAAACTGTGGTACATATACACAATGGAATATTACTCAGTTATTAGAAAGAATGCATTTGAATCAGTTCTAATGAGGTGGCTAAGTTCAGTTCAGTTCAATTGCTCAGTCACGTCCAACTCTTTGCAACCCCATGAACCACAGCATGCCAGGCCTCCCTGTCCATCACCAACTCCCGGAGTCCATCCAAACTCATGTCCATTGAGATGCCACCCAACCGTCTCATCCTCTGTCGTCCCCTTCTCCTCCTGCCTTCACTCTTTCCCAGCATCAGGGTCTTCTCAAATGAGTCAGCTCTTCGTATCAGATGGCCAAAGTATTGGAGTTTCAGCTTCAGCATCAGTCCTTCCAATGAACACCCAGGACTGATCTTTAGAATGGACTGGTTGTATCTCCTTGCAGTCCAAGGGACTCTCAAGAGTCTTCTCCAACACCACAGTTCAAAAGCATCAATTCTTCAGTGCTCAGCTTTCTTTATAGTCCAACTCTCACATCCATACATGACTACTGGAAAAACCATAGCCTTGACTAGACGGACCTTTGTTGACAAAGTAATGTCTCTGCTTTTTAATATGCTGTCTAGGTTGGTCATAACTTTCCTTCCAAGGAGTAAGCATCTTTTAATTTCATAGCTGCAATCACCATCTGCAGTGATTTTGGAGCCCCCCAAAATAAAGTCTGACACTGTTTCCACTGTTGCCCCATCTATTTGCCATGAGGTGGATAAAACTGGAGCCTATTATATAGAATGAAGTCAGAGAGAAAAACACCAATACAATATATTAGTGCTGCTGCTGCTGCTGCTAAGTCGCTTCAGTCATGTCCGACTCTGTGTGACCCCATAGACGGCAGCCCACCAGGCTCCCCCGTCCCTGGGATTCTCCAGGCAAGAACACTGGAGTGGGTTGCCATTTCCTTCTCCAATGTGTGAAAGTGAAAAGTGAAAGTGAAGTTGCTCAGTCGTGTCCGACTAGTAGCGACCCCATGGACTGCAGCCTACCAGGCTCCTCTGTCCATAGGGTTTTCCAGGCAAGAGTACTGGAGTGGGGTGCCATTGCCTTCTCTGATATATTAGTGCATATATATGGAATTTAGAAAAATGGTAATGATGACCCTATATGCAAGACAGCAAAAGAGACACAGATATAAAATAAGACTTTTGGACTCTGTGGGAGAAGGCGAGGATGGGATTATTTGAGAGAACATCAATATACATTGAAACATGTATATTACCATAAAAGAAATAGATCACCAGTCCAAGTTTGATACATGAAACAGGGCATTCAAAGCTGGTGCACAGGGACAACCCTGAGGGATGGGAGGGGGAGGGAGGTGGGAGGGGGTTCGAGATGGGGAACACATGTATACCTGTGGCTGATTCATGTTAGTGTATGGCAAAAACTATCACAATATTGTAAAGTAATTATCCTCTAATTTAAATAAATTAATTAATTTAAAAAATTTTTTAAATTAAAAAAATATTTAATCACACCATTTTTCCCTTCTAGGAGTTAAATTTTTCCAAAATTGCTTACTTCTTAATAGCTATCTTATTTTTTCATGTTTTAAATGTTTAACATCCTTAATTTATTAATTTATAAACACATTTTTATAATTTAACCAATAATTGCATTATCTGAATTCTTAGGAATCGGACTGAGCTCTTTTCGCTTTTGCTGACTCTTGCTCATGGTGGCTTAGTCACTCATGCTCTTTATAGTTTTTACTTTTGAGCTCATGTTCAACTTGGCTTTGTCTATGGGTTGCCTGTAGAAGCTGTGTTGTATATCTGCCCCTCCAGAATGATTTATTTTGGCAATTGCTAAAATTTTATTTTGTTCATACCCTAAGGTCATCTTATGTTCCTTTCTTCTCTTGGGGTTTCTGACTATACAGATAGTGTAAACATGAACCTGTAATCCACATGAGGGCAGGTTGGGGTTGTGAATTCTCAGAGGACACTTTTTTCCAGAATCCTGGAGAATATATCAAGTACTATTCTATGCACTCTTTGTCGGTGGGCAGATATTTTCTTTGTTCCCTTTCACTGAGGATATTTCAGTGTTCCTAATTTTATGCAGAGGTCTTGGATTCACTCCTTTACCTTGTGAGTTTTAAGAAACTGTGTCCTGTTCTCATGTTTTTCCATGGGTACAGAGAATGAAAGTTTTCCTCAGAACACTCTTATCTTGAACACTCCCTGGGGAATTCCCTTATTTCCATGCAAGTTCAGCCATACATTTGCGAGGCCTGCCATATCTAATCCAGCAATTTTAAGGGTTTTTGTTGGGAAGGTTTATATGTTATTTAGCTTATCATATTTTCAGAGATAGAAGTCATACAGTTTTATATAACCCAGTATTAGTTAATGCCTCATGTCTTTATATAATTTCTTCTGATTATTGATAATAAACTTAAATCTTTAGAGAATTGTAAAGCTCAGAAGTTCTTTTCATACCTATTCTCCCATAGGAACCATTATTTCTTTTTCTAAATAAGAAAACTAGGCTCAAAGTTAAGTGACTCATCTAATAGTAACCACTATTTTTTTTTTTAATGGCACCGTAATTCCTGTATCAGGTGCTATATATACATACATATATATATGTATACATACATATATATATATATGTATATATTAAGGAAAATGCTTATAATAGACCCATGAAGTGATTATTGTTTTCCACGTCTTGTGGTTGAAAAAATTGTGTTGAATGTTTATGTAACTGGACTAAGGTCCCATAGCTGGTCATACTCAAACCTGTCTGATTCTAGAGCCTGTTCTCTTCCCAGTGCTCTCTGTTCATTTATTTCCCCAGGCTTCTCTCCTAGATGTAGACTTAATGAGGCTATTTTTCATTTTAGTAAGAATTTTTACTTAAGACAGTTCTTTACCAGTAGATTGTGTTTATTAGTAACAATGGTTCATTGGTTGTTGTAAATCTGCACTATATACTTTTCAATCTCAGTTACATCTGGTGAGGAGGGTGTGAAGCTCTTTCAGAGTCATAAATGACTATTGTTAACTCCTCATGGTGTAGATATCTTGCCTAAAGATTATTAACTGGTACCTAAAGCTGTGATTTTTAATCCTTTTCTTTTTGAGACATGAATTTATTTTTCAAATGATGTTTTCTACAGAATCCGAATATAAACCAGCAAATTAGTGGCCCTTTCTAAGGAGTATATAGGCCTCCTACCATCAATGTTAGGGCTTCCCTGGTGGTTCAGAGGTTAAAGCGTCTGCCTCCAATGTGGGAGACCCAGGTTCGATCCCTGGGTTGGGAAGATCCCCTGGAGAAGGAAATGGCAACCCACTCCAGTATTCTTGCCTGGAGAATCCCATGGACAGAGAAGCCTAATAGGTTACAGTCCACAGGGTCGCAAAGAGTCGGACACGACTGAGCGACTTCACCTCATACTTCACCTCACCATCAATGTTCACTTCTTAAAAAATTAGTCACCTTGTAAAAACATGTATGCTGCTGCTGCTGCTGCTGCTAAGTCGCTTCAGTCGTGTCCGACTCTGTGCGACCCCACAGACGGCAGCCCACTGGGCTCCCCCATCCCTGGGATTCTCCAGGCAAGAATACTGGAGTGGGTTGCTATTTCCTTCTCCAATGCATGAAAGTGAAAAGTGAAAGTGAAGTCGCTCTGTCGTGTCCGACTCTCAGCGACCCCATGGACTACAGCCCACCAGGCTCCTCCGTCCATGGGATTTTCCAGGCAAGAGTACTGGGGTGGGGTGCCATTGCCTTCCCCTAAAAACAAGTAAAAAGAAATAAGAATCACGAGCTTTGCCAAGTAAGTTCCACTAGCTGCTAATACAACTCTTAATTCTTAGTTTTCACTTTCCATTATTTTTATCCATATAATTATGGGAGCTAGTGTCATTGAGAAACCATGTCTCTAAGAGAGAAAAAAGAAATTGCACATTGAATCTGATATGCTGTACCAGCTCTCTTCAATTTGGTCCAACATTCTTAATTTGTCAGTTTCAGTGAAACAACATAATGTCCTTTAGTCAAAGTCAAAGGTAGAAAACTTGAGACTTCCAAAGAAATTTCTCTTCCCAGTAGCCACCTTGTATTCTCCTGGGGAACGCATCTTTTCTCCGCAAATCTTGGTACTTTCATGTACAAGCTCTGGGACACCCTGACTCAGACTGGAGATGATTTGCACTCCAAAACCAGGATTTTTAACTCTAAAATCAGGGTTCTTTCCACTATAAAACAGCCTTCCCTGGTCCTTCCTCTTTTCCTCACCTGGCCAAAATCATTCTATTTTTAAATTTGAGACACTAATCAAATTTCATTTTCCTTCACAGTCAATCTTGGTTGTGTCTGTTCATATAAATTTTTCTGTCCTTTGAACTTAGAGCTGATATATGATTGCAATTCCAGTCAAAATATATGCCTTGGATATTTTTATCTATCTACCACATTCTTTAAAAGGCTATATGATATTTTATTATTTGTATAGTATACTTTGCTTAGTTTCATAGAGTGAAAGTTGCTCAGTCATGTTGGACTCTTTTTCAACCCCATGGACTATACTGCAGCTGCTGCTAAGTCGCTTCAGTCGTGTCCGACTCTGTGCGACCCCATGGACAGCAGCCCACCAGGCTCCTCTGTCCACAGGATTCTCTAGACAAGAGTACTGGAGTGGGTTGCCATTTCCTTCTCTAATGAATGCATGCATGCATGCATGCCAAGTCGGTTCAGTTGTGTCCGACTCTGTGTGACTCCATGGACAGCAAGCAGCCCACCAGGCTCCTCCGTCCCTGGGATTTTCCAGGCAAGAGTACTGGAGTGGGTTGTCATTTCCTTCTCCAATGGACTATACAGTCCATGGAATTCTCCAGGCCAGGTTACTGGAGTGGGTAGCCATTGCTTTCTCCAAGGGGTCTTCCTAACCCAGGGATCGAACACAGGTCTCCCACATTGCAGGTGGATTTTTTACCAGCCAAGGCACCAGGGAAGCCCTTGGTCCCATATAAAAAGCCTTTTATTTTGGTATCACCTTTTGATATTATGAACAATGTAAAGATTGTAAAGAGAATGGTACTTTCATCATGACACATTTGCTCCAATAAACATGTAAGGTATATTCCTATCATCAAAGCTCTTTGGGTTAAAAAGCATAGACATGTTTTTGATAGTTATTAGCAATTGTATGAGAATGACTCTGCACACCCTCACCAACATTGGCTATCATAAAGGTTTAGATGAGAATATATTTGGTTGCCATATGTTACGTTAGGTAAGTATGTAGCTAGTAAGGTACTCAATAAATATATATGCACCCTTTTCTTCTCTAGAGAAAGGACAATTCAGGTGTTGTGACACTGGAAAAATTTCATCTAAATCTGTTTTCTTATCTGAAAAATGGGGATAACAAAAGCTTAAGAATTTGTGTAGAGTTGTTGTCAGGATTAAATCATTCAGTGTAAGTAAAGGACTTGACCCAATATTTGACAATGCTCAGTACATGTCAGGAACTTTCTCTTTGTGTTCTCTGTAGTACTGGGTACATATGACACCCAGTGAAAACAAGAGGAGGAAAATTAGTTCATCACCATCATCATATCCAACATCTGCTGAATATTGACCACACTTGCTACTGTTGCAATTCTTGGCTCTGTTGATGCTCACCACTACATTATTATTTTACACCAACTTAAAGGTACAAGTCAGCTGGATGTGGATGGAACAGTCTGAATGTAGAAAGTGTTCCACTTTTTGGAAATCAGATGTCATATACAACAGGTTGCTCACCTCTTGTTCTCTTAGGCCAATGTGCTGCTCCTGAACTGCCTTCTTGCTAGAGCTGGTTGGTTCCTTGACTGGCTTTACCATTCCTCCCCTGGGCATGATAACACATTTATAAGGGCCACCTGTCGTGGTTCAACGAAACACTGTAAAGAGGACAGCCAGAGAAAAACAATAAGCATGTTTATTTCAACAAAGGGGAAAAAAATCACAATTTACTTATCCAGAGACTGGTGTGATTTATACTGAATACTATGTAAAGCCCTATACTCAGAGATGAAGACCAGATGGCTCTCCAACAGCTAAAATTTTACACTGGGGCTCTATCAGCATGCCTTTAATAAGTCATGGGCTTCTGTTTTCAGGTATTTAAAAAGATAATTTGAAATGATAAGCAGTCATTGTTTATCTTCACTTTTTTATCATTTCTATGTCAATATCAGCAGGATAGGACTGTCGTAAGAATTGTGCACCTTAATTTTGAAAGAGAAAACATCCCCTAAATCCCCTAAAGCCCAAAGGATATAGGTATTTTTGTTTTAAATAAAAGCAGGGGTGATAGACTATAGTGATCTCATTTTACAAATGAACAGTGAAACTAAGTGTCAGAAATCAGGTTTCAACATTTGTTGTGCTATTAGGACAAACAGGGGCAGGTCTGTAGGGTGCAGCCTCAGGCTTTCAAAAGGGGCCCTGCTTTGTGCATTAAAAAAAGTGTATATAATCACAAAGAGAAAAAAAAATCTGGAAGAGAAAAAAATCATTTAATATTATATGGCACAATATTAAATCTATGTGATGGGATTAAGGAGTATTTTTACATTTTAAAAATGTCTGACTAGCCTGAAATTAAAAAAATGAGAATCTTTCTATTATTATCAGGAAAATGAAGAAGCCATTAATTAACGAAAAAACAAACCCAATGGAAAGAATTGTCCCTCTACAAGTGAATCTTGGGAGTCTGCCAGGCTCTCCTCTCTCCTATCAGTCCTTCCAGATCTCATCTTGGACTAGCTGGCACACTCGGGGTCTCCCTCTTCGGCTCAGAGGTGGTGTCTTGTGCTTCTCCTTCATGAACTGGGGGACGGCTCCTGGAATTATAATTCAGAGTTCCACTCAGGTGACCTTTGCTGTCTGACCTTAGTCCATCTCTCGGGTTTTCAACACAACACCTCAGATGAATGATTACCTTTTCACCCTATTGTATGGAGTTGTGGAGAAGGAAGCTTTTAGAATTGGATAGCTGGGTGTTTAGATTATCTAAACCAGCCTGAGTTTGGGTTTCCTTATCTATGTGTGTTTGTGCTCAGTCATGTCTGACTTTTTTGCAACCCCATCGACTGCAGCCTGTCATGCCCCTCTGTCCATGGAATTTTCCAGGCAAGAATACTGGAATGGTTTTCCATTTCCTCCTCCAGGGAATCTTTCCAGCACAAGGATAGAACCTATGTCTTCTTCATTGCAGGCAGATTTTTTACCACTGCACCACCGGGGAAGACCCTTCCTTATCTACAGAGAGCAGATAATTATCCTACCCTTTGTTTGCTTTTAGAGATGATATACAAAGAGTATTCACCAAAGTACCTGTCATTCACTTATTCAACAAAGGCTACTTATTGTACATCTATGCCATGGACTCCTCTGGGCACTGATACACAGAGTCTAAATTTTTTTTAGATGAATATGTATTTTTCATCTCTTTATTTTAGTAAAGAACATCCTCTATGTATGACCTTTAAACATTAATTTAGGGGATAAAAAGCTATGCATATAAGCTCTGCTACCAACAGGTGCTATTGGCAGCCACCTGTAGCCATTATAGTTTTGCTGTCAGTCATGGTTTAAGCTGCATTTGCTGGGTTTTGCTTTTTTGAAAGGCAAAGCAAAACAAAAAGAGTGAGCTAAAAAACTGTAGTATTCAATACCACTTTGATATTATAGCCATGAATTTTATGAAAAGGATACTTTCATTGTTCAGACATAAGCATCCTAACTTAGAGAAATTTATGAAAATGTCCATAGTTGTTGAAGACCTAGTCTCTTATAAATTTTATATGCAAAAAAATTTATATACAGTGAACATAAAGATAAAATAACATCTTTTTAAGAGGTCTAAAAGAGTTAGAACTGAAGTCATCAATATTGACAGTTCTCTGGAGAAATTTAAGTTTGTATAGCTTACTAATAGTATTGATGATTTTTGAATACTTTCTGTCAGGTACATGTATGAATGAATTTAATTCTCACATCAAGGAGATATTATCATTCCCTCCCCCATCTTAAACATGAAAAAAAACTGAGGCACAGAGACTTTGTATTGCCAAGTTGCAGGTAATAAATAGCAGAGTTGGGATTTGAACCCAGGAAGTTGGGCTCCACTGTATACACAATGGTTACTGGGTACCCTCACTATAGACTTATGAACAAATGGACTTTTAAAATCTAATCTGCTCAGTAGTAGATGAACTCCTGACTAGATACCAACAGCTAACTATGGTTGTGCAGATGCCAGAGATGGAATTTGCTGGGCCGTAATCATTCACTGAACACTCTATTCTACTTTTAAAAAAGATTTTCTGAAACTTAGAAAATCTGAGGAAGAAAAGAGAAGAATTTGCTCTCAGCAGGGAGTTTATTTTGTACTTCTGTTAAATTTTTTGTTGCTGTTGCCAGACATTGGCTGATGTTCAAACTGAACTAAACTGATTAAACTAAAAAGAGCAAAGACCTTTTAGGATGCCTGGAAGGAACTAGTAGGTACTGAGCTAACTGGCAGTCTGGGACTGAGAAAGATGTCAAAGGAGTGAGAAAAAATACATAAACTGAGTTACCATGAGTAGACTTTCCCACGGCTGAGATAATCGAGGGCAGGGGCTGCCTATCTTACTCCAGGTCTTTGCTTTTCCTCCATAGCTTGAAACATGAGGGAATTTTTCTAATACTGATAGTTTATCCAATACTGGTACCTTAATTCTAGTGATGCCTGTGTGCTCAGTCCCTCAGTTGTTTCCAACTCTTTTGTGACCCCATGGACTGTAGCCCACCAGCTTCCTCTGTCCATGAGATTCTCCAAGCAAGAATACTGGAGTGGGTTGCCATTTCCTTCTCCAAGGGACCTTCCCTATCCAGGGATTGAAATCAAGTTTCCTGTGTCTCCTGCATTGACAGGCAGATTCTTTACCACTGAGCCACCTGGGGAGTCCTTAATTCTAATGATAGTAAACAGCTTTAGAGCTAACATAATTGTGACCAGTGGTCAAAGCCCTTGTGATCCTCAAGCAAAAACAACCCTTGATGGCCCAGCAGATTTGCAGGACTTCTGTACAACTAGGTTTAGGCTCAATACACAACTCAGGCTTAGAAGCCTTACTGAATTGTGGTTAAATGAGAAAATCTAGTGACAGAAGGCATTTGACCCAGATGTTTGTATTTCTTTAGTTCATTTTCCAGGTTTGATCTTATGCTTTTATTTTGGGAATAAATAACTCACTCCCTTAGATAAAAATAGAGGAAATCTGAATAAAACACAGACTTCAGTTAATAGTAATGTAACAACATTGGTTAATGTACGATATTAACATTATAGGAAACAGTATAGGCTATCTGGGGATCTCTGCATTATTTTTCCAAGTTCTCTGTAAATTATACATTGTCATAAAATAAAAAGTTTACCTCTTAAAACTAAAACAAAAAACCTCATTGCCTTATCCTGTATGTGAACAATGAGTTGTATTTCAAAAAACAGTGGCATTTTTATTAAAAATGTTAACTTCAAAGTAATAATCACCAAGCTTTAGAAGAATATACTTAGAGAGCATGACTTATTTTAAGATAACTTCTAACCATGGCTTTACAGTGTAAAGAATCCCCCTGTCCTGGATTTTGTCTCTGGGTAGGGAAGATCCATTGGAGAAGGAAATGGCAACCCACTCCAGTATTCTTGCCTGGGAAATCCCATGGACAGAGGAGCCTGGTGGGCTACAGTCCATGGGGTTCAAAAGAGTTGGACATGACTCAGCGACTAAGCAATAACTCTAACTATAATTAAGTACTCCCTCCCCACCCCACAAATCCTCAATCTAACGATTCTAAATTATCTCTTCTTTCTTCCTTCCTTAATGTCAGCCATCCACTTTGGAAGCTTCCAAGACTATGAAGTCAAATCCATCATGGTTCAAAGTGGTTCCATTAAAACACTGGTGACCTTGCTGTACACTGCACTGCATAATTATTCACCCTGAGATCTTTCTCTCCCACCACTGTGGGAATGTTCCTTCTCTAGTTTCTGGGTTCGGACTCTCCTTCTTCCCACACTTGCTGTGATGCTGCTTCATATCTATTATCTTTTCTGGATTGTCTGTCTCTCCTTCTTTATTGATGTATTGCCCTGCTTTCACGCAGGCATCTCCACTCTACTCTGAGCAACTTGACAGAAATGAAGTGCATCATTTATTTCTGTATCTCCTGGCCTACCTGGAACAATGTAGGAGATCCAAATAAAGTTATTTTTAGAATTAAGATGTAATAATAAAGACAATAACCTTTGGTGTATTTTTCTTCTTGCTCTGACTTGATGAAGAAAGAGCAGAGCTTGAGCAGAGCTTGAGTCTGCCGTTCACTGAGTGTTCAAGTCCCTTCAGGACAGTAGTTATGACTTAGTTTTAGCTCTTTTGCTACCAGAGGAATGATAGTGCAGGGATGGAAGTCAGGAGAGGTGAGTAGACCAACCATATCATTCCTTTCTGTCAATCTTGTGTCTAAATTTTCCCCTGAGGCAGAAGCAGAATGAGAACTACCATCTCTGCATAATCCATCCCCAGGCTGGCCATACGAAATCCCAGGCTTTCTTATCAGTCAGATCGCTCTGTCCTTCCACCTTCCTAGGTCCTCTGATAGCATTTACTGTACCACTGTGCTCCCTGCAAAGTAGTTTTCCTTTGCGAGGAGTCTTGTCAATATCTCAGGAGCCAGGCAGTTGGTAACGTTGAGCAAGAACTCGAAAGACTGAGAAATAAAACGTAAATTGAGTTACCCTGAGTCGTCTCTTTCTCATTGGTGAGATAATCAAGTGCGGGTGCTGCCTATCTGATTCTAGGTTCTTTGCTCTTCCCCGGCAGCTTGAACCATGAGGACGGAGTGTTTCCAATACCAATAGTTCTGGAGTTCATTGGTATCTTTATTCTGATGATGGCAAACTCTTGCAAGTCCTTGGAGTTAAACAATCTTAGCATACACCAGCCTCTGTTCCCTAGGACAGTTGGCATCTCTTCCACAACAAACCATTTCGGCTAATTGGAAAACAGACTTTCTAAAACTGCTGTTTAATGTATCACACATACAATCCCACATACGCCATGAATTGTTAAAGCAGAACTTGAAGGTGATCAACTCTGACCAAGAAAGGCAAGAAGAGGACGGCTCGAACCTGAGCCCCGACTCTGGGAAGACAAAATGGGGATTGTATTTGGTTCCCTTGAGAGAGAGGCAGGGGAATAAAATAAAATTATCTAACAGTCCTGTTCCTCAAGGCCATGCCTGTGCAGAGATTTTTTTTTTTTTTAATTCAACAGAACTATTCAACACTTTTTGCTCCCTAGTGTCTTACTGTGGAGAAGGCAATGGCACCCCACTCCAGTACTCTTGCCTGGAAAATCCCAGGCTGTAGTCCATGGGATTGCCAAGAGTCAGACACGACTGAGCGACTTCTTTTACTTTCCACTTTCCTGCACTGGAGAAGGAAATGGCAACCCACTCCAGTGTTCTTGCCTGGAGAATCCCAGGGATGGCGGAGCCTGGTGGGCTGCCATCTCTGGGGTCGCACAGGGTCGGACACGACTGAAGCGACTTAGCAGTGTCTTACTGAGGCCACCTCCCTTGTCTACTCTCCCCCAGGCTTTTAAGTCACAATGAAACCTGCTATAGTCATGAGATCAGGTTCAAAGGAGCTGAGCTGACCAGAGACGCACAGTGCCAGATTGCTGGGGTTTCCATGAGATGATATCAATGCCTGCAGGAGATGAATGAAGGAAGGGAAAATGTGTCCCGAGGGACACTGAAATTTGAGCAGTGTCCTGCTCTGGTGATCCCCTAAGTGGGTGGTTGATGGCTGCTGGTTATTCATAGCAGTGCTAACCTCTTTTCTTGCTTCTGCCTAAACATCAAAAGAATAAAAGAGAAATGCCAGAGAATGTCAACTTAAATCCCATTATCTTAGCATACCTCATTTCATTTAATTAATACATTTTTATATATTCTCTTCCTGAACTCATCTTTTAATCTATGAATATGCCTGCAGTGAAGGAGACCCAGTTTCGATTCCTGGGTTGGGAGGATCCACTGGAGAAGAGAATGGCAACCCACTTCAGTATTCTTGCCTGAAGAATCCCATGGACAGAAGAGCCTGACAGGTTACAGTCCATGGAGTCACAAAAAGTCAGACACAACTGAGTGACTTTCAGAGAACACATTAGTTAATGATAAAGAAAGGAGCGGAATCCCTTATTTGAATTTTTGAATTTAGTCAGAGATGAAGGAGATATTTTCACGTGAGTAGGAGAATTTTGGAACTTCGAGGGTGTCCAAATCTTTGGTTTTCTGGTTTATGCTTATTTGACACTTTATTTAACACTTTTCTTTGTGACCTTGGGAAAGTTACCTCATCCTGCTGAGCCTTGCTGAAAATGGATAGTAAAAAGCTTTGCTTCAGCCTGCAGAAAGGGTGCCCTAACATATTTGGAGGAGTGTTGATGTGAATAATTAACATGGTACATGTTACTCATTCTTTATAGTTGTGAATATTTTCCTCAACCCTTTTATAAAAAAAATTCAAACCTACAGAAAATTTGTAGGAATAGTACAATGAATGGCCATTTATCCTTTATCTAGATCTACTAATTAACATTTTGCCACATTTACTTTATTTTTTTTCTTTCCACAAATATGCATATCTACACAATATTTTTTTTCCTTTGGCAAGCCATTTAAAAGTTTTTCACAGAGAATTCAATTACTATTATTCTAAATATCTTAACATGTCTTCTAAAAACAAGGAGATTCTCCTATATAGCAACAGTGAAAGTATCACATTAAGGAAACCTAATATTGAAAACATAATATCTAATATATGAACCAAATTGAAATTTTGTTAGTTGTCTCGATATTTAGAAAAGATACATGAACCCCTATGTTCATTGCACTTATATTCACAATATCCAAGATACGGAAGTAACCTAAGTACCCATCAACAGATGAAGAATGGGTAAAGATGTGGTGGATATATCTACATATGCTTAGTCGCTCAGTTGTGTCTGACTTTTTGTGACCACGTGTACTGGCCCACCAGGCTCCTCTGTCCTTGGGGATTCTCCTGGCAAGAATACAGGAGTCGGTTGCCCTGCCCTTCTCCAGGTGATCTTCCCAACCCAGGGATTGAACTCATTTCTCCTGCATTGCAAGCAGATTCTTTACCATTTGAGCCACCAGGGAAGCCCAGATATTATATATATATATATATACACAATGGAATATTACTCAGCCATAAAAAGCTCAATCTTGCCATTTTGGCCAACATGATTGGACCTAGGAGTTATTACGCTAAGTGAAATAAGTCAGAGAAAGATAGATATTGTATTATTTCACTTATATATGGAATATAAAAAACAAAACAAACAAACAAACATAACAAAACAAAACAGAAACAGAGTTCTAGATACAGAGAACAAACAGGTGGCTTCCAGAGGGAAGGGCAGTGGGGAGGAGGGAAGAAAAAGGGGAGAAAGCTTAAGAAGCACAAACTTCCAGTTGCAAAATAAATGAGTCATGGCTATGAAATGTACAGTGTGGGGAATATAATTAATAACTATGTAGTATTTTTGTATGATGACATATCATAGCTAGTCTTATTGTGGTGATCATTTTGAAATGTACAGAAATACCATTTCATCATTTTGTGTAACAGGAACTAACGTAGTGTTGTAGGTCAGTTATGTTTCAGAAGCAAACAAACTCGTAGCAAAAGAGATCATACTTTTGGTTACCAGAAGTGAGGTGTGGAGGGAAGGGAAATGGGATGAAGGCAGTCAAAAGGTACAAACTTCAAGTTATAAGATAAATAAGTACTAAGGATGCAATGTACAACTTTCATTATATTTCATTATATAACTTACTGCTGTAATTTGTTAAGAGTGTAAATCCTGAGTTTTCCACGTACACACAAAATTTATTTCTTTAATTTTGTATCTGTGTGAAATGATGAATGTTGACCATGATTACTGTGATAATCATTTCATGGTGTATGTAAGTCAAATCATTATGCTGTATACCTTAAATTTATACAGTGCTGTATGTCAATTTTATCTTAGTAAAACTGGAAGAAAAATGTTTTTATTATTTTTTCAATCCAGGACAGAATCAAGAATCATTCATTCTATTAGTTGTCCTGGGTTATTTGTTTGTTTTAATCTATATCAGTTTCTGGATTTAAAAATTCTCTTATCATCTTGATAAGTTTGAAGAATTCAAGCCAGTTGCTTTGTAAAATATCCCTCAATTTGGATTTAGCTATTTTTTTCCTCATGCTTAGATTCAGAAATTTGAAGAGGGGGCAAGAGTACTGCATATGCAAGATTGTATCTTTCTCAATAATCATATCAGGAGGCATAAGATATCAGGCAGTTCCATTTTCAAGGCTGTAAACGTGGTATCCATCACATTTCTCCATTTAGAGATATTTTTTCCTGTTTTTAATAAATAAACAACTTGTGGAGTGATAGTTCAAAATTGTTCATAGCTGGTGTATTCTTGTATACTCATCTGTCCTTGGAGCCAATATTTCAATAAATATTTTATTCATAACAATACTATTTTCTTCATGTGACCATTCCAATTGCAATTCATGGGCGTCTACACCTTTCCTCGCTAGTGGCAGGCCTTCTTGAGTGCTCGATCATCTTCATTAGTCTACTTGAGCGTAAGGATAAGAGAGTCCTATGGTCTCACTTGGTGCAACTTTTCTTCAAAGAGGATTGGACTTTGCCTTCTGCCCACAGGAGTGCCACTTCCAGCCCTCCTTGTGGTTTTTGACTTTGAATGAAAACGTGGGCTCAACTTCCCCACCTCACTCCTCTTCCAAGAACCCTCACTGCAGAGAAGTTCTTAGAATCTTGCGTTTTTCTCTGTTTAACAACATGGCTTAAAAGAGTCATAAGGGTGTTGTCCCATGGCGGCTTCATGGGGAGCTGAAGGTCGAGAAACGTCTGTCTGCAAGGGATTTGTGGCTGTGGCTTTTTGTTTAATGGAGTAAGTTGTAAATTGATTCCCAAAGTTCACAGAGTTTTACAAATAATTGTATCAGCTTGGATTGAAAGTGACAGAAACAGAATGAAACGAAAGGCGAACTTTGGACCTCTCAACCACTACAGACAGGGAGCTGGTTGAGAAAACTACTCAGCTGCCAACTCAGGCCATTCTTATAGCAAAGGTGTGGTGACTCACAGGGCAGAACTAAGAACCCGAGAGAAGAGCTAAGTGCCAGAGAACAAAGCAGCAGAGCTGAACTCTCATCAAAAACTGGCCCCCCGTGCCCAGCCGGTGTTGAGGATGGCTTACAGACCTGCAATTGCTGTGTGCCTCCTCTTTTCTCCCTTTTTGAATAGTTGTGTTCACATTGTGCCCCGATCAATTGTATATTGATTGTGTAGGGGCTCAAGTGAATTTTCTGGTATTTAGAGTGGAGAAGTAGAGCCTAAATTGCTGCACCTGGGGAATTCATACACCCCTGGATCTGACTGAAATGACGAGCCAGTGGCATGATGAGCTGGGACATGGTGGTCTTGGGAGAGGGTTTTAGTATATTTTGCAGGTGGAAAGGATATGAAGCACTGTGGCCTGAAGATGTGCTGTGAGGACTGTATTTTCCAACAGTGACCACAATAATATTTGTCTTCCTGCAATGTGATCTTGACATTTCTTCCATTGTGGCAGGGGCTATGTTCCTTTTTTTTTGGTCATGATGTACAGCATGTGGGATCTTAGTTACCCGATCAGGAATTCAACCCATGCCAGCTGCATGGGAAGCGCAGAGTCCTAGCTACTGGACCTGCAGAGAAGTCTCAAGGTCCCCTTTCCTTGAATTTGGGCAGACTTATGACCACAGAGGAAATGAGGCTAGATCACACGTGGTGATACAGTGTGCTGCCTTGTTCTCTTGGGATCTTATTCTTAAAACCCAGGCACTTTGCAATGAAGCCCAAGAAGCCACATGGAGAAGCCAGGATAGCTATTCCAGCCAAGTAACCCAGCTGAGGTCCCAGCCAACAGCCAGCATCAGCTGCAAGACATGTGAGTGAATCTTCAGAAAATTCTGATTGTTTTGAGTCTTCCTTGCTGAGAGTCCAGACACTGCTTCATGGAGATAAGCTCCTTGCTTCTGAATTCCTGAATTCCTGATAGAATATGAGGGCATAATCAGATGATTTAATCTTGTTTTTGCTCTAAGTTTGAGGTTGTACCACAGCGAGAATAACTTGAATATCAACTGGAGCTTTCATCTCACTAGAGAACATTAAGCATTGTTTCTGCAGTTACTCTTGGTCTCCTTAGTGCCTTCAAATAAAAGCCATTTTTGAAGGTAGCTGTGGGAGCTCTTTAAACTAGAAGCAAGAAATGAGGAGCTCAGGAGATGAGGCCTGAAGAAAAAAGTTGCTGGGAGAAGCAATCTTATTCCAAAGCTAGACTGAATGAGTTTATCTCAAACATTGTGCTGAGCACCAGGGCATGGGACAAATGGAAGGGCCAGGCCTGGGGATGTATATTATACCATTGACAATTCAGCACATCTTCCTGTGTTCAGCCTTCTTTTTTATAATGTCCACTCCAAGTTCTCTAGAAGGAATATGATTTTTCTATGTGATCACCATTACTCATCACTGGACAGAGTTTTCATATCAAGCCACTTGATGGCCTGCTGGCTAACCTATGTATTGTCTGCCTTTGGGTCAGGTGAACAACCTACTTTAAGCTTTTGTGACTGAGGTGACTAGAATGTTTGGGGCTGAATTTTATCCCCTCAAAATTCATACATTGAAGCCCTTTATTTGGAAGTATTTGGAATGCAACTCTATTTGGAGATGGGGCTTTTAAAGACGTGATTAAATAAACATAAGGCCTTTGGGGGGCCCTAATCTAGTCTGGGGGCTTCCCTGGTGGTGCTAGTGGTAAAGAACCCACCTGCCAGTACAGGAGACATAAGAGACCCAGGTTTGATCCCTGGGTTGGGAAGATTCCCCCAGAGGAAGGCATGGCAACCTGCTCCAGTATTCTTGCTTGGAGAATCCCATGGACAACAGAGCCTGGCAGGCTACAGTCCATAGGGGTGCAAAAAGGGTTGAACGCAACTGAAGTGACTTAGCAAGAACGCACATAATCCAGTCTGACTGATGTCCTTATGAGATGATATTTGGACTTGCAGGAGAATACCAGGGGTGCAGCACAGAGGAAAGGGCATGTGAAGGTGGCCTTCCAGAGGTGGCCATCTGCAAGCCAGGAGGGAGACTTCAGAAGAAACCAAACCTCCTGACACCTTGATCTTGACTTCTATATTTTATATACAGTTTAAAGCAAAAATAACATTTTTTTTTGTGAGGAATTAGAGATATTCAAATGGAAAGGTGTGGGTAAAATATTACACATAGAATCTAACATTTGGCATCAACTTTCAAGGAGGTCATAAAGCACAAAATTAGTTCTTAAAATGTGTCTTTAAACAGGCAAAACAATTCTACCATATAACATGTATGACTGAGAAGGAAGGAATTGGGTGCATGTTTTTGGTCTCTGAATATAGACCGTCTAGCTAGACCCCTGGTGGCTCAGATGATAAGGAATCTACCTGCAATGTGGGAGACCCAGGCTTGATCCCTGATGACGAAGATACCCTGGAGGAGAAAATGGCAACACACTGCAATATTCTTGCCTGGAGAGTTCCACAGATGTGGAGCCTGGAGGGCTACAGTCCATGGGGTCACAGACTCAGATATGACTGAGTGACTAATTCTTTCCTTTTGAGCAACTAACACTTCCTTTCCTTTCCTAGCTACACTCAGATGGGCATCACATTTCAGGAAAATAGAAGCATTTTCCAGGTGAAAGGGTCCTTGAAGGTTGTCTCACTTAACCTTCCGCAGCACAGATGGGAATCCTGTCACTTGGGGAGCATTTGCGGGCCTCACAGAGCCCTGCAGAATCTGCCCCCGCTGGAGCCCAGCATTTGCAGGCACTGTCCAAGGCAGGTGAGTTCCAAAGCCAAACATGTAAAATGTCAGATCTGAGGGTAGCTGCGTCCAAGTCTGCTGTGCCACAAGGTGCCCTCCTAACAAAAAGGGTATTTCCCAACATCTTTGTTACAAGCCACCGGGCCACTTGTTAAAACAGAAAACCAACAAAACAGAGTTCCAGGATGCCACCCAGGTGTAAGGAATCAGAATTCTGGAATAGGAATCTATGGTTTAACAAACATCCCAAGTGATTTTTATTCACACTAAAAATTTGAGACCCAATAGGCCAGGATATGGAGAAGGCAATGGCACCCCACTCCAGTACTCTTGCCTGGAAAATCCCATGGACGGAGGAGCCTGGTGGGCTGCAGTCCATGGGGTCACTAAGAGTTGGACACGACTGAGTGACTTCACTTTCACTTTTCACTGTCACGCATTGGAGAAGGAAATGGCAACCCACTCCAGTGTTCTTGCCTGGAGAATCCCAGGGACGGGGGAGCCTGGTGGGCTACCGTCTATGGGGTTGCACAGAGTCAGACACGACTGAAGTGACTTAGCAGCAGCAGCAGGCCAGGATAAGTACAGATACTTGGAATTGTCTCTTCTTGACAACCATTTTTCTCCATCCCACCTTTGCCTTCTGGTCCTACCTAGCCTCAGCGCCCAGCAGGGCACTAGGCCTCCTCAGCTTACGATCCTCTTCATCTTTCCACTGCCCAGGCATTTTCCTCTTTCTCTTCTCTTTTCTTCTGTCTGCCGCCCTTCTGTGTCATTTTTGTTTCTTTCTTCTTTCCGTGTTTTATTTCCTCTCTCCCTTGCTTCTACCCTTGCTGCTCCTGGCCCCCACCCAGCCGCTTCCAAAGTGGTGCTAGAGGCCAGGGAGCTCCAGGTCACAGAGCAGAGTTCTGATCAGAGATGACAGCTCAGGGAGGCCAGAGACAGACTGAGACTGGACTGGGAGGACATGTATAGTTGTAGGGCATGGGGTTGTTGGGGAGGGTGCAGAATTATGGCACAGGAAGTTCTAGGAGGAAGTAGACCAAGGATCCCTCAGTGCTGGGCAGGGCAGGGCAGGGCGCCCTTGTGCACACCTGCTTCATCTTCTTGGTGATCTGATGAGCATCTGAGAATCAGGTGTGCACAGCTGAACACCGTTCCCCCCCTCCCCACCACCAACCCCTCTGCTTCTCCAGACAAGACCCCCGGAGCTCGTTTTATCTGCCAGGAGGAGCTTGAATGGTTGTTTTTCAGACTTAAGATATATTGTTTCTTAATGTGTTGGAAGATAGTTGATTTAAAATATTGTATTAGTGGGCTTTTTTTCCTTAAGATTTATTTATTTATTTATTTTGGCAGTGCTGGGTCTTCATTGCTGTGTGTGGGCTTTCTCTAGTTGCGGTGAAGTGGGGGCCACTCTCTAGGTGGAGTGTGCAGGCTTCTCATTGCGGTGACTTCTCTTATTGTTGAGCACAGGCTCTAGGCACGTGGGCTTCAGTAATTGTGACACGTGGGCTCAGCAGCTGTGGCTCCTGGGCTCTAGAGCACAGGCTCAATAGCTGTGGGGCATGAGCTTATTTGCTCTAAGGCATGTGTGATCTTCCTGGACCGGGGATTGAGCTCATTTACCCCTGCGTTGGCAGGTGGATTCTTAATCACTAGACCACCAGGGAAGCCCAGGACTTGATAAAAAAGCAGTGAGCACATCTTAAAGATGCAGGACCTTAAAAATATGGCAATGGAGGCTTTCTCCAGGTGTTCCTCACACACAGAGGCCCAGAAGGTGGGATTTCATCTGAGTGTCAGATGCACGGTGCCTTGGGTGAGATTGAAAATCAAAGCTGGTCTTGTTTGTTCAATATAAACCAACAAGCTGGTATAGAAGCACTTACACTTACATGTATAAGTACATGCTGGCCCAGAGTAGGCACTCACTGTGTGCTGGTTATTATTGATATTTATTATTAGGAAATAGTCTTATGTCTGCCATATGCCTGCATTCTCTTCCCACTCAGGGTTGCAGTAGGCCTGGCATTTTGGAGTCTTTCATGAGGAGGTCCAGAACAACTGGAAGGAAAACCAGGGGCCCTTTCTTCTTTTACCAGAGAACCCAGAGGCCACCGGTGTTGGGTGTGGGCTGGGTTCTTTGGAGGCCCAGGAAGTGCCATTGCTGACAAGAGCACTGCATCTGGCTGTCCCATGCGCCTGCTGCTGGCAGGACGTGTTCCATAAGCCCCATGGGACAGGACAGCACCTCGGGGAGAGGGCCCCCATCGAGAAGCCTCCTTTCCAGGACGGAGCTCCCCAGCAAGCCTGTCTCAGTAGGTTAGCAGCACCTGAGGCAGGAACTCAGGAAGGCTCTCCTTGCTTGTTGGTCTGGATGAGCCAGAAAACAACCCCCGTTCTTGCCTGCCTTTCTCTGGATTCCCAGGTATCTAATCCAGAGGGTTGTATTCCTGAAGGCTAGAATACCCGCTGTGAGAAGGGATGCCCAGCCATTCTGTTCTCACCTTCTAGGGCAGGGAATTCTATTGGGCTCTTCTTCTAGAGGCTGTATCTGAACTTTTAAAAATAATTTTACTCTTTATTTTTGGCTGTGCTGGGTCTTTGTTGCTGTGTGAGTTTTCTTCTAGTTGCGGTGAGCAGGGGCTACTCTCTAGTTGCAGCGTACAGGCCTGTCCTTGCAGCGGCTTCTCTTATTTCAGAGAACTAGCTCTGGGATGCACGGGCTTTAGTAGCTGTGGCCTGGGCTCAGTAGTTAACGGCTCCCAGGCTCTAGAGCACAGGCTCAGTGGTTGTGGAATATGGTCTCTGTCTTTGAAGCCTGTGGGATCTTCCTGGATCAAGGATCCAACCCATGTCTCCTGCATTGGTAGGTGGATTCTTTACCACTGAGCCACCGGGGAAGCCTCAGTATACGCTGAATGTGTTTCTCCATCCTTTGTGAGCTGCCTTCTAGACTCACAGGGGAGCTCTACACGTTCCAGTTTGGCCTCAGTCCCCTTTAGCAGAGCTATCCTCGTCTGCCACACGACTGGTCACTCTTGGACACCCCTCGCTCCAAGTTTATGCTTGCTGGCCTTTTTCCCTGCTGGACACATTCCTGCTCTCTCCCCATTTTGTTCACTTTCCCATCAAGCCCCACTCAGAGCAGATCCCAGAGACCCTCCCGGTCTGCCCTGCTGTTCACCCTCCCCACCCCTGCAGCAGTGTCCCGCCTCTCCTCCACTCCTGCTTCCCCAGCACACACCCCTGGGACTGGTCTCCTAGGGTGTCATCACTAAATGTTTACGCTTGTGCCTCCTGGGCTCCCCTGTGAGCTCCACAGCTCTTTTTCATGGTGTCCCCAAGGCCAGCCTCAGGGCTTCAATACTGGTCCCTCAGGAATGCTTGCATTTCATTCTGGCCAGAAAATTTTGCTTCAATATTTATAGAATGAATGTATGAGTGAGCAAAAATTTCACTCTTTCACGGTGTGTCTGACTCTGGGTGAGGGATAGAAGGTACAAACAAATTAGGATAGGACTTTTGTTTTCAGGACGCTTGCTCGGATGAGAGGAGGTAGATTAAATCACAGTGGACTGTGCTTAGTCGCTCAGTCATGTCCAACTCCTTGCAACCCCATGGACTGTAGCCTACCAGGCTCCTCTGTCCATGGGATTCCCCAGACAAGAATACTGGAGTGGGTTGCCATGCCCGTCTCCAGGGGATCTTCCCAACCCAGGGATCGAACCCAGATCTCTCACATTGCAGGCAGATTCTTTACTGACTGAGCCACTAGAGTGCTGAATAATAAATACTGATGGAGCAGAACACAGGAGATCCTGGGAAGGTGGAGGACTAACCCAGATTGAGGAGGGCATGGGTGTCTGGGGGATGCCACATCTGTGTGGAGTCCTGAAAATGAGCAAAAGTTGGCCAGGTTGAGATTTGAGAAGGTCATTCTGGGGAGGGGAAGCACGCCTAGTGAAAAGGGTGCTAGTAGTGGGTGAATAGAAGATGAATGAAGTGCGGTAGTAGCGGAGGGAGGGCGGGCAGGCACTGCCTCTTGGCAGGTGATTGGCTGTCCTGGGTGGTAGTGGCTTTACTTCTCCAGCTCTGGACCAACATGCAGACGGCAAGACCTGAAGGAAGTGCTGCCTTCCCGGATGACCACAGCCCCTCCCCATCAGCCCTTTCTTTCCAAGTGATTCTGGGATGCAGAGCAGAGAAACGTGGCTCTAGGGTGACCCTACCAAGTGGCCATAGCAGGCAATGGGGGAAACACAGGGCCCTCCTGGAAGGGCACACAGCTCTGAGGAAGCCGGTCTGGGGAGAGCAGAGTTTCAAGAACTGTTCTGAGTCAGTGGGAGTAGCAGACACACAGAGGACGAGCATGGGCTTTGGTTCCTGAAAGAAGGCAGAAGACGAACTCCAGGAAGCTTCCTCTCCAGACTCTGTGGGATATACACACTGCCTGCCTGCCTGCTAAGTCACTTCAGTCGTGTCTGACTCTGTGTGACCCCAAAGACGGCAGCCCACCAGGCTCCCCCGTCCCTGGGATTCTCCAGGCAAGAACGCTGGAGTGGGTTGCCATTTCCTTCTCCAATGCATGAAAGTGAAAAGTGAAAGTAAAGTCGTTCAGTCATGCCCGACTCTTAGTGACCCCATGGACTGCAGCCCACCAAGCTCCTCTGTCCATGGGATTTGCCAGGCTAATATGTATAAAACAGATGACCAACAAGAACCTGCTGTTTGGCACAGAGAACTATATTCCATATTTTATAACAACCTATGAGAATACTAGAAATATTCTAGTCATTGGAAATAAGACACTGAGCAAAGTCCATGCTTTCACAGAGCTTACATTTTAGGTGTGTGGGGTAGATACATGTAAGGAAAAAACACATGTGTAATGCATGTCAGGTGATAAGAGCAATGAAGAAAAAAAAGGAGAGAAAGAGAGTGATGAGTGTGGGTTGTGCTGCTTGAGAGACAGGATGAGTGACATTTTGACAGAAACCTGAATGAAGTGAAGGAGAGAGCTGTGTGTTTCTGGGTGAAGTATATAACTCTGTTAAAGGAGGGTTTTGTTCTCTTTGGAGATGTCTAGCAGGAAAAACGGCTGGAAACATTCTTCCATTCATGAATGACAGAGAAGTATAATATATAATATGTGATATTAAGGGCATCCCTGGTAGCTCAGCTGGTTAAGAACCTGCCTCCAATGCAGGAGACCCTGGTTCAATTCCTGAGTCAGGAAAGTCCCCTGGAGAAGGGATAAGTTACTCATTTCAGTATTCTTGGTCTTCCCTGGTGGCTCAGACAGTAAAGAATCCACCCGCAATGCTGGAAACCTAGGTTCAGTTCCTGGGTTGGGAAGATCCCTTGAAGGAGGGAATGGCAACTCATTCCAGTATTCTTGCCTGGAGGATCCCCATGGACAGAGGTGCCTGGTGGGCTACAGTCCAAGGGGGTCACAAAGAGTCAGACACGATGGAGTGACTAAGCACAGCATATGTGATAGTACAATAATTATTATATGATATGATATTTTAAAATGTTATAATACAATATGGTGGTGGTATGGACAGGGAGGCCTGGCGTGCTGCGATTCATGGGGTTGCAAAGAGTCGGACACGACTGAGCGACTGAACTGAACTGAACTGAAGATGTAGAATAAAATACCTGAGCATTTTTCCCCCTTTGCAATTCCTTACTGTGCCTGGATTTACCTTCCCTTCATTCAGTAAGGTGGTTATATTGGGCAGGGACTTCCCAAAGTACAGGCAGCAGAGAATCAAATTCTTGGCCTTTGTGTTCCAAAATGGGCTCACTTCATTCTTATAATGAAGGAGGCATAAGTTCTATGCTTGGGTTGAGAAGATTCCCCTGTAGAAGGAAATGGCAACACACTCCAGTATTCCTGCCGGGGAAATTCCATGGACAGAGGAGCCTGGTGGGCCACAGGCCATGGGGTTGCAAAAGAGTCAGACACGACTTAGCAACTAAACAACCATTCTTGTAATAATTTCCCTGTAAAAGCAGCTATAATTATGTTCATTTTTTTGAGGCAAGAAATCAGAGCCTTAGAAATTCTTGAAACTCAAAGCAGAAATAGTGGGCTTAAAAGCCGAGGTTTTGGTTTGCAAGAATCAATCACTTAATAATCAGCTCAAAAACAATAGCCTGTTAGGGGAAGCATTGAGCCACTAGGGGTCCTGGCCCTGGCCTGGAGACTAGCTCAGAAGAGAGGGGAGTGAGATGGGGAGCAAGAGACCTCAGAGGCAAGGTCAGTCTCCCCGAAAAAGGGCGCTGTGTTGGCCTTCTCTCTCTGGGCTGAGATGGTATCAAGGCCAGGGAGTCAGAGAGTCAAAGTCACCTTTGGCTGTGGGAGATGGCCACCAAGCCTCTGCAGGGAGGGAGAGCAAGGGAGAGAGGGGTCTTGCACAGCATCACTGCTGATGGGCCGGATGCTGCATTTCAGTCTCCCCTCTCCTGGCTGGTCCATTCCCAGCCCTGTCCAGCACTGAAATCCTTTGGGGCATTGACGAGGGGCTCATACATGCTGAGTGATGGCCTGTGTACCTTGAGATCTGGAGGAAGGAAAACAGAAAGACTCCTTGTGGACCAAGGCCTGGAAAACCAGATGGAGTCTGAGATTTTCCAGCAAGTGTCAGTGAGAACCAGGTGCTCATGATAGAATGACGGCAGGATAGACATCTCTGAGCGGTAAGGAAGATGGTAGTGAGGTATGTGGAAATGACTCTTTAAATTTGAAGAACCTATGGTGTTTTACTCAAGGGACTAGATTGAGGTTTCTGCCAAAAGGCAGAAGTGGTGCATGAAATAGAAGTTGAATCACAGAAGAGTAGAGAAAGCCTTGTTTTGTTTGGCACATTTGAATCCTGTAGTCTGCAAACTAAGCATTTTTACCCGCTCCACTAATGTTGACAAGGTAGCAGATAGACACGTAAAGAGTTCTTTGGGAGATTTTCCAGCTAAAAATCCATTATCAATCTTTGTGTCCTCTGAACCCAGAAAATGTGATAAATTCTCCTCTGCTGAAAGAAAAGCGTGAGAATTTCCTTAGGCTGAAAAGCCTTGTGGTTCAAAGTAGGAAGTTGGTCCCCTGGCTTTTTGACAAATACTGTGGTGTTATTTATACGTCATCAGACTCCAGTATCCCTGACCAGTCTTGTGCCTTTGAAATGCCAGGCACAGGTTTCTATGGGATGCTCTCCATTAATATTTTCATCTTCATGGGAATTTCCAAGCCTGGTGTTTTGAAACAGGGTACAAAGGAAGTTTCAAGGTTAGAATCGAGTGTGGCCTGATGGGCTAGGTGGAAATGAAAAAGAGAAGTTAGAATCAGATTTTTT
This sequence comes from Cephalophus harveyi, assembly GCA_006410635.1. Lineage (NCBI taxonomy): Eukaryota > Metazoa > Chordata > Mammalia > Artiodactyla > Bovidae > Cephalophus > Cephalophus harveyi. The sequence goes on from SJYT01043268.1 coordinate 181,155, forward strand.
TTTTTTCTCTACCACTGCTGGTTGTGTGACTTCTGTATAGTGACTTTACCTTTTTAAGCCTCTAATTCATCACCTTAAAAGTGGATATTATACCCACATTTACAGAAATATTATAAAAATAAAATGGGGGCAGTGTATTGGTTTACCAGGGCTGCCAAGACAAAATACCACAGACGTGGTGGCTTAAACAACTTGGTGGTTTAGACACTTTCCCCATAGCTCTGGAGGCTAGAAATCTGAGATCAGGGTGGCAATAAAGTTGGTTTCTAAAGACCTCTCTCCTTGGATTGAAGACGGTTACCCATCAATTTGTATCCTAACTTCTTTTTTATTTAATTAAAATGTTTTTAAGTTGCAGCATAGTTGATTTACAATGTTGTGTTAGTTTCAGGTATACAAAAACATAATTCAGTTATACATACATATTTTTTTCAGATTTTTTTCCCTTATAGGTTATTACAAAATATTTAGTATAGCTCCCTACGGTATACAGTAGGTCCTTATTGGTTATCTGTCTTATATATCATAGTATTTATATGTTAATCCCAAACTTGTGATGTATCTTTCCCTCCTCCCTTTCCCCTTTAGTAACTCTAAGTTTTTGCTTTTATTTTGTGGGTCCATTTCTGTTTTATATATAAGTTCATTTGTAATGTGGGGTGTTTTTGTTTTATATTCCACATATAAGCAATATCATATGATATTTGTCTTTGTTTGGTTTACTTCACTTAGTATAATTATCTCCAGGTCCATCCATGTTGCTGCAAATGACATTATTACTATCACATCCAGAAAATAGCAGCTTCCCATGTGGCACAATGATAAAGAATCTGCCTGCCAGTGCAGGAGATACAAGAGACTCGGGTTCGATCCCTGGGTTGGGAAGATCCCCTAGAGTGTGAAATGGCCACCCACTCACAGTATGCTTGCCTGAAAATTCCATGGACAGAGGAGCCTGTGGGCTACTGTCCATGGAGTCACAAAGAATTGGATGTGACTGAGCGACTTTCACTTTTTTTACTGACTGAGCCACCAGGGAGGCCCGTAAGGACATCAGTTGTGTCGTGTTAGAGTGCACCCATAAGACCTCATTTTACCTTAATGACCTTGGTAAAAGCCCTATCTCCAAATGCAGTCACATTCTGAGGTACACTTGAAGTTAACATACAAATTTAATGGGGACATAATTCAGCCTATGGGTATACAGGTAGTTATACAATACAGGTAGTATATGAAAGGGCTCAGCACAGAAGAGGCTTAGTTAATGTGGATTCCTCTCACTGCCTCTTTAACTTGCAGCATGTGACTCAGAAGTGTTCTCCTCTGAGGTTGCCGGTGGCCAAATGGCTTGGAGGCAACATATTGAACATAGAAGATGTAATAGATTTAACACAAAATTTCATTTCACTGATACTCTTAGACATTTGAATTGGGACCAAACTCATGATTTCTCTGATTCACTTTCCAACAATAATAACTAGCTAACAGGTGGGCATCAAAATTATAACAAAGTAATAGCTCCGACAGTGCATGGTACACTGCTTGACATTTGTTAGATGTGTTGTAAACATTTCTTCAGTTGGATATGGAGGCTTTTTGTAAAATCCTCAGTGTTAAATAAATGTAAGATACTATATTCTCCCATCCTGACCTCCAAGTTCCACTTTGGGAAGTGGAAATACCCACAGGTTATAAAACAGGCATCCCTAACACTTTTGGTACCAGGGACCAGTTTCATGGAAGACGATTTTTTTCGTGGATCAGTGGGGGAGGGGGATCGGGGAGGTGGGTGGGGATGGTTTCAGGATGATTCAAGTGCCTTACATTTATTGTGCATTTTTTTTCCTATTGTTACATCAGCTCCTCCTCAGATCATCAGGCAGTAGATCCTGGAGGTTGCTGCTGCTGCTGCTAAGTCGCTTCAGTCGTACCCGACTCTTAGCGACCCCATGGACTGTAGCCTACCAGGCTCCTCCATCTATGGGATTTTCCAGGCAAGAGTACTGGAGTGGGGTGCCACTGCCTTCTCCGCCTGGAGGTTGGGGACTCCTTTCTAAAAAGGCTCTGATCTGCTTGCCTGTTCATACTGTTTCTCAATCAACTTATGCCCTAGGATGTGGGGGGCTGCATTCACTTCCTCATAGATGCTACCTAAAGGGGATGCTCTGGATAGCTGCTGTGGTCCAAGGTTCTGGAGGGGGTGGGAAACTGGGGTGCCTGTTCCCTCTATTTTCACTCTTATTGTGTGGAAATCAGTAGGAGAGCCCTGCAGGCCTCCTCTCAGGCTTCCCTGTACTTTCTCCTAAAAAGACACACAATGCCCCACCCCTAAGAACCAAATGTGCCTCGTCTACGAATAGCTTTCCTGAAGGCAGAGCCAAGTGTGGGCTTCTGAACCCAGGTGTCTGTCATCTTGTTTGACAAATGGTTCATCCTCAGTGTCAGCTAAGAGGATGCCAGCTTTCCCTGTTCTTGGCTGAACTGCCTTCACAAGGAGTAGGAATCTCTCTCGGGCATTCATAGTTCCCAGAACCTTCTCCATCTCCATAGAGATACTGTCTTGGCGAGGGCTTCCCTCAGCTGCCTGAACCCCATGGGAATGGGGAGGGTTCAGGGGAGAGGGGAATTCCAGTTTGTGTGCTTCAGCAATAAACTGTGAGGACAAGAGTGAGCTTGTAGCTGTTCGGTGATCTTATTTCTTTCAGAGCCAGCTTTTTTTTTTTTGCTTTCTATTTTTGTTTTCTTTGTCCCTTGAGGCCTCACCCATCCAAATGCTCTTGTTACGAAGCCCAGAGGGAAAGTCAAATGGCTGTTTTTGGTCCGTAGGGGACTGTCTGCCCTTTGTTGATGAGAGACCAGTGTAGGGAGTAAATGACAAATTCACTTCTTCTGCTTGGAAAGGCTGGCGTGGCCATCAGTGGGCGAACGCATTTGAAGGATATGATTGAACAATCCTATTTGGGGAGGTTTTCCTTTACAGTCAGCAGAGATGCTTTTAGAGTCCCAGAACTACCTGGAATGCCCAGTGATATCAAAAGGGGAATGATTTCATTGGATTGTTCCCTTCAAAGGAAAATTTTATGTGTGGTATCCTAAATAGCACTTTGTTTTTCTTTTTAGAAAATCTCATGTGGTTACAGTGATTTCCCTGTAGTGGTCAATATTGACTTTCCTGAGTAGACAGGTGATTGCTTTTAATTTGTTAGCACAGGGGAAGCCATTTCCCCCCAAATGTCAGTTTAATTGAGGTGATGTTTACATGCTGATATAGTAGTGTTCCTGGGAAGATAAATGGGGTCCAGTGAAGTTTCCTGACATGTGGTATGTATAGATTATTCCTGTGGCTGGGTGGCTCTGCTCTGAAAATGGGTCTCCTTATCCTGAAAACGAAAGGGATTTATTCCTAGAGTGTTGATGGTCAGATGCTGCTGCTGCTGCTGCTAAGTCGCTTCAGTCATGTCTGACTCTGTGAGACCCCATAGACGCAGCCCACCAGGCTCTGCCATCCCTGGGATTCTCCAGGCAAGGACACTGGAGTGGGTTGCCATTTCCTTCTCCAATGCATAAAAGTGAAAAGTGAAGGCGAAGTCGCTCGGTCGAGTCCGACTCTTCGGGACCCCATGGACTGCAGCCCACCAGGCTCCTCCATCCGTGGGATTTTCCAGGCAAGAGTACTGGAGTGGGGTGCCATTGCCTTCTTCTGATAGTCAGATAGGAGGGCATATTATGGCTCCTGCAGGTAACAAAGAATATTAATGGTTACCTTGCTTTTGATATATGTTTTTTCCCTGCAATTAAACAGTGAGGTGAATCCTATCAATTTTCCAATCAGAAGGATACATCAGAGATACTGTGGGTTTGGCTCTAGACATTCTCAATAAGGGGAATATTGCAAAAATGTACATCACATAAACCTTTTTGGTTTCCCAATGCATATAGAAGTTATGTTTATACATACTGAAATCTGCTAGGTGTGCAATAAAATTACATCTAAGAAAATCAATGTACGCACCTTATTTAAAAATATTTCTAAAGAATGCTAACCATCATCTGAGCCTTTGCTGAGTCATAGTTGTTTTATTGGTGGAGGATCTTTTGCCTCAATATTGATGGCTGCTGACTGATCAGGGTGGTGGTTGCTGAAGGTTAGGGTGGGTGTGGAAATATCTTAAAATAAGCCAACAGACATTTTTGATACATTGATTGACTCTTCACAAATGATTTCTTGGTAGTATCAATGTTACTTGATAGCATTTTACTCCTTTACTCCTCATAGAACATCTTTCAAAACTGGAGTCACCATTCCTAAGACCTCTTGCCCCTTTATCAACTGTTTATGTAGTGTTCTAAATCCCCTCTGTCATTTCAGTAGTGTCCACAGCATCTTCACCAGAACAGCTTCCACTTCAAGAAACCACCTTCTTTGCTAATCTGAAGCAATTCCTCATCTGTTAAAGTTTTATTATGAAATTACAACAGTTCAGTTACAGCTTCAAGCTCCACTTCTCATTCCACTTCTTACTGTTTCCACCACATCTGCACTACTTCCTTCAAAGAAGTCTTGAACCCCTCATAGTCATCCATGAAGGCTGGAATCAGCTTCTTCCAAACTTCTGTTTATGTTGATATTTTGACCCTTTTCCATGTATCATGAATTTTCCTAATGACATCTAGAATGGTGAACCCTTTCCAGAAAGTTTTCAATTGACTTCTCTCATCCATCAGAAGAATCCTTATTTATGGCAGCTATTGCCTTATAAGATGTATTTCTTAAATACTAAGAATTGAAGGTTGAAATGACTCCTTGACCCATGGGCTGCAGAATGGATGTTGTGTTAGCAGGCATGAAAACAAAATTAAATATATAGCCTCGACGTACTCCTTTTCCTATTTGGAACCAGTCTGTTGTTCCATGTCCAGTTCTAACTGTTGCTTCCTGACCTGCATACAGATTTCTCAAGAGGCAGGTTAGATGGTCTGGTATTCCCATCTCTTGAACAATTTTCCACAGTTTATTGTGATCCACACAGTCAAAGGCTTTGGCATAGTCAAGAAAGCAGAAATAGATGTTTTTCTGGAACTCTCTTGCTTTTTCCATGATCCAGAGGATGTTGGCAATTTTATCTCTGGTTCCTTTGCCTTTTCTAAAACCAGCTTGAACATCAGGGAGGTCATGGTTCATGTTTTGAGCATTACTTTACTAGCATGTGAGATGAGTGCAATTGTGCGGTAGTTTGAGCATTCTTTGGCATTGCCTTTCTTTGGAATTGGAATGAAAACTGATCTTTTCCAGTCCTGTGGCCACTGCCGAGTTTTCCAAATCTGCTGGCAGATTGAGTGCAGCACTTTCACAGCATCATCTTTCAGGATTTGAAACAGCTCAACTGGAATTCCATCACCTCCACTAGCTTTGTTTGTAGTGATGCTTTCTAAGGCCCACTTGACTTCACATTCCAAGATATCTGGCTCTAGATGAGTGATCACATCATCATGATTATCTGGGTCGTGAAGATCTTTCTTGTAGAGTTCTTCCATGTATTCTTGCCACCTCTTCTTAATATCTTCTGCTTCTGTTAGGTCCATACCATTTCTGTCCTTTATTGAGCCCATCTTTGCATGAAATGTTCCCTTGGTATCTCTAATTTTCTTGAAGAGATCTCTAGTCTTTCCCATTCTGTTCTTTTCCTCTATTCTTTGCATTGATTGCTGAAGAAGGCTTTCTTATCTCTTCTTGCTATTCTTTGGAACTCTGCCTTCAGATGGTTATATCTTTCCTTTTCTCCTTTGCTTTTCGCCTCTCTTCTTTTCACAGCTATT